>MU226979.1:117623-132441 GCA_018584345.1 Thuja plicata | reverse complement strand
GAGAGAGAGAGAGAGAGAGAGAGAGAGAGAGAGAGAGAGAGAGAGAGAGACTTTGATCATAATTCCCAAGAGATTGTACCTTACCCATACCCTGACAAACTTAAACATTACAAGGCATATCAGAACCCATTTTCTCTTCCTTATATTTATCATTATCATCCTCTTCTGTGTACATGCCCTCCTCCTCCTCAATATTTTTGTTACCTGGAGTATCAATTGAACACTCCTCATCACCTTCATCATCTTCAGTTTCCACACACGTATCATCATTGGAGTTATAATTATCTAGGCTTCATTTAGGTTTTTTGAGGGAAACAAGGGACAATGACTTTGTGTTCCCGCTTCCAGACTCATCTAACCTCCTTTTCAATTTTTCTTTTTTTGGTTCAATTAACTCCCAAATCATATTTAGGACTTTATCCTGATAGAATTTGTAAATCAAATAGAAAAAGCATACGCCACCAAGTTTTCCTCTCTGTACACGTGGGAGATAAAATTATTATTAAATGAATTGATAATTGTTATTACTACTATAATGATATGATTCATTGATCAAGAAGCCTTAAATTCTCCTTTTAAACATTTATTAATATTGTTTGAGTCACCTTTGACCCACACATTTCTGTACAGAAGTTTCTACACCATTTTAAGAGACTATAGAGCTCCCATGGCCTCAGAAATATGGTTATTTTGGACACCCAAAGTAAAATCAACGGCCCCTAGAAAGTTACCATAACTATCACGGACAACACCCCCACATCTAGCTTGACCAAGTTTCCCCTTTTCCGCACTATCAAAGTTAACTTTGACCCAACCTTGAGGAGGAGACAACCAGACAACCCCTTCTCTTTTACTTTTTGAGATCTTTTCTATCCCTCAGACGCCAAATCCTTGGAAGAGCTAAGATCAAAATCTAGAGTGTTAATATATTTAGAGTTTTGGAAACATAAAAAGTTTTCTTGAATTCCTCTATTTTTTTTTAGAAACCACAAGAGATGAGGAATATATTTTCCTAAATATTTTGTTGTTGCGCTCTTTCCATATCTTCCAAATAGCATGAAGATCCATCATTAGCTAGAAAGTTTTGATTATATAAATATCAACGGAAATCCACTCGATGAAAAAATCCCGCAACGATCCTGGGAAATTCCAGCATAAATTCCACCTCTGGATAAGCTTTGTCCAAACCTCCCAAGGAAAGGGTCACTCAAACATAATATGATACATCATTTCCTCAGCATCCTTGCAAAAATAACATGTATTAGGCATATTGAAACCTCTCTTACGAAGGTTATCAATAGTTAAAACTTTATTCTGAAGAAAAATCTAGTAGAACATGTTAATTTTAGGAATTAGAGGCTTCACCCAACACGTAGACCAAAAGGGAGGTTTATCAATAGAAAGATTCAAAAGAGCACAGGCTGAAGAGACAAATTAATTTCTTGAATAGGTAGCATCCCACACCAAGGATTCATTAGTATCCATCCTAATATACCAATCCTAAAGAGATCTCATAGCAGGAGCAAGAGAATTTTATATCTCATTTAAATTCACCTAGGCCTAGTTTCGCCAATAGTTGCTAACAAGAAGGCCAAAGGAAAGTTTTCTCCTTTTAGAAAAGAAATTAAAGGCTAGGATAGCACCCAAAGGTCTATCTATAAGCTATCTATCTTCCCAAAATTGAATACTATTGTCACCACCTATTGCCTTTAGCTCCCAAGTCTTTGACTTTTTGGATGTTGTTCCAGATAAACAAACCTTCTATGGGGGCATCTAACTCAAAAAAATCAGAAATAGAGTGACAACCATAAATATATTTACTTTTCATAATTTTATACCGCTCCTTTTCCTCCCCAAAAGTCCTCCACACTTTTTTAGCCAACAAAGATTTATTCATAGCTTTTATAGGCCTTAATCCAAGACCTTCAAGTCTCTTAGGCTTACAGACATTCTCCCAAGAAACCAAAGGAATTCTTTTTTGTTCTTCAACACCTGACTAGAGAAATCGCTTATGGATCCTCTCTATACTCTCAACATATTTATAAGGAATCGTAAAAAGGCTCAAAGAATAAATAGGAAAATTTTAAAGGGTAGATTTATGAAGTTGAACCTTACCAACATGGCTTAGGAGTGCACCTTTCCAGTCTGCTAAATTTCTATTGAATTTATCAATGAGGGAAGACCAAAAGGAGTCAGGCAGCTTCAAACTCAATGGGAGACCAATATAAAAATAAGGGAATTCCCCAATGGAACAACCAATAATTCTAGAAATCTTTCTTTGCCTTTCCTCAAGGGTATTGATAAAAAATAAGGAGCGTTTATTCTAGTTGATCAACTGGCATATAGCCCCAATATAGGTATTAAGGACCTCCTTCATATTCTTGGCTTCTTTGATAGAAGAGGACCCCATAAGTATTGTATCATTGAAAAACTACTCATGAGAACAAGTAAGATCAACAGAGGAAGGTTTGAGGCCTTGAATGATACCATTAGTAACCATTTTTTGAAAAAAATCTTCCAAGGCTTTCAGTCAAAATGGAGAGAAGGATAGGAGAAATAGGATCTCCTTGCCTAAGATCCCTGGAAGGCTTGAAGAACTGAGAAGAAGTACCATTAACAATAATTGATGCAAAAAAAGTAGTAATAAGTTGCATAATAAGTTGGACAATCGGGCCACCAAAACTAAAGGCTTTTAGAACTCGACAAAGAAAATCCCAATCAACCCTATCATAGGCTTTAGATAAATCTAGATTAAGGAAAAAACCTTGGTTTTTGGAGCTTTATAGAGAGTGGTTGTTTTCATTAACTTTTATAATGGAATCTAGGATTTGTCTTCCTAGAACAAACCCATTATGTTGGGTAGATATAATTAAAGGAATGATTGACAACAATATGGTCGTAAGCACCTTCAAAAAGATCTTATAAACTAAGTTACATAGGTTGATAGGCCAAAATTAATCCATTGTATCAGCCCCTGGTTTTTTAGGAATAAGAACCAAGAAGGTAGCATTTAACTCCTTAAGAAGAGATCTTGATCCAAATAACTCCTTAACAACATGAGAAATATCATTTTCCATAATACTCCAATATTTCTGAAAGAACATAGGGAACCCATCAATTCTAGGAGATTTTTCCCCTTCTAAAGAAAAATAACAATTTTTATTTCCTTAATTGAAGGGATAGCTATCATAAAGATATTTTGCTCCTCTTTCAAAATTGAGGGAATAGTAGGTAGGAGATTCTCCTGATCCTCCCTTATAAGATTCATGTCTGAAGAAAGGAGAGAGGAGAAGAATCCAACCATCTCAGACATGATATTTTTTCATTATCAATTCTCCCATTCTTATTTTGGATATAGTATATTCTTCTAGTTGCATGATGCTTCAAAGAAGTCATGTAAAAAAACTTGGTATTTCTATCTCCTTCTTGAATCCATAGAGATCTAGATCTTTTCCTCTAGAAAATATCTTCCTTAGAAATTATGTCATGGTATTTAACCAAAACTTCAATATCCCCATCCATTAGTTCTCTGGTATTGCCTTCTTGATGGATATTATCCTGAACATCTTGAAGATCCTATTTAATAGAGTTCTTTTCTTGGAAAATATCTCCAAAAACATTTTTATTCCATGTATTTATTATGTCCTTAATTTTTCTTATATTTTTAGCGACTCTAAACATAGCAGTACCATAAACATCTACATTCCACCATCCCTTGATTCTTTCCTCCAAATTAGGTTGGGATAACCACATTTTTTCAAAGCAAAAAGGAAAGTTTCTTTTAACAGAGACATGATCAACAAAAAAAGAAACAGGAAAATCATCTGATCCAATTCTAGAAATAGAGGTAAGAGAACATAAATGTCTTTTTAACCAGCAGATAGAAATTAAATCTCTATCAAGAAGAACTTGAATCAAATCTTTCCCTACCCTTCTATTTGACCAGGTGTAGTTGATACCTTGCAAATCCACATCCATAAGGACTTGTTGGCTAATAAAGTCCATCAGGTCCAGTCTTCCATCAAGCTAGGTTTGAGATCCCCCATATTTCTCATTATCTCTTAGAGGAGAGTTAAATTCACCCATGATAATCTAGGTACTATCCAAAAAATTCTTCCTATAGTCAGCCAACTTTTTCCAAAACTTAGCTCTACTAGTTTTAGTATTAGGAGCATAGATATTTGAAAGGATCCAAGAAAAGTCATCTCTAATGTGATTGAATTTAACATTCAAAATTTTGAGTCAGAGGATAAGGGTTCCCCTTGAATAAAATTTTGCTTCCAGAAGATCACAGTCCCTCTAGAGGCAACATCTGAGCTACTTCCAACCACTACATAATTCTTGAAAAGCTTTATCTTTTCAACTTTATCTTTAACCATTTTAGTTTATTGAATAAGAATAATATCATGTTTTTGATCTCTTACCAAATGTTTGAGAACATCCTACCTATGAGGCATGTTTAGCCCTCTAATATTCCAAGACATTATCTTGATTTTCTAATTTGGGTGCAAGACTCCTAAATGGTAAGTTTTTTTCCATCCGCAATATTTTGTTTATTCTAATTTCTCTAATAGTTCTACTAGAGTTTCTACCTCATCCTTTTCTAGGAGTTCCAATATTAGCTTTTATGATCCTCATTGTGACCCCTTTTTTAACTATTCAAGTAACGCCCTAGATTTCAGGTTTCTTCATACTTCCCCTTTTCACAACTTGCGACCAAGGATTCCCCTCTTCTGGGTCTATTGTTTGTTCTTTCAAATCCTTATCAGATACTTCATCCCCCCAGCTGGATGCTAAAAGAAAGTTTCATGGATAGAGGATATCTCCTCTACCAATAAGTTATACTTGAATAATTTCAAGAGGGAAACATCCTCAAGACTATTACAATGTTGTGCATCTTCAAAAGGTTCGCCATTCTGGAAAATTTTCTCCTTGCTTTGAGAACCTCAATCCAAGAGGGTAACGAAGGCTCATCCATTCCCTTTGAAGAATCCCTACCTAGATTCTTCTCCACATCCTACTACAATCCTACACTTTCATTCATTTCCCCTTTTTCCAAGACTTTATTTTGGATTTCCCCCTTAAAATCATTCTCCTTGTTCTGCACTCTTTCTAGAGATGGTGGGGAAACTAGCAAAAGAGAATTTTCAATCTGGCCTCTCTTTTCAGATTCACGAGACTCTATTCCATGGATCTAGGCATTTATGTTTTCCTTTTGTGTTTCCTTTTCCTCATATTTAGCTAAGGACTCGACCTATAAATTTTCTCCAACATTATTCTCTTTTTCCTTCCATATCTTTTTAGGCTGGATTTTGTTCTCCTTATTCTTTCTCTACAGCTTAATAGGACATTGGTTGTCCCAATGACCCCCTTTTTTGCATATGAAGCATACAAAAGGAAGAGATTCAAACTCCAGAGGTTGGGACAACTTTCCTAGATTAGACACCAAATCAATGTTCTGAGGAAAATCAGAAAGCTGATGAATATTGATATAGAGCCTTACATAAACTAATTTGGTTCTAGTCACAGTCATAGGGTCTATAGAAAACATCTCTCCAAATTTAATTGCGAGCCCTCTAAAGATATCCTTGTTCCAATACTCCAGAGGAAGACCTGTAAGCCTTATCCACACTGGAGAAGAGGCAAAAATAGAGTAATTAAGGATCAGATTAGGGGACCATTTTTTAAGAGCCAGAGAAGATTTTCCAAACATCTAGGGACCCCTACAAAGAGAAAATGAATGGTCATCTCCATTGATGAACACAAAGGAAAAGAAACCTTTTGGCATCGCTGCAATCTCAACCTAGCCTTTCAGAGCCCACTTCTTCTTAATAAAAGATCTCACATTATCTATGTTTGGCCTCGGCCCCAAAACTTTTCAAACTAGAGTTAAGGCCATTAAGGAAACTGAATGGTTTATAATAGGATCTGGGATGAAAATAGAATATGTACCCTTAGATTGGTCTGAAATTTTGTTCACCTCCAGGAACATTGACTTCCTATTTGGTTTGAATCCAAATAAAGATGACCAAGGGTGGGCTTTCTGATGATCATTTTTTAGTTCCGCATCCCTTAGGTCATTCAGAGGATTTGTCTTGATGGTACCCCCACCACCTACTAGGCCAATGGAAAATTCTCCATCATGTGGGACCCCAATAGAAGAGAATGACTTTGGATTTTTAGTCTTGGCACCTCAAACAAAATATAGTGTACCACCTGTATTACAAGCAGTATCTCCACCAGATGTGCCAATGCCATTTTTCCACTCTCCTAATTCCAACTCTTTCCTGAAGCTTAGGAAATGAGGGATTATAGTAGGTAGGATTGATTTTGTTGCCCATCATGGTTTGATTAAATTATTGGTAGAGAAGTCATTAAGAGATGTCTCCCAGATGACCTAGGAAGAGTTTGTAGTTGTTAGAAGGTTTCAAATAGAAAATGTAGGACCTAGTGGTAGGCCCATCATGTAGATAATTAGTACTCCTAGGGTAAGTTCAAAACTAACAATGGGAGCCTCATCTTCTAGAACCTCCCCTGCTGCTGAGCCTCTTGCATTCACACCATCACATGACCATGAGTCAATAGAACCCTCATCTACCAATGATGAAGACACTCTTGTAGCAAACTCTAGTGCTATTACTTCATCTCAAACACCTGTGAGGACTAGGGAAGATACAAGGAAAGAAAAAGGGAAAGGAAAAATTGATGAGGGTAGTAAAATTGAAGAGGAGCGGACTAATGAATCTGTAACTTTGAGTTCTAAGCGGTGGAAAAAGGAAACTACACCTCCTGCAACCACTTCTTATATAGCTAATTATGTATGAAAAACAAATAAGAAGAAAGTTCCTACAGTCTCTAATGTGCTCCCTCAAAGGAAAATCTCCAGGATTAACAAAAAGGTTGCAAAGAAGAGAGAAGAGATAGCTGCCAAGATTCCTATTGAATCTTCTGAATCCCTTCAAGAAATTCCTTGGGAAGAAGTTTATGTTACTAGAAGCTCTGTGAAGAATGCGCCTATACCTGCATATGATGTACATATGAAATATCCTACTAAGGAATGTGAGCCACTAGAGATAGAAATCAGAGAAGAAGATTTTCCAAGAACACCAAAATCAGGATGCAGAAATCCAGGAAGAGGAGGAGAAAATAACTGAAGGTCTGGGATCGCAAGGCCTTGATGATCTCATAGCTACTACATAAATATTGGAGGAACAACCAGTGTTGCATCTAGAACCACCAACATTATAGATTGTGTTACGGCCAGAACAACTTGAATCAAGCACAAATTAAGAAGGTAAGAAAGAAAGAATATTTTAGCATAAAACCCATATCTCCCTTGTCATTCAATGTCTTTGGATTTATTTAAGAATATGTTGTATAAGAAAATTGAATGGGAAATTGAGAAAGCTAGGATGCAACAAATTATAAAAAATTAGAAAAGGGAACTTGAAGATAAGAATGATGAAATAACTGCACTTAAAGAAAAGGTGACCATAATATCCACTTTGGTCCCATACTTAATGCAATGCAGAGAAACTCCAAGGGTCCATGCCCTTTATCTGAAAGAACAATATTTGAATTTCAAGTTAATGAGGGTGGTCAAAGATTTAAACCCTTCTCTAGAAACACCTCAAGATTTTTTGCAGGAATATGAGTATTCTCCTGCATCCATAAAGAACCTTATTTATGAGTTGTATTTTCATAGCTTTGTTGTCCCAAATGATACTAACTAGAACCCATTTCCTTTTGTTGGAGACATTCAATTGAGGGCATTTATGTCCTTGATCCAGAATGAGATTAGCTAGGGTGTTCAAGCAAGGCCATATAGAGAAGAAGAGTGGAACATTCCACTAACATTAAGGGCAGAATTTCATGAGCCTTGTGGTTTATATTATGCTTGGAAAAGAATTATGCAACACCCAGATAAGAAAGAGCACAGGAAAAGGATTTCAACCTTGAGGGAACAAGCATTTAGGGAATATGAATAAATGACTGGAAATGAGGGAGAAATAATCCTCTCTCATCTCATCTAGAGATGGAAAAATTGATAGGAGACCTAGAGAAAGGTGAACCATATGCCCCACAGAATTATCATGCAGTAGTACAAAGAGCCCTGACGTATATCCAGTTGGGTAGGAAAAAAGCACATGATTGGCTTCTACTCATTTTCTAGCCTCCAATACTCATACTCCCCTTGCTAAGAAATACAAAGGACGGGATATCTTATGATATTTTAGTAGAAAGATCCAGATGGTAGAGGTTGGAGACACTAGAGGGATACTATTGGAATCTAAAGAATGGTGGATTAGGCTAGAGTTCAAATAGTGACTACAAGATTAATGAAAGGGTTAGAAATTTTTCTGTTACTACAAGACCAACAAGGGATTAGTTGGGGGAGAATGATGAGCTTAAGTATTGGCTCATGTGTTATGTCACTTAGTTATGTTATCCTTGTCCTATTCTTAGGTTGTCTCAATAGTTTCGTCATGAACATTGGTTTTTAATTGTTTTAAGTCAGACTTGTGGGCTTGATTTCATAGACCTTAAAGCTTATACTTTCAGATCACTGTTATGGGCTAAAGACACTCTTTTATGATCATATGAAATATATACATATACATATATGTGTGAATTATATGTGTGTGTGTGTGTGTGTACATACACACATATATATACATATGTACATATATATACATATATATGTATATATATGTACATACACACACACATATATATGTGTATGTGTGTGTACATATATATGTGTGTGTGTGTGTGTGTGATGACATGTAACTGATTGAATGTTTGATAATGTTAAGTTGAAGATAATGCAAAGCATTAAATAAGTTAATAGTTTGTATTATCATTTATGTCAACTTGATATCATCTGTATGGTCATGTACATAATGCCAAAGACTTCAGAGAATCAATAGAACAAAGGTTATGCTTTCAGTAATGCATAAATGTCAAGTATTCACTAAGTAACAGATAACATCGATGATGTGTACACCATCGGTAAAGGCAAAGAAGAAAAGTCACAGTGATACCCGACTGTTAGAGTAGTCATAGTATAGTTAATAATTAAATCATTTAATTATTAGTCTATTTACTCTATGCTTAAGTTATACTTAGGCAGCTTATTAGTCTTTAGGGTTTTTACCTTGTATGGTTTTTGTACTTGCACTCTGTTATAAAGTGCCATGGGGGGTTATGATGATTATGCCATTTAGGCACATCCACCTTTGTCAAGTGAGTGTACCTTCCATGACATTAGCCCATGCTATGTGTCGGTGACACCACCCTTTATCCTGTGTTTGTACTTTTGTTGCACTGTTGGTGTTCCTGGTTCTTTCTTCTGTAGATGTTTCTGGCATTGCATTTCAATGTTCCTGTCACCTCTCCCTGTTCAACATTATGGGGGGGTTCACCTGTTGGTTCTATTTCTTCCTGGTTCGATTGATCAGCTCTTTAGACTTTGTCTTCTCTACCTGGTCATGCACCTCAGTGGGGGTTCCAGCAGTCTCTTCTTACAGAGTTTACAGTTCCATGCTTCAGAGATGCTTCTTGCTCATTCTTGTTCCTCTCTCTGGGACTTTCCCTAGATTAAAGGCTTAGTTTCCTTCATCTAGTTTTTTTTCTTGTACTTGGGTACTTGATCAGGCCTTGTTGCCGGGACCCATCTTTCCTGCTTTCTGCAGTAGTCTTTAGCTGTTTTGCTTCTCCCTAAGTTACACTTAAGGGGGGGTGTTAGAGTAGTCATAGTATAGCTAATAATTAAATCATTTAATTATTAGTCTATTTACTCTATGCTTAAGTTATACTTAGGCAGCTTATTAGTCTTTAGGATTTTTTCCCTTTAGGGTTTTGGTATCCTTTTATAAGGACTCACCGCTTTCATTTCATTAAGGAGATTGTATTCATTATTGTTGTTAATAGAAATTCTTTTCTTTCAACATGGATTTCATGTCTCTGGCTTTTTGGCTGTCATAGCTTCTTCTCTCTTCTTCTGTCTTTGCTTCTACTCTATGACAGTCTTGCATGCAGGTGTTCTTGGATGGATTTGTTTTTCTCAAATCTAACATGTGTGCATTATATATATATGTGTGTGTGTGTGTATACATACACACATATATATACATATGTACATATATATACATATATATGTATATATATGTACATACACACACACATATATATGTGTATGTGTGTGTGTATATGTGTGTGTGTGTGATGACATGTAACTGATTGAATGTTTGATAATGTTAAGTTGAAGATAATGCAAAGCATTAAATAAGTTAATGGTTTGTATTGTCATTTATGTCAACTTGATATCATTTGTACGGTCATGTACATAATGCCAAAGACTTCAGAGAATCAATAGAACAAAGGTTATGCTTTCATAAATGCATAAATGTCAAGTATTCACTAAGTAACAAATAACATCGACGATGTGTACACCATCGGCAAAGGCAAAGAAGAAAAGTTACAGTGATACCCGACGAGTAGAAGACAGTGTTTCCTGACAAAGCAAAACCACAGGATGCCCGATGAGTTGAAAATAGAGTTGCCCGATAAGTAAAAATCTAATGATGCCCGACGGACAAAGATCCTTAAGCCAACTGGAGTCATGCCGATAGAACTATCAGTTGTCACTGATAAATAACTGAAGAATTGACCAACGGAATAGAGTTCAGAAAACAACAAAATATCTAGCTGGAAAGAGCTAAAGATAGACTTAACTGGTTGTTTTCTTTGTTTTATTCAACCAGAGTTAAGTAATTGATTTAAAGAAGATTTGTACAGTTGGCAAGAAGATAACTACAAGATAAATCAGGAGTTATGCTTTAAATCAAATTGGCTGGATTGTTTCTCACGCCAAGAATCAAGAATCAAGAAACAGTGAATATCATGTCTATATAAGAGACAAGCTTAATTCATTTTCAAAAACACATTCATGGAAAGGGGATTCAGGGGAGTGAATGAAAAGAGGATTCTGAAGAGAAACTGATGAAGAAGAACTTCATACAGTCCTGATCAATCAAGTTGAAGGAGAGCTAAAGAATATTGCAGACACCGATGAACAATGAAGCACAAAATCATAGAGCAAAAAGTGTGGAGCACAAAGAATTGAATTGATACATTGATCAGAGAGGTAATGTACTTAAATAGATCTGAAAATCTGCAATTCAAAGTTACATTAGAAACAAGTCATAGTGTTTCAGTTTAACCATTGAAGCATCTCTTAATAGAGTAGGACTTAACAGTCTTCTATATATTGAGGTACATCCCAAGGAGTGACAAAAAGGTTGACTCATGAAAGTAGCATTGGATTTTCCCGATACCTATTGACAGTCTAAGAAGGAGGCTGATTCAAGGATGGCAACAATAGATGCCTGATACTAAGTGAAAACCTCTATGTATAAAATCCTCTAACAAGGTTGCACTTAACAGTGTGTTTCTAACCTTTAATAGGGTTGGCTACTAAAAGGGCTCACTTTAGAAGAGTGAAAATTTGGGGTACCGATCCCAGTGGTTTTTTCCTTAACAGGGTTTCCAAGTTAAAATTTCATGTGTTATGTGTGTATGATTTATTTCTTTATTGTTTTGTATCTAACATAATTAACACTGGGTTGATTGGTATACTCTACTTATTTACTGAGTTTTGGTAAATAGTTATACTGCTTATCGATAATCAAGGAGAATAAGGACAGACAAGGAAAATCGACAGACAGTTAAATCATTATAAGTATTTCATGGCATGCATCTTGTAGGGACTTAATAATCTAAGGTTTATTTGATTGGTGGTTAATGTTTGAAGGATAAATTTTGAGGCCACTGACTCACTCCNCCCCCCCCCCCCCCTCTCAGTTATTACTAACAATTGGTATCAGAGCTTGTGTGCTTAGAAAGGAAGGTTTCAAGACCTAAGTCCAGATCACAAGATGAACAAATGAGATGTGCCCAAGTTGAACAAAGACAACTTTGCTTCATGGCAAAGCAGGATAAGACTCCACTTATCAGGTATTGGTAATGATGTTACTCAATTCCTAGATACTGAATATGTGTTGCCAAGGGGAGTATTGATAGTAGATCAATTAAGAGAGAAGCATGAACACAACTGCATGGTCATAGAGCTTTCTTCCTTACTCTCTGATGCTGAATTTGAAGATGTCAAGGATTGTAAAATTGCAAAGAAGATGTGGGACAAACTAAAGCTTGTACATGGAGGTGATACAAATATTCTGAGAGCCAAGGCAGAAAGCCTTAGAGGAAAATTTGATGATCTCATAATGAAAGAAGGAGAAAACATCACATGGTACAGCATAAGAATAAAAGTAGTCAATTCTATACGAGGAGTTGGAGGTACACTTGAAGAGGAGACAATGGTAAGTAAAATCTTAAGAACCTTACTACATGTATATGCTATTAGAGTTTCTTCCATTCAAGAAATGAGAGTAGTAGCAAACAATACAGTTACGCTTGATAGTTTAATTGGTAGACTGATTTCATTTGAGATGAATAACTTTGATAATAGTATCTTACCAAACTTAGAGTCTGCATTTAAGTCTTCTATGAGAATAAGCAAATCAATTCATAGACACACATCTAGAAAAGATAGTGAAAGTGAAAGTAAAGAAGAAGATCTAGATGAAATAGAAGCACTTATGGCAAGAAGAATGCAAAGAGGCAAAGGTAAATACAAAGACAAGTTACCACTTGTATGTTTTAATTGTAAAGAGATTGGACACTTTGTTGCAAGATGTCCTAATAGAAGAAAATATGACATAAGTAATGACAGATCTTTTCAGAAGAATTCTGACAGAGGTGATAACAAAGATTACAGAGGTTACTGACAATCAGAAAGAAGAGATACCAGAGACTACATGGACAAAGGAAAGAAGGCTAGTTACCTAGTTGCTTGCAAAGATGAAGATACTGACACCAAACCTGATGAAGACATTGAGATGGTATTTGTAGCTATGAAGGATGATTCAGATGAAGATGAAAGGTATGTAGAAACTGCACTCATATCTAAGGTTAGCAAGAATGACATCTGGATTATATATAGTGGCTGCACTCACCACATGATCGGTGAAAAAGAAAATTTTAACACTTTTGAGTATTATAATGGTGGTACAGTAAGAATGGGTAATGATACACCTTGTCCAGTTGAAGGTAAAGGAACAATAATGCTAAATAAACCAATTAAATGTGAAAATGCTTATTGGGTAAAAGGATTGAATTATAATCTTTTGAGTGTTTCTCAGTTGAATAATTTAGGACACAAAGTAGCATTTGAGAATAAGAAGGCAAAGATCTTCAATGAATCAGGAAAACTGATTGGTACCAGTGAACAGACTAAACGCAACTTATTCTATCTGAATGATATTAACACCACTTGCTTAATGACTAGAAATGAAGACATATAGTTGTGGCACAAAAATTGTGTCATGTGAATTTTGACAACATGATGAAAATAAGCGGAAGGAGAAATGTAAGAGGCTTACCAACAATGACAAAGCCTGACAACATCATGTGCAAGAATTGTCAAAAAGGTAAAATGACTAAGTCTAGTTTCAAAAGTAAAACCCATACATCTGATGACATTCTATAATTAGTCTATACTGGTTTATGTGGACCAATGAGGACAAAAAGTTATTATGGAGATAGATATTTTATTCTCTTTATTGATGATTACTCTAGAATGATGACAGTCATGTTTCTTAAAGGTAAATCTGAAGCATTCAAGATGTTTAAATGGTATAAGGCTATGGTAGAGAAACAAAGTGGTAAGGATCTGAAATGCTTGAGATCAGATAGAGGAGGAGAATTTATATAAGATGAATTCACTAATTTTTGTAATGAGCATGGTATAAAAAGACAGGTTGTTGCACCAAGAACACCACAATAAAATGGGATTGCTGAGAGAAGGAACAAATCAATAGTTGATTGTGCTATAACACTGATGATAGAGAAAGGCATCACCCAAATCTTTTGGAGGGAAGCTATCAGTACTGATGTCTACACACTTAATAGAGTATAATTAAAGAAGGACACAAAGAAGACACCTTATGAGCTATGGTATGGTAAAACACCTAATGTAAGTTACGTAAAAATCTTTGGTAGTCAATGTTATATCTTAAAGGATGATAGAAATGGAAATATTGACATCAAGAGTGATGAAGGTATTTTTCTAGGGTATTCCACCAAGAGAAAAGCTTATAAATGTCTCATCAAGGCTTCTAACAAAATTGTTGAAAGTGAAAATGTAAAGATAGATGAATTTGCAGAAAAGAATGAGCTAGAAAGCACAAAAGAACCATAGGACTACAACAAGTTTGTATACTGTGAAGAAATCAAAACTCTACCCGAGCAATAGTGCTTAATTCTAGAACAACAGAATGTTGCAACCGACGGTCAGACTGTTGTTACCGACGGTCAGGATAATAATCAGAATAATGTGCAAGGTGATGAAGAACAGAATGAAGATCAAAATAATGATCAAGCTGATACACAGAGTTGTGCCTGTACTTGAAAGATATGTAAGAAGAAACCATCTAGAGATCCAGATCATAGGAGATAAGAAAGTTGGTACAAGAAAAATAAGTAAGTCTTTAAACTCAAATTGTTTAATTTGTGAGTTTGAGCCAAAATCTGTCAATGTTGCACTAGATAATGAGGAATGGATAAGTTTTATGAATGATGAGATTGAACAGATTGAGAAGAACAAGACATGGTCACTTGTGCCAAGACCAGATGACAAGAATGTCATTGGTACAAAATGGATATTCAGGAATAAGCTGAACGAGAATGGAGAAGT
>MU226979.1:71018-83550 GCA_018584345.1 Thuja plicata | reverse complement strand
TAACTTCCCTATTCACTCTAGTTTGCTTAAGCTAATCTTAGGTAGTTTCTATTTCTGTTAGTTTCCCTTTTTAGGGTTTCGGCATCCTTTATAAGGATTGTCCGCTTTGTAATTCTTAAGGAGATTATAATTTCATTATTGTTGTTAATAGAAAATCATTTCTTGCAATATGCTTTTTCAGTCTCTGGCCTATCGGCCGCCATAGCTTCTGTTTCTTCTATCTTCTGTCTTCATTCTCGTAGCAGTTTTGCATGCAGGGTTCTTGGGTAGATTGATGTTCATCAATCTCAATAACTATAATGTAGAACTCTCTGTCCAAACATGTATTCAATAAATTGAACTCCATTTTTGTCGATCTTAAGTTGTTGATAATAGGTGCCTTCAATAACAACTGAACCGGTTGGATATTGCTATCCATTACCATCAACAATTTCTAGTGGCAACTTGTATTTTTCTTTGGTGCATCTTAGTAGATAATAATATACACCTTTTTCATTCTTGGGATCCGTAACCACAACAAAAATATCACCTACAAATTTAAAAATCATTCATGCATTTAAATTAAGTTCAAAACTTTAAGTTTGGACTACTAAAATTTGAACGTCACTCAAGTAAACCTAATAAATTATATATAAAGTGTAAATAAAAATATATATATATATATGTGTGTATGTTGTTGGAATAATAGAATGGTGTGTACTGAGAGGGGAGGGGTGAATCAGTACCCTTTAAAACTTTTAGTCAATTAACCTTAACCCTTTTGTAATCAATTCCTGGCATTATTGACCATATGTGCTTTTCTTATCTTATGCATGTTATATCAATTCATAAACTTAATTTGCATGTAAACATTCATGAAATGTAATGACTCATGACACAAGATTTGGTAATGCAGAAAACCCCTGTTAGAAGGTAAAAACTGCGGTGGGGATGAAACCCACAAAACTTCACTATCTACAGAAGGAAAGGGGTCGGTTAAGGCTTACAAGTTTGATCACTTCTGATGATCTTACCCTATTAGGAGTAACATGTTTAGACTGGTTAAGGTCTACTCTGTTAAGAGCTTTAGCAACACTGTTTAGTGTGCACTTGATTAAGAGGTTTACAAAGGATTGTTAAATCCACCTTCTCAAAGGATTTATTCTATTTGCTACACTTGTTAGAATGTAGTCAAAAATACTTATTGAACTGAGTGTATTCAATCTAGAATTGTTAATTACAGATCCATTTAAAGTTTACAATATGATGTGTCATCTATAGTGACTGGTTAATACCTATGTTCTCCTCGATAGCCTTGGATCTTGTTCTTGGTAACTGATTTCATCATTTGTTGTCCCTCTGCATAAAAGTGTCTTTGATCCATAGAAGTGTCTGTGGCTACCATCATCATCACATTCTTTGTTCTAATTGATTACACATCTATTTTTACAATGAATTTTACCTAAATGAGTTTCACGCATAACAATGATAACTCTATGATCAAAGGTTTAGAACTTGACCTTGATCTCCTAGTTTGCATGTTTCTAATCAGTTAGACTAATTAAAACAACTACAATTACTTTACTTATCCCTCAAGAAATGGATTTAAAGAAAATAAAAAAGGTAAATATAAAACACAAGTGTTGTATCTAACGTATAAGTCAGATCCACATTTCTCAGGATTATAACTATCTCTCGGTAGACTGGTGCTCGGGTTGCTCTGTAGTCTACCTACGGGTTCCTCTGTGAACTGTCTGTCAGGTTCCTCTATTTTCTGCTCTACCAGTTTACTCTGTTAGGTTACTTTGTCAGGTTCCACTTCAACATTTTTGGATTGCACTTGTAAACTGTGTTGTCATTTTACATTGTAACCTTATCTGTCGGGTTACACTATAAACTTTGTTGTTGGGTTCCCTTGTGAAGTTGTCTGTCGGGTTGCACTAAACCTGAATTTCGGTGTTGGTGTTACCAATAGTTCAAAATTGTTTTCCTTTGCATACTAATGGCAAAATATGTCATCAATCTCCCCCTTTGACATTAGTATCAAAAACTTATATGTACAAAAACAAAAATGTTTAGTATGTACACCATGTGTTCACCTTGTCATTATGACTCCCCCTATGTGTATGTTATGGTATAGTATATGTATATACACTTTGACTTTATACTATTTCCCCTTTTCACCTTATCTTCCCCCTTTATCATATCATTTTCCCCCTTTTTTGATAATAAGGGCAAAGGTGTAAATACTTACAACTTGTCAAAAATGTGGGAATGGGAGTTCTTCATGTCTTCCATCATTTTATCCCATTTCTCTTGAAGGTGTTCCAGGACCATATGCTCCAATGCAATTCTTGCATGCATGTCATAGATGTTGTCGGTGACAGACATCTTTGGGGTAGCAATAAATTGTCTTTCTGAAGTCATATGTTGTTGCATTAATGTGAGATTGGGTAGGAGTAGAGCTTGTAGCTCGGTTACCTCATCTCTAAACTTTGATTTTGCCTCTTGAATCTTAATTCTCAACTTCTTTATTTCCATTACCTTTTCATAATGCAACTTGATTGAATTTTCAGTGGTTGAGAGACCTTGTGCACTAGTAGTAAGATCTACATCTATCTTTGCAAAATTTTCACTATTTTCCTTAGTGAAGTGCTCTAATGTGCTTAACTTCTGAATTATGGTTATAGCTTCTAAAATGATTGGTTCCAATTCATTTACTAGTTCAGATAGCTTTACCTTGTTATCGACCACTTCTTGGTTGATTTTCTATGTCAATTTGTATTGGTATTTTTGTTCAGCATGTTCTTCTATTGCCTTCTCTACATCCACATTCTGTGATGTAATGGCTTTGGTAAAAATGACTAATTGATCAACGATAGAATAATTTTGATCAATGTCTGTATCAGGTACATTCTATTGAAGTATCTCCTTGGTTGTCTCTAGTACCTGTGTATCCTTTGTCTCCTTCTTAAGCTTATCTAGGATAGATTTTCTTTTAGAAAATTCTACATACTTTATAAGTGACTCTGGATCCAATGTCCTTGGATCATAGTCTGGTATTTCAATGATCTCTTCCATGGTGATTGGATTCTTATTCTTCTTCTTCTTGAAAAGTGTAGTGGAGGCACCTGTATGCAGTACCATAGCAAGTTCCTTTGCTTGGTCTAATGTGCTTGATGAAGGCTTTGGGGGTGTAGTTCCTTTTAGCTTCTTCTCGGTGTCTACCTGTTAGTTTGGTGTGGATGTCTCCACATCAACCTTTTCTTTATCTACAACTTATCCTTCAGTATCCTTAGGAGTGGCATCACCTTGCTTGTCTTCTTCACCTTTATCTTGTTGTTCTCCATCAGTTTCTTTCTATTCTTCATTTGTTATATTATGTTCTTCATTTGTTACATTATGTTCTTCATTTGTTACATTCTACTCATCAGTTGTGTTTTTATGTTCCTCTTCACCCTTATCTGTGGGTATGTCTGCAACATGCTCGGGTGACTTCTCTTATTGTGAGATGATATTGATAGCTTGTATCAATAATGGCATTTGGCCTGTTATATTCACATGTGCAATATCTGTAGTTGTGTCATGTTCTTTGGGCTTCTCAGAGGTAATAGTAGCATCTTCATCTACCTTTGCTTCTTTGGTAGGATCTTCAATGATATCTATGATGTTTGTATCTATGATTGTATCATCTGCAGTATCCCCTAATGATTGTAGAATATGAGGAGTGTTATCTATTGCCTTGCTTTCTTTTATATTTAATTAAGTTTGAGTGACATCTTCATCATCATTTATAAGAATGTGCTCTTGGCTCGGTATAGCCTCTTTTTCTTCATTGTGAGGCTTGTTGGTAAGTTTTAATACTCTCTCGAGACTTGTATCCTTTTTTGGTACATCGAGTACTTTTCTCCATGTATCCTCACTTTCTTTGTTAAGCTCAATAAAGTTTCCCTGTATGACATTGTAAACTCTCAATTTTGCTGAGAACCTTTTTGAATGTAACTTAATCATTTCTTCAATTTCTTCCATTTTTGACTCAGGTGGCATAACAAAAACTAGGGTTCTTTCCCTTATCTATTTTTCAGAATTCAATGCGAATGTCCACCTTGCCGATAATATGTCTAGAATTTCTTGTGGCATTTTACCTTCAAATTTTATTGGTATATATTTAAATATACACATCATTGTGATGATTTCTTCCTCTATCTTGTTCTGATCCTCAGGATTCAGAGTTAGCCATTTTCTAATCTTAGGCTCAGTTATTGAACCTGCCTTGCTGATTGATGCACATACCTCATCAATTGTAGTAGGAAGTTTGTTCTTAATAGGTTGTTCTTCTTGTTCGGTGACTTCTATATCTTCCTTACTTCTGATGAATTTTCTTCTTTTTTGTTGGTGCCTATTTCCCGGTTTGAGGCTTTCTCTAGTAAGTCCTCACTTGTCCTTTCTTTACCGGTGATGAACTTTCATCTTTAGTTGTCTGAATTCTAGTCCTTGATGCAGCAGTAGTCCTTGGTTTTTTTGCAGGTGGTGGTGGTGCATCAAACTCTGTAGATTTGGACTCACTCAATTGTTCTTCTTCACTGACAAGTGACTATCCCTTGGTGTTATCCTTTTGTTCTGACTCTTCATCATCTACTGACAACTTCTTCTTAAGTGTCTTTACCATTTTGTCTTTCTTTCTGTCAATTTTCTTCACAACTAAGCCTATTTTATTCTTTCCTTGGCTTCCTCATAGGTTCCAAACCTTGGTTGTGACTTGTCAAATGGTTCATTTAACAATGCTTCAATAGCATTGGTGGCTTGATCTATGTTGATCTTATAGTCAAGTGGTTCTAACCATTTTGTCCTCGGTACAACTGGTTTGATCAAGGTGTTATTAGTGTGTACCATTAAAAAAATATCAGTCTTATATTTTTCTACCAGTTGTTCTGGTATCCTCATCCTTTTCTGCATTTTTTCCTTGAATCCAGTGAAGTATTCATCCATGACAGATGTAAAGTTGTCACCTAGTGACTTAATGAATTCACTGATTTGAATTATCACTGGTCTAGTAGTATCCCAGTTGACATTACCGATATATTGAAAGAAGTCTTGAAAGTAGAAAAACATGCACATTAGAAGTGATCCAAACTGACATGAATTTTACTTTGTAAACCTAATCATCCTCAGTTTCTCATCTAATTGCTTCAGTAGAATCTCGGATAGCTCTAATTATAGACCCTTCTTTACAATCTTGTGGATAGTGTCAACTGCTCCACATGCAATGTTGTTCATCCTACTAGCTTGGAATATCTTGTATCCCAACACACATGCACCAAATTTCATTTCAGGATCTTTGATGGAATTTACCTTCAATCCTCTTCCATCCCATTATGCACCTATCATCTTCTCAATATCAGGGTGAGGAGGGTGTTTAAGTGCCTTGGCCTTGTCGGTTATAGGATAACCGGTCACTACATGTATCACATCCCTAGTGATCTTTTTTGGCTCGTCGAGCCACATCTTCGGTCATACACTCTACTCAGCACTATCCGAATCCACTCGGTTTTAAACTCCTTTGGGGACATTAGGGAATTTGTCAGCCCTTTGACCTCAATGTGTTTATGCTCATCCTTGATGGTTCCTTCTGTGCAAAGCTTCTTGTAAGCTTGCTCAACCTCAAGATCTCCTATCTTGACAATCTTGCAATGTATGTATACTCGAACATCCTCGATGAGAAAAACCCTAGGTGGTATGCTTGAGAATGCTCCAGCGTTGTCAGGTTGTAAAGAAACCTCTGGACAAAACTTGTATTTAGGTTCTTCACAAGTGACATTCTTGATCAAATTAACCTTTTTCTCCTTGGCGTTCTTGATCTTGGTTACATGGGATGTGGTTGCCATGATTTTGTGAATTTAGGGATTTTCCTGTAAAACAAAACAGTGAGCTCGGTGATTCTAGTTACTCACTTGTTTTGTTGTAGCTATTGAAGATCAGAATTTGAATATCATGAATCTTCTTAGAATGCTCTACAATCTGGTCGCTCGGTTTCGTTTTGCTATGTTCTTCACTCTATTTCTCTCTTAATTGCTTTGTGAGCAAATGAGTTATTTTGTCGCCTTTTTATAGATGATGCCCTAAGTGGTGCAATAAATGCTCTACCCACTTCTCGATGTTTGAAGACAGAGTCATTCGGGTATCACACACACTTTCAGCTCGGGGTAAGTGACAACTCACTTGACCTTTCATAGTTTTATCGACGGTGCTCGATAAGTGGCGAATACTTCAATGCCTTTTACATGATTACCGACGAGTCTCAGGTTGCATTGTTTAACTTGGCTTTCACATGTACACTGACAATTCTTGGTATGTGTTGACCGACGGGGTTGCATTCACAGATTTATAACAAGTAATACCATAGTACATCTTTATTCATGCTAGTTTGGTATTATATCAATGTATAAAGGAACTGATGTAAAGTATAACTTGGTATAGTGCAATTCCATACTTACTTGTTCATCTTAGGTAGGGGTGGTGATGTCACCAGATCCATTGGATAAGGTGTCACCAATTGCATTGCTTGGTACAGCATCATTAGTGTTTTTAGCTTTCCTCCACATTATGTTTCTCATCTTCCTGATGTCTTCAATGATATTTCCATTGGCAAAAGTGCTTGTCTTTGTCACTCGGTCTCTGTAGTCCTTGCTTAGATGACCAAATTTATGACAGTGTATGCATTCCATTCCAGGGTTAGTCCAGCTTCTAGACCTTCTCATCCATTTTCTCATGCAGTTTTATGCTATGTGTCCATATCTACCACATGTTGTGCATTTTGTCCATGTATTGTAATCCCAAACATATGAGTTACTGACTCTTATCGATTGATAAGTTGTTTCTTTTTCTTTAGGCTTCCATGCTTGCCTTTTCTTCTTCTTGCATTTAAGAGATGTGTGCCCATGTTTTTTGCAAGTAGGACAATATTTTTCCATGTAGGTTTCCTTCTTTGGTTGTTTCACCTCAGATTTACATTCATATGCTTTATGTCCTTTCCTGCTGCAATTATAACAATTTCCAATGAATGTAGAAGTGGATTTAGGAATACCTTTACTTTTGCTTTTGAAAACATTTGATGTGTGGCCTGGTTTTCCATAGTGATTGCATGTCTTCTTTCTTGGTCTTGGATTTGTGTAGACATTCTTTGGATCAGCTTGGTATGGTGCTGCTCCATGCTCGGTATACCCTAGTCTGGTATTTTTGTTGACTCTTCTTTGTCCATCTAGAAAATCATCCATTCTTTTTATGCTTTCTTAAGCTCTCTTGATCATATCATTGTGATGTTGTCAAATTCTTACTTCATGGTTTAGTTTTTCATTTTCTTCTCTTAGCTCACCAATAGCTTCTAATTTTCCATTGAGTTCTATGTTCATTCGGTTTGCTTCTTGACTCATAAGAACTATCTGATTGGTGATCTCATAATAATGTTCAGTAAGTCTTTGTATTTCTGATTCTCTTTCTTGTAGCTTTTCAGTTATCTTCCTCATGTCATCAATAACAAGTGTTCTTTCCTACTCAGCTTGTCTAGCATTATTCATAACCTCAATCATTCTTACCATTCATGTCTCTTGACCGATTTGCAGTTATTTCACTTGTCCAACCAGATGTTGATTGATTTCATTTAGACTTGTAATGCTTCCTTCAGATGTGTCTGATGTATTGCAAGATGTAGATCCTGTTGACTCAAATAAATCAGGTATCTCTTCTTCATGATAGTCTATTTCATTACAACGAGATGCCATTACCTTTCTTTCATCCAGTAGCTCTCTCATCTTGACTCTTTCTTGTTTATATTGCTCATAGAAGATCTGTATCTCTAACTTATGATTCTCAATACTCTTGTCTAGCTTATACCTTTCTATTGTATGATCTTTTCTCTTAAGTATTTAAAATTTTGCAAATAAGAGATCCAACTCTTATACTAATTATTGGAATAATGGAATGGTGTGTACTGAGAGGGGAGGGGTGAACCAGTACCCTTTAAAACTTTTAGTCAATTAACCTTAATCCTTTAGTAATCAATTCCTTGCATTATCGACCATATGTGTTTTTCTTATCTTATGCATGTTATATCAATTCATAAACTTAATTTTCATGTAAACATTCATAGAAACATTCATGAAATGTAATGACTCATGAAACAAGATTTGGTAACGCAGAAAACCCCTGTTAGAAGGTAAAAACTGTGGTGGGGATGAAAGCCACAAAACTTCACTATCTACAGAATGGAAGGGGTCGGTTAAGGCTTACATGTTTGATCACTTCTGATGATCTTACCCTATTAGGAGTAACATGTTTAGATTGGTTAAGGTCTACTCTGTTAAGAACTTTAGCAACACTATTTAGTGTTCACTCAGTTAAGAGGTTTACAAAGGATTTTTAAATCCACCTTCTCAAAGGATTTCTTCTATTTTCTACACTTGTTAGAATGTAGTAAAAAATACTTATTGACCTGAGTGTATGCAATCTAGAATTGTTGATTACAGATCCATTTAAAGTTTACAATATGATGTGTCACCTATAGTGACTGATTAATACCTCTATTTTGGTTGGTAGCCTTGGATCTTATTCTTGCTAACTGATTTCATCATTTTCTATCCTTTTGCATAAAACTCAGACTCTGATCCATAGAAGTATCTGCGGCTACAATCATCATCACATCCTTTGTTCTGATTGATTACACATCTATTTATATAATGAGTTTTACCTAAATGAGTTTCATGTATAACAATGATAACTCTATGATCAAAGGTTTACAACTTGACCTTGATCTCCTAGTTTGCATGTTTCTAATCAGTTAGACTGATTAAAACAATTACAATTACTTTACTTGTCCCTCAAGAAATGGATTTAAAGAAAATAAAAAAGCTAAATATAAAACACAAGTGTTTTATCTGACATGTAAGTCAGATCCACATTTCTTAGGATTATAACTGTCTCTCGGTAGACTGGTGCTCGGGTTGCTCTGTAGTCTACTTGTCGAGTTCCTCTGTGAACTGTCTGTTGGGTTCCTCTGTTGTCTTCCCTGTCAAGTTCCTCTGTTGGGTTACTATGTCGGGTTCTACTTCAACATTTTCGGGTTGCACTTATAAACTGTGTTGTCAGTTTACATTGTAACCCACTCTGTCGGGTTACACTATAAACTTTGTTGTCGGGTTCCCTTGTGAAGTTGTCTGTCAGGTTGTACTAAACCTGTCTTTCAGTGTTGGTGTTACCGACGGTTCAAAATTGTTTTCCTTTGCATACTAATGACAAAATATGTCATCATATGTATGTATGTCAGCATGCACCTATAACAACTAAACCAAAAACACATTCATAATAAGATGAATATATAGGATCATGGATGTCTATGTCATTGTCATCATCTTCATAAGGAGGCATTTTGATTAACTCTTTGTGATCCCATTGTGAAACATATATATTTGCAATATTAACACATTGACTCATTGTGTTGTTGTTAACACAATCTTTACAAAATCATGATTTATCTCTTAGTTGAATCAGTGAAGGCTTGTGTTGTCCTGTAGTCATCACTTGATGTAAACTTCTAATACCAACAATTGATTGACAATTGTTAGGATTAGATCGATTGATATCTAGAAAAATTATGTAAATTTTAAATAAATTAGTCAGATCTCAGTTCAATTATGAAAAATGTGAAATGCATGTACATGCTATACATAGACTCATCTTGAACACATGTGACCTATAATTTAATTTTTAGAATTTGAGTTTTAAATACCTATCACTTCCCAAAAGTAACATTTTTTGTATTTTGTGTCTCATACTACGAAATGATTCCGACACCATTCAAAAAAATTCTTTGCATTCTCTATCATGTTACCTAGATATAACAAATTAGTTACATAATTAGTTTATTTATAGCAAATGAAGATTAAAGAATGCACGTACATACTATACTACAAACAAGTTGAATATCAAATGTACATGTACCTTGAAGTTCATGTTGTTAGAGTGCACGCTTCACACATGCTCCCGCTCCATCATGCTCTCCTTTTCCATGTCCACTTTAAAAGAAGTTCCAAAGAAACTTAACATTGTGTCTAGCATGTTGCATGGCTAACCAATTAAAGGCTTTTACAGACTTAAATTGACCTGCAATTTAAAGTTATAAACATGTACACACACATGAACATTTAACTTATATATATATATAATCATGTAAAAAATAAAACTTATATAATTTATCAAATAGAATTGAAAGACTTAAAGAAAATAATGTACTTACCTGCACACCCATCATACCAGATCTAGTGTTGTGAAGCATTTATCCCGTGATTCACAAGATTGTCGAAAAACATGTTGAAACAATGAGCCACGTAGCTCCTATCATGAACCCTATCCTCACTGTAGAAATGAACCTCCTTAATGATAATGCGGTCATTTTGATCTATACTTTCTATCTCATCCAAATTGAATTGTGCATGTCTATAGGTCACATGCACAAATATTGCAACTTGGTCAGAATGATAATATTGACTTTGGAGTTCTGATTGAGGGGAAAATGTATAGTTCTCCACAAAATCTACAACTGAAAGAATACAACCAGGTGTGAAACAATTTTTGGAATCATGTAACTGTTTAGCTTTCCATCATGCACCATGGCAATGTTGGATATGTGGATAAATCATAGATCAAAATATGTCCATGAACTGAAGGTATGGTAATTCACTCTCCTTCAATGTTATTTTTTTAAATTCTTGTCCTATCTTCGTTTGGTATCTCTCATATTCAAATCTCTTCCACTCGAATGGTGTTGTATCAATATTATCAAATTGTAAAGGAGATTTAAGTAAATTTCCATAATCATTGTATTCATTTTTTATACACTAGACATTGAATTCATCTGAGTCTTCTGATTTATCACAAAGAATGGACTTCACAAATTCTGTTGTACTTCCAGGAACCATATTTAGATTAAGTACTGCCATAAGATTTTTATATGATTGCAAGTATAAGTGAAACTCAACATGATTTCAACAACAACATGTTTTACAAACCTTATTTATGCGTATGAAGCAAGGGCACAACATCTCAAAC
Organism: Thuja plicata; assembly: GCA_018584345.1. Lineage (NCBI taxonomy): Eukaryota > Viridiplantae > Streptophyta > Pinopsida > Cupressales > Cupressaceae > Thuja > Thuja plicata. The sequence goes on along the minus strand of MU226979.1, from coordinate 72,471 downwards.
ATTCTCTGACCTATTTTCACATCTGACAATTCTTGTTTGAATGCTTCAAATAGTTCACTTTTTGTAGTATCGACAAAATATTTTGGATGTGAAATATTCATACCGGTCTCTTCATCTTTCATTGATGACATGTAACTGATTCAATATTTGATAATGTTAAGTTGAAGATGATACAGGACATTAAAATAGTTAATGGTTTGTATTGTCATTGATGTCAACTTGATATCATCTATACGGTCATGTATATAATGCCAAAGACTTCAGAGAATCAATGGAACAAAGATTATGCTTTCAGCAATGCATAAAAGTCAAGTATTCACTAAGTGAGAGACAACATCGACGGAGTGCACACCATTGGTACAGGCAAAGTAAAATTCACAGTGATGCCCAACGAGAAAAAGACAGTGTTGCCCGATGAAGCAAAATCCTATGATGCCCGACGGACGGAGATCCCGAAGCTAACTGGAGTTGCGCTAACAAAAATGACAGTTGTCACTGACGACTAACTGCAGAGTTGACCGACAGAACAGAGAGTTTAGAAAATGAAAAAATATCTAGCTGGAAGAGCTTAAGGATAGACTTAACTGGTTGTTTTATTTATTTTATTCACGCAGAGTTAAGTAATTGATTTAAAGAAGATTTGTACAGTTGGCAAGAAGATAAATACGAGATAAATCGGGAGTTAAAGCCGTAAATCAGATTGGCTGGATTGTTTTTCATGCCAAGAATCAAGAATCAAGAATCAAGAATTAAGGAACATCATGTCTATATAAGAGACAAGCATAATTCATTTCCAAAATCATGAACAATCAAATACACAGAAGGGGAGTGAATAGAAAGAGGATGCTGAAGAGAAATTGGTGAAGGATAACTTCATACAGTCCTGATCAATCAAGCTGAAGGAGAGCTAAAGAATTCTACAGACACCGACAAAGAGTGAAGCACATCACAGAGCAGGAAGTGTGGAGAACAAAGAATTGAATTGATACATTGATCAGAGAGGTATTGTACTTAAATAGATCTAAAATCCTACAATACAAGTTACATTAGAAACATGTCATAATGTTTCAGTTTAACCATTGAAGCATCAAGTCTCTTAACAAAGCAGGACTTAACCGTCTTCTATAATTGAGTTATATCCTAACAGATTGCCAAAAAGGTTGATTCATGAAAGTAGCATTGAATTTGCATAAAACCTATTGATAGCCTAAGAAGAAGGTTGATTCAAGGATGGTAGCAATATTTGCGTAAAGCCTATTGACAGTCTAACAAGGAGGCTGATTCAAGGATGGTAGCAAAATAGATGCCAGATACTAAGTGACAGCCTATGTATAAAATCCTCTAACAAGGTCGCACTTAACAGTGTGTTTGTAACCTTTAACAAGGTTGGCTCCTAATAGGGCTCACTTTAGAAGAGTGAAAATTTGGGGTACCGGTCCCAGTGGTTTTTCCC
>MU226979.1:43395-58122 GCA_018584345.1 Thuja plicata | reverse complement strand
TATATATATATATTGTTCAAATATATTGTAATTAAAATTTGTAAATAATAAAATATAATAATAATATGTTTATAGTAATAAAATATTAAATATAGTATCTCATAAAAATATACTATATTGTAAATTAAAATACTAATTTCAAAATAAATTAAATGATAGATGAATTATATATTACAAGCTCCTAAAAAAGGGGTCCTATAAGACCAAATCAATTGAACCAATCAAAAAGCAGATAAGTAATTTATATCATTTATTTAATTCATAAATAAATATTTAAACTAAATATTTTTAAAATAAATTAAATAATTTTAACACAATATGTTTAAAATATCTATACTAATAATTTTTTTTTAATCAACGTAATTATTATAAATATATTATTAAATTTTAAAATAATTTATTTTTTAATAATTATGAAGAATCTTTAACTTTATATAATTAATTATTTAATATTAAAAAACAAAATGATATAATGTATGTATTTAATAGGATAATAAGAATAATATTCTTGAAATTATTTACTTATCCTATGAATTTTAATATTCTTGAAATTATTACTTGACATGTTGATGGAATTAAAAAGGATACTAATCTGTTCTGGAATATGCTTTCTTCCAATATTTTTTCTTACTGAGTCTTTTCATAGACTCACTTATTTTAAAATCTTTTTGGGAAGTGCCACCTTCTTTGTCTTTGAGATGAAAGATGGTTATGAATGGAGGAAGAATATGGATAACCATGTTCGAGAAGACTTGCAAGAAGTTTAACTAGGAGGTTAAGAAAAATAAAAACTCCGAAAAGGATGAAATCTTCATGCTTGCTCAATGGAAGGAGCTATGGGGTGCACTGCTTGAGTTGATATCCATGATGATCTCTTACATTAGGCTTAAGGTCCTTCCTTTTTGTTACTTTATATGTGGGTATCTGATCTGTTGATTCAGTGATATTCTCGGTGTAAGGCTTGGCCTCTCTCTTTTGTACATTTTGATGTTGCTAGTTTTGTTATGGTACATTAATTTTGTGACCCCCTTATATTTAATACAAAAAAATAATAAGAATAATACTATATTCATTTTTAATGTTCCTTATTTTACTTTATTGTATTTTATTTGCTTACCAGAATCTGAAATTACATATATCCTTTCCCTTACAATTATTTAATCAGACTGTAACCTCCTGAGTGTGAAGGGAGGGTCTCAGTGGTTTGCACATTTCAAAGAATTTGTCCCAAATAGGTGAGTAATTAATTTACAGGAAAGGGACGTTTAAAACGACTTACAGAGTGCATTTTGGTAAGCAATGGGGCCAGCAGGAGACAATTCCAGGCCCTCTTCTGCTTTCACAAGCATGATAATTGAGTGCGTTTGAGGAGGAGAGTAACAAGTGCAGGGATGGCAGATTCAAAAGTGGAGACTACTGCAAGGCTTGCCCAGTGGAAGATTGACAACTTGGGCTCCTGTTCTTTTCGCAGGTCTGACCCCTTCAGAGTTGGCATGTGGAACTGGTAAAACCCACTTTCTAGTTCTCTTCTTTCCGTTTTATTATGCTTTTGTCCGTTTCTTCATGCAGTAGGCTGACAGACATGAATTTTGGCTGCAAATTCAGAGATTTATTAGGGAACACGTTCGATGGTTTTGCAACTACTGTGATGGTCTTGATATACCACTTTGAATTTTGCAAGTGGATGATGAAATCTTTGTTTAAATGAAGTCATGTCTTTGTGGAATTTGCTTTCTATGAATACTTTAGAGATTGCTGTATATGAATACGTTCTGAGCAGAAACCCAATTAATTTTGATCACAAGAGGAATCTAATTTTCTGGTAATAAAAGGACTCTTTGCATCGATTCGATTGTGTAATTATTCTTTAGTTAATTAAACATATGTAACTTTCTCAGTCTTAAGTTGCATGGTTCCAGTCATTTGAAAAACTATACGTGTGGACTTTTTATTATCGGTTAGCTGCTCTGGACTGATCATTTGTTCCTTAAGTGAATGTCTCGTGCTTTTGTTGTGTGGCCTTCGGTATTCAGTGGACATTAAATAAAATATGGATGGAGTCATTTCGGGCATGTGGAATGGATTCCAACATTTAAGCTTGTCTCTACTTGATCTAAGGCTTTAAAGATTTTGGACTTTTCTCACATTGTATCTGATTCATGCTGTTTTCCTGCAGGTAGTTTATCAATTGTAGGAGTTAAAGCTGGTTACCAACCATAGCATACAAGGACTTCAATATTTTATTGAAGTTCATAGAAGTCTGTTAGTGTCTCATGCAGCTATATTTCTCTTTTACACTTCGGCTAACCATTTCCTCTATTATAATCGTTATAAACATCATATTGAAGTTTTCCAACCTTCAATTGTTTTGGGATTGTTGTTGAGAGCTTATTTGGGATTATGTGCAATGGAACATAATTAAAATTTATTTATACCATCTGATGCTGAGATATCAATCTTTAGGAGACTGCTCACCCAAGGTATGCGATTGGCTACCTTGAACCTCCATTACGAGCATACATTACAGAATATGAAAAGGGACCTTACACCATGGACCCATAGGAGAAAAGTAAAGATAGCATCAGTTTAGCATAATACTGTAAGACATATATACACAAAATAGGAGATATTCGTATATATATCAAAATATTGTATATCTACCCTTTCTCTATTCAGCCCCGTGTGTACAACATATGCCCTGTGTATATAGGCACATGCATAGAGACCATTATAGTGGCTAGACCTAATCTGCCACATCCATTAAATTCTCAATACCCTAAGCTACTTAACTCCTTACATATCGTGATGTGTCGCAGATCTTAAGCGTGTTATGTGCATCAGTGGCAAAAAAGTCACATGTCCCAGGTTACCTTAAATATGGTAACTAGCACATATATCTAATAGGAAACTTAATACCTTGGGTTGCATTATGGCACCAATGTTTGCCCACCTCAATTATGATCTTTAACCTTGGAGTTCTATTTCTAACTTTGGTTGGACAGTTGGTGCAAGCCTTGGTGCAACTCCCAAACTACCCTTGTCACAAAGTTCATTCAATTACATAGTATGACGTCTAATCTTGTTTTCTTTGCATGAATCATCTGTAGATATGCCTTTGTTATCATTGTATCATCATCTATAAATGTCAGTCACACCTCATTCATTGCAGTGTTCTATTTGAACTTCTAAGCCATAACCTCAATATTCTTCAATTGCTTTTAAATCTGGGATGGAAGGTTTTAAGTCACTAACTTTGATCATTGCACTTTTATTCAAGGCTCCAACTGCTAGGCTCTGTATCTCTTGCTCAACCTTTGCAGTCTTTGGATTGTGTAAGAAAATGTTCGTATATTTTCTAAAGATGCATGATCCTGTTCTCTATAGGTTCAGCCCTTGTTTTAATCAAGTTTGCTGGGCCATCGAATTGGCATATACTGGATGAGCAACAGCTACCATGGTTATTAATTGCCAGAACTAGAAGGTTACCTTGGTGGACAAATTGTGGAGGTTGAGAAGGGATCTCGCATGGCTAAATCCTTGCATCTGTGACTTGTTGCATTGTTGCCTCCGTGGCCTCTTGACCCCTTCCTTGCCAGCTCTGTAACTTTCTGTGTCTCCTTGCTGAAATTCCTTAATGGTTGGTACTGGCTTTTACAAAGGATTAGTCATCTGATTAGGTCATGTCGTTTTCCTTGAGCATCATCTTCACCCCAAAATTGTTGACTGTATTTGCGAGCTCTAGGCATGTGTTAATCATCTGCCAGGGAAAGCATCAATTTCTGCTATGATTCCCTGACATCTTTCTCCAAAGTGCCTTTTTTCACACCGTGGATCATTTTCTCTCCTATCAAATCATCCAATTTTGTTTCCAAGATCTAACTATGTTCTTGACTTGTCTTTATCTTCTACAATAACTTGCCCTGCGTCGCGCAGGGTTTGAACTTCGAACAGGTCGGTGTAACTAATCCAATTGGTAGAAACATATTTAAATCATTGAAGACAAGAGGATGGTGACAACCTCATCTTGACCATTACATTAAGGGTAAAGATAGTTGAAGTTGTAAATTTATTGCCTCTTATTAGTTTCAATCATGGTGTTGTGAGGTTAAAAGTTGCCAATGGTAGCACATCCTTGCCACCATCTTTCTAGCAGTGACCTCATGCAAATAGAAGGAAATGAGTTCTCCAAATCTGGGTGTTGTATGTTAGGCTTTTCCCTTTACTTTGTACTGGAGTTTGCATTTCAATATGCTTCTCCACATCATCCTTCTTGTTTACTCTTGCACTATCCAAATCAATTTGTGTTCCTGCTTGGATAGGAGTGTTGGGATTGTCTCTTAAAATTGATGTATGCTTGTGCGTTGTGCACCATCATGTAGGCATTTCGCAACATATGTGCCAAGAACAACACTCAATATTTCTCTCAAGGCAAATTGAGCTTTGTCTCTCTTTAGTATGTAGAGGCATCGATCAATAGCTCAACAACTTTGCAAATCTCCTACTACTTTGAAACATATGCAAACCCTTCTAAGCACTTGACTAGTACTTCTTTGACCTGCTTGAGGTTTAATGTTCATAGAAATTGGATATGATAAAATATTATTGATTTGGAGAAGTGGTATAACTTGTGAAGATGAGGACACAGTTTCAACTCCTCCCATGGCACATTTTCTACAATTTTGGTTTTCTACACCTAGCTGTATCATGGACTTTAGCTTTGGGTGGTATCTTAGCATCTTTGCTATGAACTGCACTTTGGTATGACAAGTGTGAATATATCACCTCAAAGGAATTTGTGAGTGCATTGTAACACAATGGCTTCTAGAAAGTGCAATCACCTTTGATATATTATTCCTTTGTAGCCACAAGATCAAAATCGAATGCACTTTGCCAACTTAATGCACCATCAAAGGTGGGGTGGATATAATCATTTATTTGTGTTGTGATACTAGAGCTCTCATCTTTACCTTCCTTAGTCATACCCACACAAAACATATGTAGCTCTGTATGAGGCATCTTGGAATATTGCTATACATGTCAAACAATTTCTCAATTTATTGTGTGACGCCTATAGTTCATATCCACGCCAACCTAAAAGCTTAATGTGCACCCAAGCTGCACAAGATAATTATCAACCTTAGCCATTTCCAAAACCTCAAAATAAACTTAAAATTTGTCATCCATGGTACCAACTTCCACATTGTGCATTGTACTAACCCCCTAGGATATTTTCTCCGGATTTTTACCAAATGTTTCATAGGAATTTATTCAACATTTATATGCAAACCGATTTCTCTTTATCCAACAGATTATATGAAAATCATATAATATCAGACTGAAATAAGATTTGAAATTAATTATGGAGATAAATTATTACAAACTTATTTTTAAACATATATGAAATACCTCTATCACAACTTTGCCCAGTGTGAACTTCGTCGCGAATCCACCAAGAAAATGAATTGGGTTTCCGTCCAATCCACCAAGAAATCCTGAAGGTTTTTGTTCTCAGTTATTAGAATTGAAAGCTAAAAGCTCCCAAACTCTCCAAGAGAGAATAGTAAACCAAGCATAATCAGAATGAGCCTCTCAATGTTCTTTTATAACACATCCCTATGACTCTTCGTTTTCCTTCTGCCTGTCTCTTCATATTCCTTTTCCTTGTCTCTTTATTTTCCCTCTTTAAATTAAAATGACTATTAATTTTTCACTAGGCTCCATAAAAGTCATTTTAATACTTTTTAAAAATAATTAAACCAAGTTGTTATTTAATTTGATATAATTTGACAACTTAAAACTTGATTATTTAATTGACTTCTAATGTCCCAAAAAGGGGACATTACAATCCTCCCTCCCCAGAGATTGCTTGCCCTCAAGCAATCTGCACCTACATGTTGAAACCAAATGCCCGGATCTTATATCATTCCAGGAATGTTGCTTTGCCAATCCTCTGCACTACTCTGATATAAACATCACCAAGCCTGGAATGGTGAAACTACTCATCAAAATCCCACTAAAGTAAAGCACCAAACATGCCAATGCCAGGATCCCAAATTATCATGTTGTCAGAACTATCAGATATGAGGAGATAGTAGTATCTCAAGGAGCTATCAATACAGAACAACTCTCCAACTGCAAATGATCTCCCGTGGAAGTTTATAAAACCCGTCATAGGCACAGAATAAAATATATCAGCCCATCCTAAGTTGTTGATGTAAAAATCAAACCGTTCAAAGGTTGAAATCCACACCAATAGTGTGAAGGAACTAGTACAACAATAAGCAATCTGAAATACCATTGAATACATAGGAATCATGAGAAAGGAAGTAGCTGAAAATCCATTTCCTATGCTCAAATCATATCTACCATCAATTCTCAACCAAGAACTACTCAACTGCTGAACCATTGAATCCATCCAACTCATCTATAGATCAAAATTCGAACCCTGGTGTAAGCTGATCGAAAAGTGAGCAGTAGTACTAACTCTAGAAATCGATCCACTACTCCAATCTTGTGACCAAAACTCATCACTAGAAATTGCACCTAGGTCCCAAATCCTGCAATCAATTACATTCTCATCACTGGAGTCGGAAAGAACTCCCTCATCCCACTCGAAAAGTGGATTATCAATTGTCCAATCAACATCCACCTCAAACAAAGAATTGTCAACAACCTGAATATTATCCTTTCCTCCCAACTCATATTGAAGTTTTGGCTGGTCCAAAAATTTATTACTTGATCTTTTGGGACAATCATGCAAATCATAAGTCTGTTGTATGTTGTTAAGTTCCTTAATCGCTTCCTTGAAAAACTCAATCCTTCCTCTGTTATCCTGCTCTGTAAAATGACTAGTGTCAACAATCTAATTTTTTTTCTTCTTGAAGAGTCATTTGTGTACTCATCAATATTTCTTGTGTATCGTTAAGCTCCTTGATGAGCTCATTAACCTCATTGTCGTTTTCCTTCAATTTATCAACATATACTTCAATCTTTAAAATCTGATCTCTGTTTAAAAGTAAACAAACGCAAATAATCAAATTTCATTGATTCCAGAGCCTCTTTGACCACTTGCAAGTCTTCAAAATAAAAATCCAATTTCATGCCCTTTTGTCTCCTTTCATTTTGAGCCTTCTTGTAGAGGTCTTCAATGATCTTGTGAGTGTCATCATAATGTACTAATGCTGCTACAATCATATCACCAATGACGTTCAATTGATCCTTCAAAGTATGTGTATCAACACCATCATCTTGAAATGTCTTCTTTGATTGGTCCTCCAAAACAGCCCCTTGAGAGTCAACTTATTGGTAATTTTTAGACTCGCAAGTTAAAACAGCCCTTTGGTCAATAAACAATTCACCATATGTTGTAACCATTTTAGATTCATAGAGTAGACCTTCTTCTAACAACATACTGATCTCATCCATTTCAAAATTTTCCAAATGGGCATCCTCAATGATATTTACACTCTCACCAAATTGGGAACCTTTTAAGTTATTAGTTTTGTCATTCAAAACACTATCATGCAAAAGTGAACGACTTCCATAAAGAACACATGATTCATCATACCTTTCACAAGTGTTTTCAATGTCAACATAGGCCTCAAAATCCTTATTTGATTGATCCACATGCCAAGTCAAGGCTGCTGCTATGTCATCATTTTCAAGCAATTTCTCATCATATGAAGATTCAAGCACTTCATTGGAAACATCTTGATACTCTGATATGCTCTCTTATTGAGCAAGCCCATCCTCATCAAAATGTTTGTCAATCACAACCTCCAAGTCACCAATATAGAGATTTGTATATCCCTTACCTATAGCAACAACTGAATCCATCTCCTCACAAGCATTTGTGTTATTTTGTTGGAACAAAGTTGTGACATTCCTATCTTCTTCATTGCTGGTCCGAACCTCTTTGGCTGCCTTATCTTCCTTACCAACCCCACAATTGTGATAAGGTGTCCAAGTCTCTTGACAAGTGAAACAAATTTGCTCCCTTCTCATTTGGTTCTTACTTTTTTGGGAAGACTCTGCAACCTGTAAGCCCATTGAGATTAGTTCATTTTCAGTCATGTGCTCCTTGTACCTTTCAATTTTATGCTCAATCAATCTTTTGGGGAATTCATAAGCAATAGGTGATATAGCCTGCTCCTTCCTCCAAATGGCCAACAAATTTGACTGCAATTGCTTACAAATATCATCATCCTCATCTAAGATTAAGGACACAATAGTTTGCATACAAGCCCTCACAATGTGTGGATGATGCTTCCGAATTTTAGTTAAGAAGCATTGAAACATTTGAAGAATCAATTTATCACATTTGTGATCCAACATGATGATAAATGTTCTGGTTCTTGCCATCATTTCTAAAATCTTAGCCCTCTTACCAAAAGTAGGGGCTTTGACACCATGAAACCCATGTAGGCTCCCCACAATCAGCTGTAGAACTTTCTTCAATATGTCATCATTATAGGGTGCTATAGGAGCTGCTATTCTTATGATCTCACTACGACAAGAAACAACTACAAGTCTCACCTCTTCACACGTATGTTCCAATAACCTGCATTGGACCAAAGCAAGCATTGAGGGTTGCAAAACCCAATTCAGAAGCCTCCAATCTGATTGGTCTGCTCTGGACAAAAATGTATCTAATTCTTCCAACTTAGAGAGAACACCATTAGGAAACTTCATAGACCTCAATTGTAATCCAATTATATATAGCCAATTTTCTATTTCCTTTCCTTTCTGCAAGTCCCTTAGCTGATCACCATTGAATGTATCATTGAATTCCTTTGAGAAAAGATCATTTTTCTGATCTGCTATTGTCTTCATTTTGTTTTCTGATACCACAGTAAGATCCCCTGTAGGAATCTTGTCCAAATCGTCACTTTTAGACTTTTAATTTTGTCAAACAATTTGTGAGCATATGGCATTAAGGAGTTTTCTTACAATTATAAATTTCACCTTCCCACGAAGCATTCCATCAAACAGTTAGCTGGCATACTGGTTACATGTTTTCTATTTGCCCAAAGTTAATATGGGTTGCTGACTGAGAAAGTTTCAGTTGATTACTGCATATTGTTTTCTCAAAAAGAACACTATAATTTTGATTGAACATTAAAGGCTTGCTTCTAAATTCACAAGAATGGAGAAAAACTTAATTCAATTCTGAGATAATTTCAATGGGAACAACAACAAGATACTGACAGGCTTAGAGCATTGTGTTGATGTGAGTTTTGTTCCACTGCAACATACAGAATTGAAGATCTGATATCCCAAGATGAAATACCAAATTTCCAACTCTCTAAATACCAAATTTCCAACTCTCTCTTGAATAAGGATGCTCATATGCTAAACAATCTATATGGATTGTGTGATCAAATGAGACAACCTCAAGGTTCCTTCTTATCATGGACTTTCACTCAGGTTTATGATGTGATATGCTGGTTATCACAAAGGGACTTATGTTGTTCATTCAATGGATATCAACTTGACTTTAACTTCTTCAATCACTTCCAACCAAATCAACTGCAAGGGAAAGGGACTTAGAAAGCTAATCTACTCCTAGAATGCAAGAAACTGTGAATGTCTTTGGGACTCTACTAGACTTAGTTTAGCCATCAACATCAACCAAGCTAGTGCGATCTCCTAAGGTAAATGTAAGATGTTCAAACTACCACCATTCCATTAACACCATCCATCGATGCATGTCAATGTGCAAAATCGAAGTTAAGTTCATAAATATGCCATTCGACCATGCCTGCAAAAAGAAAGCTAGATCTTGACATTGAAAGGATGAATTAAAAATTTCTGATTGAAAAATAATGACTTGTGCCTGCAATGTTGAGTCCCATTTACCTGTATATAACTTGTTCTCCTTTAACTTTGGCTGCCTCACCTTCAGAAAACTTGATATTTATTGTATTAACATTCTAGAGGCTTTATGATTTACTTATTAGTTGTTTGCTTCACATTTACTGTTTAGAAACTATAATAATACATTTTGGGACTTTGTTTAGATTAATAATAAATTGAAAATAATTACATTTAAAATACACTTATTGTATAGTATTTAGTAGTCACATGCTGGCTGTTAACATGATGTTGCTCTTTAGGCACTTGTCAATTGAGAGGAATAGGTATTTATATGTTCGTCTTTTCCCTGAGGCTGGTCGTATTTCAAAAGAACAGCCACCAATTGCAACATTTGTACTCCGCATCTTCAATATAGGAGGAAGTCGGCGGCCCTGGACTTCACCAGGTATGCAAATCTATGAAAGAGCAGAACTCAAAGTCGAAGTTACACATCTATATTTTAATCTTCTAGCTCTTTTTTGGCTATTTGTTTCTTATCCAGATTTTAGATTCTGGAGCATGAAATTTGAACTTCATTTAATTTTTGGGATCCTTCCCATTTCCCTAATGAATGTCTCAGTTTTATGAAGCACAGATTAGAGGTCTAATATTGGTCACTTTTCTCCTATTTTACTGTTTGATATTTATTCTTATACCAATTGACCCTTTGTTAAGTAAATTCACTAGACTGTGTCAGTCAATTGATCTGCTTCCTCTAGTTTCTGATTTTGATGATGCAAAAAGAAGACGGTTCCTTTTGATGTGTGTTCAGAAAATCCCAGGTAGGAGCTTTCTATGCTCCTAAGATGCTGTTTATATGAGTCTTCTTACAATTAAATTGTTGAGCCTTGCATATTCATAATATAATCTAATGTTTGAGGCCTTACATATTTTATGCTAAGAGTTTTGATTTTCAAGTAATTGGATGACACTCAATCCATAATCAGTTGAGGTTGCTTCTAGAATAATTGTATGCGTTCTCGTCATTCAATACTCCGAATTATCATCGAATTTATTAAACTTTCATGTTATTGTCTGCTCAAGTACACCATTTAAGTTCTCAACATCTAGAGAAATCTGCTTTATATGTTTTGTTTGCAATCTGGATTACTGTATGACGTACAAATTATGAGCTAGAAGCCCAGGAATTTGGCTACGTCAATATCTATTTAAAATTTACATCTTTTTCTTTGACTTGTGAATTGTGCTCCTTTTGCTCACTTTTTGTCTCTTTTTTTTTCTTTTGACTGATGTAAGAATTCATATATGGAATCTTATACAAATTTTTTTCATTTCAACCTCTGAGTAAATTTGTTAAACAGTTGCATTCATTCCTTCAGAGGTTTTCAAACTAAATATTTTAAGAAGTTTTCTGATGGATGTTGTTTCACAGTGCCATTGGATTTTATTCATAAGCCTGAACTTGCCGTGAAGACAATCACAAAAATATAGCAGGAAGAACAACTACACTGAAAATTTATTCTCTGCAATGAAAACAAACTAACACAGGAATTACTGCAACTGAATCAAACGTTTCTAACCTCAAATAAAGTCTGGAATTACATTGATGCTTGCAAGCGATATACTTTCCAGTTGACTTATATCTTGCAGACTCAAACATGAGACACAGATGAATAATATGAAATCGCCTTCCAATGAATAAGCAGCTGAATACAGTCAGCATCAACTGAAGCTATTATATAATGTTCAGAAATCACATGCATTTCTGCATATGTTAACTGCATACAAATCTTAAAATGTCAATACTCTTATAACTAATGGGCGGTAATGATGTTAGCCACTACTATAAGCTGACCAAGTTGTGTCCAGTTGATGATTCCACAAGTCCAGCTTCATCAAATCGACCACATGGAAGGATCCAAAATGGCACCCCCAAACCAAACTGGAAAATAACAACCAAGGCAGCATGGATAAGTATATTTTCTTTTCACACCATCAGCAACCTCCTTCACACGGCTAGTTTAGGTAGACCCATGATTCCCACACACCCACCACATTGAATAAAATATTAACATTACTTTGGTGCATAAGGCATTATTATAAGCAACCAAGTAATAGAGGTAATATAGCCTAGTAACCATGTAGGTTTGTTAAACAATTTAATTGACCAAGAGAGAGAGAGAGAGAGCCATCCCTAACCTGACTGGAGTAACCTTGATTTGCAAGGTCTAATGGCCAGCATAAACATGGTATTTCTTTCATACTGCTAGGCAGAATATTTCCGTCCAACAGAAAACATTTCCTTAAACGCCCAACTCAAGCAAAAAGGGGTGCTGAATAAAAAATTCAAACATCACTGCATGAGCAGTCACAAACTGCCAAAAAACTTTCAGATAGTTCTCATCTCCTGTGATAAGAAGATTAATTCCAATTCTTTGACTCCTTATGGTATGGTACTTGATATTTTGTCATTTCTGCAACTTCACAAGCTCATTAAAGGACAAATGAAGCAGTGCCTAGCATTTTGCCTTTTTCCTAGTCATTTACCAACTTCTTGATAGCTGCGGAAGTCCAAAAAACTTTCCTAGATGCCATGACACCTCTTCTTATGCTTTTTTAATAATCCACAATGTCCATATCAGCCTTTTAAACATTTGGTTAACATTTTAATTTTCACCCCCATCTCTTCTGTGGACAAAGCTGGATTTTTTGTGTTATTCCCAAGAGTTAGCCCAAGGAATAAAATTGGGAAAACCGCGCCCTCTTATGTGATATTTGCTCTATATAAAGGGCACGGCTGGAATAAAAAGCCTCAAGTTTCAACAGCTAACAAACAAAATTATCTAATTTTCTTCAACCTTAGCATACAAGCTCACAGCTCACAAGGTTTTCACCAAACTGAACTAGCAAACCTGAAATGTCAAAGATGCACCGAGAATGAGTGTTTTTGTCCTAGCTCCAACCTTCAACACTTTGATGATCCTTGTGTGGAACCGCTCTGGTGAAGCACGAGGGTTTCCATCAGCTCCAAATACCTTTCAAGCTTTTGTCCCGTAGACAAAGTTTGGTCTCAAGCTCAAGCCTCAAAAATCTTCAGAGAGAAATAGCATGCTCTCAATCTCCTGTCTGTCCCAAAATGAGAAGCCCAACCCTCTTTTATAATCTTCTCGAGAAACTTACGAAATTAATGAATTAAAATCACTTTATAATTTAATATATTCTTAATGGCTCCCAAAGTGACTTATTTAAATATTAAACATTTCAGCACTTAGTCTCTTAAACGGTTAAACCTTCGTAAATAATTAATCAAAGTTGTCTTTTAATGTGCTCTTTTGGAGAATTTCAAATTAATTATTTTCCCGCACAACCGTTGAGAGTATGGAACTAAAATTTCAGGTGTCAACATACTCACGGGGTTCATTGGAAACCCAAAAATGAGGACATTACTACAGATGAAATTCTGAACTATGAGATGGCATTATTTGAACTGCAGTATTTAAGATATATTTAGGAAAGTATTTAAAATTAGTCTATTGTCAGCCAGCAACTGACTGTGTATGGTTTAGCATATTGAGGTTTGGGTTGTGAAAGTAGCAAATATTCCTTCTTGATATACCAACCTCCAATACAATTATTTGGTAGTGCTCTACAGGGATGTGTCCCCCATCATTTTACCTTTGTTCGCTATAGGGGACGTGTCAGGGGTGTCTAGGAATGTCCCCTCCTCGTCTCCTTTACATGCCAAATTTAGAAAATGTCTCGGGGACTTGAAACAATTGTAGGGTATGCTAAGGGACAGTTTTCTGTCCCTAGGATGGCCAAGGGACATCCAAACGCCCCCCATTCGTCCCAAGAATGGCTTGCTGTCCCTTAATATACCCAAGGATAATTTCAATTTCATTTCAAAAAAACTTACAACCTTTCAATGCTTGTTTGGTTCCTAACATGTCTAGGATTTATTAAAAAAAACTAAGTTGCCGGTTCAAGTTCAGGTTCAAAGAACCGGTTCGCCGGTATGGCAAAATTTTGAAATGGGGTTTGGGTTCGTTAGTACAAAAACATGTAAAAATTATATATATATATATATATATGCAGCCTAGAAGCATGAATTAAGATTAGAATGTCACATAGTATCTTAAAAACAGCAAAAACACCATAAACTTGTAATCATAGCATCATATCAACATCAAAATATTAAAATAATAATATTGAGTTCAAGTATCATTGTTTTGAATTTCAACCTAAGATACCAAATCCTTCATATATGCCTCGGATCTTGATTCTGGTGCGATCTGGATCCGGATTCCTCTCGGATCCCTCCAAGATTCCAGACGGCAATCCAGATTCCCTGGGATTCTATAGAATCCACAGGGAATCCGGATTGCCGTCCGGAATCTTGGAGGGATTCAGAAGGATCCGCTGGAATCCACGGCTGTGGGTGCCCAAAAACGGGCCCCACATGCCAAATTTATATATATTTTTTTAAATTTAAAAAGCTAAAAATATGTACATTAATTTACAATAATTATTTCTGAGAATAATGAGTTGCAAGTAGCATCTTTGAACTTTGTATTTCTTGTATGCTTTAGGTGAGTTATAATGTATTAACCAGCGTCAAATTACCTATAGTTGTGTTGCTCTTCTCTGAACACAGACCATTACGCAATACTACAACAAAGGTCAAGGAATAGGGTTAAGAGTGCTGCATCTACTTATCATCTCAATAACGAAAGTTGAGTTTCAGAATTAGATATAGATGTTGATTTTATTGTAGCTATGGTCGTATTCCTTCAGGCCGACATAGATAACATAAAAGGTTGTGATAATATAATTATTGAGATATAATAATTATATTGCTAATATTAGCAATATAATTATTATATCTCAATAATTATATTATCACAACCTTTT
>MU226979.1:15958-39333 GCA_018584345.1 Thuja plicata | reverse complement strand
CTTCAGTATTGGACAATAGATTAGAATACTTATTTGAGGTGAGGACAGGAGACTTTGAGCTCATTGTATCACTTCATCTTTAGATAAATCAACTGCTGCCTCGTTTGATTGTTCTTAAGTCAATTATTGAGTCACTGGTATTATTGTTGCAAGGGGAATTGTATGTGTTACAGTTCAGTTCTACTTGAAGCCACTTGAGGTAAGAAGGGAGCCTCCCCTATTGCTGAGAGGAGAGAGAAATCTCACATACTGCTGCCTAAAACACACGTTTTGCAAGTTGTAGTCTTAGTGACTTGCAAAATATTTAGCCAACAGTCATACAACGTTCACCATAGCTACACCCAAAGGGTGAATAAACACAAGTGCTAAGTCATGTATTATCTCGCATGACATCCACCATGGCTACTCCCAGAGGGTGGATCCACCATAGCTATTGCCAGAGGGTGGAACAAGGGCTTTCACCTCAAACTTCTTTCTCACAGAGAAGAATGCATTACAAGGGCTGACAACTCAAATTTCTCAGTCTCAGAGAAAAATGCTACTAGGGCTTGCACCTCAAACTTCTCTCACAAAGAAGAATGCATTAACAAGGGATTGCACCTCAAACTTCTCCTTCCTGGAGAAGAATTCATTAAAGTACATCTCAAGAAATCTCTGATGCCGAGACTCCCTCTCAACAAGGGCTTCATTCTCCACAACTCCAAGATTTGTCTCGAAAATGCACAAACTTCACTTTGGCGAGAGGCTTGGTGAGAATATCGGTCGTCTGTTCTTCAGTGCCAATGTACCTCAACTGAATAGCATTCCTTTACACCATATCTCTAATATAGTGATATTTGATCTCAACATGCTTTGACCTGTCATGAAATACAAGGCTGGAGTCTGCATCACTCTTGGTGAATCCCAAGTTCACCAAGTATCCATCTATTCAGGAATATCCCGACCTAAGTGTTAGCATAAAGGCCTTTCAACCTACACACATGGAACTCCATCCCATGAATCATAGTCCTTTGGCTGCTACAGTTTCCTGGTCACTAGAGAAACCACCTCGTCATGGTCTACTCCCACTGAACCAATATGACCAAGATCCTCAGATGTCAACTGAAGCAGATTCTCTAGCTGC
The DNA here is from genome assembly GCA_018584345.1 of Thuja plicata. NCBI lineage: Eukaryota > Viridiplantae > Streptophyta > Pinopsida > Cupressales > Cupressaceae > Thuja > Thuja plicata. Next base: position 38,210 of record MU226979.1, on the reverse strand, counting down.
TCCCTCTGAAGCTCAAGTTCTTGCATCAACCTCCTGACCTCTTCGTCCAAGGTTGCCTCTAATTGATTGTCAGAATCCCTCTTTTGAAGAAGCGTCCCCAATTCCTTCACATGAGTTGTTCAATATCAGCAGAGTAATCTTCTTCAAACTCATTGATAGGTTGTTGTGGCAGATAATGAATGCACAAACAAGGGGAATATATGGACCCCAAACATGAATAGTGATATGTTGTTCCACAGAGTGCCTCTTTGAAATAAGTCTAATGCCCACAATTAATAATACCCTTTTGAAATATTCAGTGTGTTATTATAACTATTAAACACATGCAAATACACTCATTGTTGTTGTGCCTTCTATAAGTTGGGTCCCAAACAATAAATTGGTATATGACTCGGCTCATCATATGGAATAACAGATACATAAAGATCATTGAGTGAAACAATGCCTCCAAACCAACCCCTAGTTGACAGAAACAAGCCAACTGCTCCAGAAATGGAAGCCAATCCAATTCGTCAGTTGATTCGTTTATTTAGAACAACAATATCCACTACTTGACTGCTTTTATCTTCAATTTTAACATCTTGATTTGTCTCCTCATTTGTGACTTGGTGTTTCTACTTTTGAGCAATTTCGGAGATCAAGGATTCATCACTTGCATGACAATGACACATTCCTTGAAAATACAATTGGAAGGATTTTCACAGTGAATGCTTGAGACAATCATCTCTAAGGCTGTGAAATTGTAACAACGATACCTTGATTGGTCTGACAATACACAAATCATCTCAACATCCTACAATATTGGCATCATTATCATCGTTTGATTTGTGCATTGAATATCAGTATTGTCTTCGTCCCCCAGTGAACATAGAAGCAACATCATCATCCATAGAACAAAGCAACGTAACTGGTTCCGCAGTGACCTTGCACCACCCAGTCGACAGAGGCATTATTCATTGGTGGATACATTGTCTGTGTACATAGCATATCGAGTATTCATGACAACATACTCTATGTATCAAGTATTCATGGAAACACACAGATAACGTCTATAGGGACATTGCAATCACATAGTGTGACTCAATATCTTCACACCCTTAGTTCAGCAGTCATCAAGGATCAATTGAGTTTGATTATAGTTTTGTGCACTACGATATACACTCTGTAAGCATAGGATCTTGGTTTGACAGTCCCGATCATCATCAAATTTGCTTCATATCATTGCATACACTAAAGTTGTATATATATTGGTATCCATGACTTCCAAGTAGCGAATAATGCATTTAATATTTCTATTCGGTATTCCGGTGAATACAATGTTGATTCTATAATTGCATATCCTTATTGAATGCCAGTCTTGTACCTTGCCGCCTTCTTCTTTTCTCAAATTGGTTCTCATAATGAATTCATAGAACTATGTTATGCTTTCCCTTTTCCGTGTTCACATCATGGTTTGATGACCCCCACGCAACAGGAAAGATCATCTATAGTCACACAATGTCTCACTACAAAGGCTTTGTCCAAATACCAGCGACAAGGGTAAATGCAGGGTCTTCCAAAATCTTTATATTTAAGAAGTTCTTAGAATGCAAGGAAGCCGTGAGTATGAGTACCTCATTGTCCACAACAATTCAACCTCTTGATATATGTCTATATCTACCAAGGAAATTCCTGTGTGTACGTTAAATATATGGCCTACTAATCACCAAAATATGATCTTCCGTCAATCTCCCAATGTCTCGAACACCAACATCTATGAATCATCGCACAAGGTACAAAAATCACAATAATCCAACCTTAATGCCAGTTGAAGGATGAATGGCTCGATTCTTAGTTAGCCATGCAAATGTCACATATGAGATATGCTTTGCCCCAACATGATAGCTCTGATTGGTTTGACAAAATAGGAAATCACATTCTTCATTTCCATGTCGTCCCAGCTCTCGTCTTAATCTAGCATCTATTCACAACGATATGGTGAAACATTCCTTCATACAACTTGCAGAACTATAGAACGGTTCTTATGGTTTGCGTATAGAAGACATCTCATGGTTGTACTTTATGATAGGAAATGTATCCACAACAACAACTTCTACTCTATTGAATCCACGTTCAAATCTTTCTAATTCATGACAAGTGTTCATAACAACCATAATTATTTGAAAATCACAAATTGTATTAATGCTATCTAACATTGTGTTTCATGCACATAATGGACATATCTTCTCATCATATTCAACGTCTTTTCTCTTGATTGTTCAGAGTTATTAAGAAAGCTTCCTAATGCATAGTATACAGGGTTGCTTCTAAATGCCCACGTTTGGGTAGTAATGACTTCAGTTTGGCATATATGTTAGATATATTGCCTTTTTAATCCTAAACTCTCTCGTGTGATATGTGATAAGAATTTCCAAGGCTATCTTGCATAGTGGTTTCAGTAGCTCGGCATTCTGCCCTTGATCTCTCCATCGCCATTTTCATCATTCATAGGTGAAGAAATTTGCCATGGCTCTGATACCATGTTGATTTTCTTTTGTGCTTGTTTAACCACGGGCACTCTTGCCCTCCCAGCCATAAACAATTCACGATTGTCTCCCCTGAGCACTGCTTATTTTCCCTAATGCAGATTATGTTTATTTTCCATTATTATGTTATTCTTATTGAATGAGATTGTACATCTCATTATATATGCGAGAGGTGACTTTTTACGAAGGGTCACCACACTTCACATGTGGCCCCATCAATTTGATAATTATATTATTAATATAATATAATTATAATATAGTTTGTAATATACCAATTATAATATAATTATTATCACAATAATAATATAATAATTTTATTGATAATATAATATAGTTTATAATATACCAATTATAATATAATTATATAATCACAATAATAATATAATAATTATATTATCAATATAATTATTATATTATAAATATAATTATTATATCCCAATAATTATATTACCAATATAATTATATTATCACTATAATATTATCAATATAATTATTATATCTCAATAATTATATTATCACAACCTTTATGTTATCTATGTCAGCCTGAAGGAATCCGACCATAGCTACAATAAAACCAACAATAGATTCTATGTAGAGAGTACTGAAGCTATCGATTCTTGTCTTCCTCACATTTCACGGGTTTAGCACTTCAATGGAAGCAAGCATGTTGTCCTTTTGGTGTTGTGTTGTCGTAAATTTATGTTCAAAAGACAGTTGATTTGTAGTTCAAATCTTGGTTGTTGATATGCATTGATCTGTGCTCCCTTTATGCTTTGATGAAACTCGATATTTCTTTTTAAGCCATAATTTTGGCACAAGGGTTTGTTCTATAAATCATTCTTGGGCTGTGGCAAAATGGGAGATTTGAAACTTGGTTTTGATATGCATTAAAGCATAAAGGATATTAAAATTTTGTTAGATGTCTGCATTGATTAAGTGTTTGCATTGGACCTTGTGCTGCAAAGTATAAGCTAATGTTTTTCATTCATGAAATTGGTCCCATAAAATATTTGAAATGTACATTAATTTGCATTAGGATTATTGTACATTGAACACTAAACCCTAACCAATGATGAATGAACATTGAACATGCGCGCGCGCGCACACACACACACACACACATATTTGAAAATGTCTATGTATATACCCCTGGTACTGGAATCCGCCCAATTTGTTTTTTCCCGAATCCCCGAGTCCAAATCCGAACCAGAATTAAGATCGGCTGCTTAGCTTTCAACAATTAGAACTTTATACTAAGTTCCAATCATCTAATAGATTATCTAAATCTTTGTCTTCTTCTTCCTCTTCATCAAAGGCATTAGTTGATTCACAAACAGTGCCAATGCCAATGGGATCAGCTGCAACAATAACATTCTCGCTGTCCAAGTCCTCAAATGCTTATTACTTTTTAACTATATAGGGAGCTTGTTTGCTTGTAATTAACATCCTACTTGAAAAAATGTTAAAAAAGTAGCTTGCAACTCCCTTCACCTATTGAAGATATCGTTTAATGTTTAAAATATAATTTATCACTATAGAGAGCTTGCAATTAATCAGATGGGTCATTATCAGCAATTGGATATAAAAATTTCACGGGAAGAAATCTTGATGACTAGTTTAATTTAATGTAGTAAATATCTGAACTTCAGCAAATTTTGTTTGTAATGTTAAAGATCTTATTCAAATTCTGTAATAATTGTTTCCCGCACTAAATTATAGAATGTTTCTCAGTGGAAATGTACCTGGTCTGCCTTGGTTTGCCCTGGTTTGACCTGGGTTCGAACCTTGCCCGAACTCATAGGCGAACCGGACCCGAACCAGGAACCAATTTGAACCCTGCCCGAACCAAGGTCCCAGGCAGGCGGACCAAACTTCTTAGAAAAAATATGAAAATCATGTTTGCCATGAAAGCCTATGTGGTTTTGAAGTTGTTAACTTGGGCTCGGGGGGCTTCACCCCTTGACCCTGCCCTGTATTGTGATAAGGAATGTGCCCGAGGTGTTGCCTATCGACCCTATTGGGGGCACTACCCCTTGACTATGGGGCGCTGCCCCTCGATGCCATTGGGGGCATTGCTCCTAAGTTCCCATCAAACTATAATTCTAACCACGTAATAGACCAATGATGAATAATAATCACAAAATCTACAAAATACATATCCCTACTGCAAATTCCTACATCTTCACAATCAAAACCACAATGAAGGATTATCTCGTTTCATACATTGGACAACTTGTTTAGTATACAAGGACTGCATTAGGCAAAGCTTGTATGCAATAGTCATTAGATTGTTGAAAACAAGCTAAGTCATAGTTGGTAGGAAATGCCATTTTCATAATGCAAAAATGTATTTGCATAGACAAATCATAGAATAATCCCATATAAGGTCAAACTAGAATATAATCATTTATCTTTTTACTTAACGATTCCTTTGTTAATGAGTTTGACAAACAGTCTTGAAGGCTTTGGGAAAACTTCAAATGCTAAATCCCTCACATTGACATGAGTATAGTGTCTTTAACTCATGCTCATATATATATATATATATATATATATATATATCATAATTCTTATTCAATGACCCATGGTCACAAAGGTTCAATAATGTCTACGAAGAATGCTATGTCAATGTTATCATATTAATATTTGAAACTTCTTTATTTTTTTAATAGTTGTCTCCTGCCATAGCCTAAAAAATGGCCAAAAAGTACCCCCATACTGGAAACATGTCTTTCTGTACCCTACTGGCCCCATCCCATAAACTTGGGGGAGCATAGTTATTTGGAGGTTGAAGGTCCAAAATGTGTACATTGTTGAACTTTAAAACAAGCTTTACCCTGGCAAATAGTCAGTTTTTCTCCGCATTGTCGTTTCTTTGATTTTGAAAGTGCAACCTTCTAGAGAGGTTTGGCTTAACTGTTTCGTTCTCTTTGTACTCCAACTTTGTTGTTGGGGTGGTGCTAGTTTTCAGGATTGAATTTATTTAGCTGATTCAAGTGGCCTTCATTTTCTGTTTAAGTGTTTGATATAGGTTGACCCTGCAAAGAACTATGCCTACTACTCTTAGGTCTATAACATCAGGTCTTGCATTTTAGCATTTAGCTTCTTGCCTTTCTGTATTCCACGGTCCACCTTAAATATCCTGTCAAGGCCTAGGCGCATTCTATTGTGTTCTATTTATGAGCTCATGCTTTTTGTTTAGGAATCAATTTCTGAGTGTAGAGATGGATTAACAAGGGTCAGTTTTCTCCAAAGATTTTTAGTGAGGTTGAAACCTCAAGGGATAAATAATTGAAACAATGTGTGGGTAACATGAAATGTTATGTTATCCACTCAAGAGGTTTCTTATACACCGAAAAGATTTTCTTGGTTGGCAGGGACCTAAAAATTCTACTTTTTTAATTGGGACATGGGAAGATGAAAGATTCAGACCAAACAGCAGTCATGATGAATAACTTTATTACTTTTTTGGATTAGAGGCCTTAGTGGAAATTGACATGCATTAGCATTATAATTTATGCATTTCACAAGCAGGTATGTGGAACAATATCCATCATTTGTCATGGAGAAAACAAGTCCTTGTCTTTGTATTTACAGTCAAACATGAAATCACAACATAGCACAAATGTGAAGATCTCACAGCAGTTACTATTCTGTTAGATTCCACCCCTCTATTCAATTGTGGTAATTATTAAAACACAAGACCCAGCAGGCACCATTTCAACCTTTCTAATTTTTTTCTTTCTGAACACTTAATTCCATGTTACCAATAGTATAAGTAGGAATTTTTCCGATCCAGTCATATAAAAGATCATTGTACAATCATGATAACTGAAAGAAAATTTTTATGTGATAACCAATTAGACAAGAGAAGTTCTTCTAATCTGATGCTAATCTGGTAATAAATAAAATAGAATGCATTTTATGCTTTCCTTCTATCATTCTATGACACTATTTTATGTTTCACCCTGTATAAACTGAGGTACTTAAACTTTTACCCTCTTATTAGTGGACATGTGTAACTGTGTTTGTATCTTTTTTCACAGCCACATTGCTGATTGACTATCCCTCTCAATGACTAGGATTGATGATTAGCACTTGTTATTCATTTTCCTCAAGCTAACCTCAATCATATTGATACAGTCCATAATAAATTGCTCCGCAGCAGTGAGGACTTTGTATGGCCTGTAGATAGTAGCTTTCATGGACGATTTGTCATTGACGTGGAGTTTCTAGACCTGAAAGTTGCTACAACAAATGTAAGAGAGGAGCCTTTATTTTTTGTGTTTATACACAGAAGATTGTGATCTGTGGATAATATTTAATTCAGACATACTTTATGTAAGACTCATGCTAATGGAAGCTATATATCGAAACTGGAATCTGTTCTTGTTTCCATGACTGACATTTATTTATATCTATTAAAGGGTGCAGAAGCATGTTCCATATGGCCTAACGAGGGAGCAATGCAGTTGCAAGCAACTAAGGGTGCGCTAAATTGCCTTTCCCGTATGTTGGACGATGGTCTTCACACAGATGTAACTATTAATACTGCTAATGGTAGTGTTAGAGCACATCGGGCTATTTTGGCAGCTCGATCCCCTGTTTTTGAGAGCATGTTCTTACATGACCTCAAAGAAAAGGAATCATCGGTAATCAACATCGAAGACATATCTGTTGAAGCTTGTATGGCTCTTTTAAGCTACATCTATGGTGGTATCAAACATGAAGACTTTTGGTACCACAGGATAGCTTTGCTGAGAGCTGCTGATAAATATGATATTGGGGACTTGAAAGAATCTTGCGAGGAGAGCCTTATGGAGGACATAGATTCAAAAAATGTTCTTGAGAGGCTGCAAGAGGCCTGGCTTTTTCAGCTAAGTCGACTCAAGAAAGGATGCTTGATGTACCTGTTTGATTTTGGAAAGATCTATGATGTTAGAGAAGATTTGAATGCATTTTTCCAGCATGCTGACAGGGAGTTGATGATTGAGATGTTTCAAGAAGTGCTAAATTTGTCAAGATTAGGATGAAATTTACAAACGAGTACTAAATTGCCATCAAGCTCTGTATATTTAATATTCTGTCCCATTTTGCATGATGGTGTCATGAATAAATTCTGGTGATGGCTGAGGTTAATCCTGTATTTTACACGCATATTGCTACTCCATTACAATGTCATCAAGCTCCATTTATTTTATATTCTGTTCCATTTTGCATGATAGTGTTGTGAATAAATTCCCACAATGGCCAAAGTTAATCCTGTATTTTATATGCATAGTGCTACTCCATTTATTTGTCTTGGGAATCGTTTTTGGTAGCCATAAAGTGTCTTTAAGAATGCTATTTAGTATTTATATGTTCAACCATTCTCTAATTAATGAGGCATTTCTTTGGGTTACCCGGGCATTATAATTGGCTTATGTTCACAATTTACAAATACATAAAGTCAGTTCTTAGAGGATGTGCCTCTTTACAAGCTCTACAAGATAACTATGTTGAATATTAGATCTATGGTCGATAAAAATGGTATTGAAACCTCTTTTTCCGCATTGTTTCTTTTGCTTGATTCAATTGCAACAGAAAAAATCTGAGGTTGGTTTGGTAAGTTACATAAAACATATTAAATATTTAATATTTCATACCTTGTTTTAATATTATCAAATTATATATTTTTATTAGTTCTCATCAACAGGTTATTAATGCATCCCATTGATGCAAGTACTTTTGCTAGTAGGAGCCAATCAAAACAAGGATGTTATAAAAAAAACTTGCATGTTTTTTGTTGTCGTTTTTTCTCATTTGAGCAGTCTTATGGTGGGCTTGTATACTTTTGGGCTATATGAATTCTTTAAATATGTAAGCATTTAACAGGTTTGAGACCTATGCAACTATATGAGCACTTGGCCCCATGTATATGTTTGGGGTCCTTCCAACTCATCATACAAATCACTTCTCCATTCTTGAAATTAAGAAACATATGTTATTCATATAATTAATAACAATGTTAACATACGTAAGTAGGTGACCATTTAGTGCACAATCTTATAATATTAATATAAATCATTAGGCCCCTTTAAACCATATTTGCGATTTGGAGAGTCTCAATTGTTGATTTCCATTCATTGGTCAAATCACGCACTTTGGAAATCCTGAAATTCATGCGAGTGGCGTTACGAGCATATCTTTGATATGGATAGTATTTTATGTACATAGAGAAAAATAAAAGAGACAACATGTTTATCACCATTATTACCATCATTAATAGTCCATAAATCAATGATCACTTTGAAGGGCAAAAAAAAAGTGGTATGCATGCTTTTCATATCGTTATTAAGGACTTGACCATGTACGTTCCATATTATTATTGACTTGACCATGTTATGATATAAGTATGTCAATATAGTGTTATATAATATAGTATAATTATATACTATCGTGATATTGTACCTGACTTTTATAAATCTTATTAATATATTATATGCACTTAATAGTATATATATATATATATATACACCACAAATAATTGCACATTGATTTGAGTACTTCGATATTATTGATTGTTACATATATAACATTATTTGTATTATATGTTTATAAAATTAATTGCTCCTTGATTTAGCTACTTTGTACATTGACGTTGTTGATTCTTAATATATGTATGTATGCATATGTGTGTATGTATGTATAGATATATATACATATATGTGTACATACATAGAGCTCTTGATCTTCGACCTGCATCAAGTTAGCTTCTGATATGGAGGTGGTTTCTAAATAAAAGTAGATTTCTAAGTGACTCTTGGCCTTCCATAGGTGATTTCTAATGTGTTTTCTCATAAGGAGCCTGTATTATTATAATGTTGATACCTGTATGAACAAGATATTTATAATCAATGTCCAATTCAAGAAAAGAAAAAAAATCAATCACACATTGGTTTAGGTATTTTGTACATTGATATTGTTGATTGTTACATACATTTGTGCGAATACACACATTAATAAAAAAAATCAATAATACATTCAGGCATGTCAGGCATTTTCAGTTCATACCAACCGCCGCCATACTATCAAATGGCTGCCATAAAAATCCAGTACTACTGTTGATTGTGCCATTATTTTCTATTGGCTTGTAGTGTGGTGCTGCCATATTACTGCACTTGCAATATCAAAGGAGAATGATGCGGTTCAGTTTATATTTCTACGATTCTATACATTCATGATTGTATGTTGATCTTTAGCATTTTATCATTCGTATTTATGTTACTGTTGAAATTGGGTCGATTATATGTTTACCATACTGTTATTCAAATTTCATATTACTATTATTATTCTCCACCATGTGATACAACATGCATCATCAGCCTTGGGCGGCCAAACAAATATGTTGTACTTACACATGGTTTCCAAGATTGTTGTACATCATATTGATCAGATTGGGAAAGCAGCAGATCCCTGCAAGTATTGTCATTATATAATATTGTTGTGTTAATGTTGATTGTCCATACACCTGGAGAAGGCTCTTACCAGGGCCACACACACCAGGTATTTCACTGTGAGTATCATTTCTGTCATTTAGTATTATAATCTGCAGTTTACCAATCAATACAGCACGAATTTGTGATCTATTTCAATATTTATTGTTTCTAATGTTAGGGGACCATTATCATTTGTCACCAATCTGTAAAGTAGGGCATTATTATTGCACTAGAACATATAATGGCTGTATCAGTTGTTTGCAGCTTGTTATCAGCTCAAACAATCCAGTTTGGTTGCTATTTATCTACAGTAGGTGCAATTGGATTAAAGTTGAACTAATAACATCATTTCAGATCTAGATCTTGGCGGGGAATTAGTGGTACTTGCCCTTACATCAGTTGCATAGTTCAGATTTGGGTGTTCGGTTTATACTAGCCCTCTCATTCATAACAGCATTGGTATTTGATTGAATATAGTTCATTAGTGATGTTTATTTAAGAAATTAAGCTTGCAAATATTGCAAAATTGTCTATTTTCCAAGATTGTCCAATTGGGGACATTACAAATCAGTATTTCCATCTCTAGCATAATATCTGCAATGATTGTTGGGATCCTTGCAAACATGTAAAGAGTTGCCATTTTTCTTACCTTGCCACTAATCTTTTAAGGATTTCTTTGGCTAATTTTGTTGTTTCTTGTGCTCATTTCAAGATTGATTTTGCTTAAGTGATTCACCTTCACCGTGGTTTTTCTCGTCCTCAATATGGTATGCATTAGCCGCAATTGATTAAGGTCTTCAGGTTTGTTGTTTATGAATCTTTTCCTTATGTATGGACACAGTCCAACCATTATTTAATCGCCATATTCTCTTCATGTTCAACAACATGCATTTTCTACAGAATTCTGTAGTGTAATCCTACACACTTTGATTATTGTATTTCTTAAAATATTGTCACTAAAGATAAATCTTCTCAAGTGATTTTTTAGATCCATCCCAACTAGACACTATTTGCATGTACCTTTTACAAACAACTGGATAGCTTTCCTGCCAAACTAGCGCTTTTGAAACATCCAAAAGAAACTTTTATGCCTCACTAGCTTAGTGCACATCAAAGTAAACCTCCATTTTCTTATCCACCTTACTGTAAAAAATATCTGACTGCTAAAGCTGCAATTCCTCTTTTTGAGATCTTGTCACTATCATACAAACCAACACAACTATTCACAACCCTCCATTTGCTTAGCCACCTTCCGGTTAAAATCTTTTGACTGATAAAGTTGTTCCTCTTTCTAAGATCTTGTCACCATCATACATAGGAACAGCACTCTCCACTATACTCAGGGTACCCTTATTTACTTATCCACCTTGCTATTGAGATCTCTACCTGCTAAGGCTCCAATTCCTCTTTCTGAGATCTTGTCAATATTATATAGGTGAGCACAGCTGCACAAATATCTGCAATGACCAAGGTTTAAACTGCTTTGAAATCAACATTATTGGTAATCTACTAAGATTCTATGCTTGTTGGAAATTAATTTCAATTTACTTAATTTTGAAAAATAATTGAATGTGACATGTTGGAATTAGTGTTTCTAATTACTGGAAATGAAAACACGTTGCAGTTGTATGAAACAAAATGAAAACAACAAGATAACATCAACTACAGACGGGATTCACACAAATTTTAATATGGAAACCTTAATGCAGGGGAAACAAGCAAGAAGTGACAAATACGTGACTCTCCCTCCTTCCTTCGTACAAAAATGGCTACAAGTCTTAATAGAACATGTCCAGTAATCTTTCTACTATCACACTCATTCCTCTCAGCAACAAACTAGTTCTTGTTCTTACAACCAACCAAACTTACTCTCTTCCGCTTAATTGCTTAGACCTTATGCCTCTTGCAAATAGAAACAATTGGAGTGTCCTTCCACACATTAAAGAGCTCCCAAACATCATAGAACCTGAATAGTCTTTCTTTCTACCCTTTGTCTGTACATTTGAATGGCCAGAATCACTGTGACACTAATGAACTCCAATGACAAATGTGAAACCACTGTGACAAAATTGCTTTCTCATATCTATTTTGCTTTGATTTAAGTCCTTGGTTGATTGGTGAAGTCACTATTTTTTGAATCCTTATGAATCAACTTTCATACATTACGTTCAATAAAGTGAACTTCAAATACAAAAAGAATTAATAAGTTAGAAAATTTTATTGAATACTGTATTTAAATAGTCATATTTAACAAGTCATAATTAACAAGTCTTATGTAGGCTAGTTCTTCCCTATGTTTTGTTCTTGGATCTGTTGGTGTATTTAAAATGTTAGCACTTCAATGTGTCTTTTTAAAGATAACACAAACAGAACATTACGTGAGGTAAACCTTAAAACCTCTCTTCAAATTAGATAAGGACGCTCTTCTGACTAAAAATTACCCTATGAAATAGACTATGAAAACAATCTGACATGAAAACGGCACAACAAAATGAAAGTGTAGATAAATTCAATTAAATGGGTTTAAAACAGAAAAAAATGTAAGAAAACATGGCAAATTTTACCATAAACTCTAAAAAATGCAGTTTTCGGGAAAGCAAATGAAAAGGCAAGGAAAAACATTAAAAAATGCAAGTTTTTTTTTACAAATTTACAAAAAGCTAGGTTTGACTGGGTCAAAGGCTATGTTATAGGATCCTATTTTCATCGGGGTTCGCATGTGGGTTCGGTACTGCACTTGGTCCAGTGTGGGTTCATCCCTAGGTGTGGCTAGGGTATTGCTTGGGCACCCAAGTTGAACCCAAGAACCTAGGCAATACCATGGGTATACCCAGAAGAACCCTTGATTGTGTCCATTAATCATTTTTTATTCCTTGTGGTCCACTATGTGCCAGCCAGTGGCCAATATTGTTAACTGACTTTTAAACTGTGACATTTTGACTTAAAGAAGATAGAAATATCATTGCATCTTGATGGAATCCATTTTCTTTCCAACCAATTTCATGAATATCAGGAATCTCTTGCTTTATTGTGTTACTACTTCCCAAACTTGAAGTTTTTGATATAAGCAGCAGCAAGAGGGTGCTGACCCGAGGTACAGAAATGAGCTGACTAAACAGACTTAACAACATATTAAATCAGCATAGTCAGCAGAATAAAGCAAGTAAAGCATCATCTACCTCTATCAAAAACCAAAACATAGAAGCTAAACCAATAGCGTAAAGTATCCCACATACGAAAAGTATCAAAGTCCATCAGCCAAAAAATTAAACCATGCCACGTAGGCCCTTAAACACAATTAAAGTCTTAAGCTTAAATTGAAATTAAAGAAAGTAGCTCAACTATAGGGCTTGGGGGCCGTAGTGTAACAGCACCCCTTACCACCCTTCACCATCAGCTGGATCCTTTGCCGTCCCATAAGCCCTTTGACAGCAGCAGGTCCGCCCACTCGTTTAGAAACTTGAAGAGTTCTCGGCTTCCTTCAACAGACTCCTTCCCAGCAGAGGCCTTCTCATTCAACAAACAGAGGGTAGTGGAAGAGGCGTGCATGACCTTGAGGGCGAATTTGCTGACATCCGCCAACCTCCTGTTTGTATTGGCCAGGTCCTCGTTCAGTTTAGCCACCGTATTTTCCAGATTTACAATCTGGAACTTGATTTTTCCAACCAGCTCAGTACCCACAACACCTTTAGGGTTTTCCACCACAGTGACAAGGGCGATATCTTCCTTGCCCTCTTCAACCATAGTGTCCTTTTCCACATCATGATCAGTATTAGTCTGGTTTTCATCTCTGCTGGGAGATTCCACCGAGACATCCTCTTTATCAAATAACTCCTTCATAGCACGTTTCCCCTTTTCCTTGGCAAGCCGAGAGGATCGGCAGGTATTGGTGGGCTGGGGGTCAATTTTCTGAGGGCACTCCAAGTTAATGTAAATTTTCTTGCATTTTTTGGAAGGCTGGGGAGAATCCTCATGGGTTAGGTCATGCTTGGAGCCCGCTCGTGAGCCAGGGGTAGGGTGGGTTTCAGAAGACTTATGGTTGGCAGCAGGGGTAGAGCCTCCAATAGAACCAGAGGGCGAGGGAATGCCCTGGTTGAGGGAGACCGAGGGCGACAGATTTTGCTGGGCGGCTTGGGTAATTTCCATGATGGGAGGAGGGCAGAGGGCACGGTGGAAGTGGTAAATTCGGAAAATAAGCCCCTGGTGGAGGTAAACAGGTTTCTTAGCGAGAGAAATCGACTCATTCACGACAGCCACAGTTGTTTCCAAGGAATGCAAAAGATAAAAAGGCATGGATATTAACAACTTGTGCCTAAGGTGATTTAGAAAAGGGAGGTGATAGTTGTAAAACGTACCAAAATGGCCCTCCAGGGTGAAATACTTCATAACTAGCTTGCACATCTTCGGCCAGAACTTAGGAAGGTCAGCCGTGCTGTATCCACCATTTTTTGACACCGGTTTGTCGTCCTTGGCAAAAAATTGATCGAACTCTGTTTCGCCTGAGTTTTGGTGGTTTTCTTCCATTTCCTACCCGTGGTAGGCATACCAGTGGCTTTGCCAATTACCTCCTCATTTATCTCAAATGTGATCCCGTTTATGGTGACCCTTCTCTCATTCCAGCTTTTAGCAAATTGCCGAGAGATTATTTCGTCGTGACCAGCTAGGCATTTCATGAAGGGCAGAATCCCTCCTTCCGTGCAGAAATACATCACCATGGGGTCTGAGGAAAACTCCTCAATCTTATCTGGTTCTATTCTATTTCGATCCCCACCCATTTTAGCAGAGTTTTTAGACATCCCACACCCAGAAAAAAGTTTTATTCCACGACCAGCAAAAGAAACCCTTCAAGACACAACACCAACAAAAACCAGAGCATGAAAACAAAGCAGAGCAGTTGCGTGAAATGACGAAATTGAAGTTATATCTTGGCCCTAAACATCTGTCATTTCGCGTACGAAAACTGCGATAATAATTGCTTTTAGGCTCGAAAAACACTGCCAAGGACACCACCGGGGTTAACACGTGGGAGCAACGCTGTAACCCGTAATCACCATCAAAGAAATTCTCGCCATATCTTTTATTAATCTCCTTAAATCGCATTTGCATCCAATGCCACTTAAAGACATAATGACACTTTATGGAAGGAGTGACGCCAGCAGGCCACGTCCACCGCCAAGAGGAGTTGGGGAACCCACCATCGGAGGCCACATGGCATTTCCAAATGTGACATTCAACCAAGCTAAAATGGATAGAACCCTCAGATCCGCCTTTTAGCGCCCAAATCAGCCTTTGATTTTTAAACATTCTGATTTTTGTTATTGGCACCTCTCATTTCCCGCGAAAGCAGGTCCTAAGTATTCTTGGGCAGCTGAGTAATAGCTCGCCAGCATCGTAAACCATCCGTTTGCAATCCAACAGCTGCCATAGAATCAACCACTGAATTCCCTTCCCTGTACATGTGTTTTATGGTGGTCTCACTAAAGCGACCCAACAAACCTTTTATATCAGACAGGATAGGGTCAACTCTCCACCCGGCCTTGGAGTTCCACCAGCAGCCTCAACAGTAACCTTGGAATCCCCTTGATTTCAATCCTGGTGCAGCCCAAGTTAAGAGAGAAGTTCAGCCCCCATAAGAGAGCCATAGCCTCCGCCTGGTTGACCGAGTGGTCAACGAGGGGACCAGCATAAGTGGCCACCAATCTTCCCCAGTGATCTCGTATGATTCCCCCTCCAGCTTGTAGCCCGCCCCGGACAGACCCATCAATATTAAGTTTGTGCAAGGAGGCCTGAGGGGGGTCCCAAACAGTCTCCTTTCTAGCTCTTAGTTTAGTGTTGTCAAATTTGGCAAACCCCTTACCCAATCCCCACTCTTTAGCAATCTTCCAGTCAAAATCAGTAGGAGAGAAATTTGGGCTTTTCCAGTTTCCCACAAGCAGATTTTCCTGAAGGAGTTTATACCCGAGATAGAAGACATCCTTTATTGTTAGTTCCGTATCTCTGAATATCCTGTTATTGCGTTCCTTCCAAATTACCCAGTAGAATATAGGGGGAATTTGGTTCCACAAGAGTTTTACCAGCGAGTGCTGTGAAGGTGAGTGCCACTCAAGTAGCATATCCTGGATGTTATGGTTTGAAGCCCATAGAAGGTTGAGTCTAGAGAGGATCTTCTGCCATATCCCAACAACGAACTCACAGTGAAGCATGATATGGTTAGAACTTTCCTCAGCTTTCCTGCAGAGGAAGCATCTGTTAGCAAGGCTAAACCCTCGCTTGACAAGATTGTCAAGGGTGAGGATTTTCCCATGGAGCAGTGTCCACCAAAAGAAGTTAACTTTAGGGATTAATTGGGGCTGCCAAGCCTTCCTCCAATAAGAAGTGTCAACATCGTCATTGATAAGCAGACCATAGGTTGATCTGACAAAGAACCCGCCATGTTGAGTGTCACCAAAGCAATCTATCAGGTCGGTCTATGATAGGAATGCGGACCGTAAGCAACAAGTCACTGAGTTTAGTTGCCAGGTTGGTTAGGTCCGGTCTGCCCTGAAGATGTGGGAGGAGGTCAATCCACTGACCATTAGAGATAAAGTTGGAGACCAGCGAACCAACACCAAGGGACAAAATGTTCCTCAGCTGAGAGAAGCGAGAGTTCCCGAGAATGGTGTCCGGCAGCCAGGGGTCATCCCAGAATCTGATCTCCTTACCATTACCCAACAACCAGATGGTCCCCTTTTCCATGATACCTCTGCATTTAAGAATATTGTTCCAGATTTTTGAGCCCCCAGGGTGGCCTTGCACCATGAAGAGTTTACAGTAGCGTCCCCCATCCAGATACTTAGCTTCCATGATTTTGCACCAATCAGAAGTTCCCCAAACCATAGTCCAAGCCATTTTGGATAGCAGAGCTCTATTAAGGTTGCGGATTTTCCTTAAACCCAGTCCCCCCAGGGATTTGGGGAGACAAACCTTATCCCAACAGACCAGCGAGAGGCGTTTCTTTTCCTCTGACCCAGACCAAAGGAAGGTGCGTTGAATTTTTTCAAGCTTCTCGTCCATGAAACCAGAGATTTTAAATATAGACAGAAAATAAATTGGAATGCCTTGCAGGGAAGTAGCTAGGAGTTGTAGCTTACCAGCATTACTGAGAAGTTTACCTTTCTAGCCCGCGAGTTTCTTTTGGGTCCGTTCAAGGATAGAATTCCAGAATTCATTCTTGACATCTTTGATAGTCAATGGAAGGCCAAGATAAGTAGCAGGAAGCTTGTCAGCTTGGCATCCCAGAATCTTCAAATTTTTTTTCTGCACCAGGCCCTCAGTGTTAAACAAGAACATTCGGCTTTTGTGATAGTTGATATGCTGGCCCAAAGCAGTAGCGTAATTGTCTAGCAGGCGCTTCCACATTCCAGCTTCCCTAACCGAGGAGGCCCCAAAGAAGGTGTCATCAACGAATTGCTGCAGGATCGCAGGTTGAAGAGTGGTGGCCGGCTTGATCCCCTCAATCGCTCTGGATTGAGCCATCTGCATCATGTTACGACCAAGGACCTTCGCAAGGAGGATAAAGAGGTAGGGAGACAGGGGGTCCCCTTGGCGAAGACCTTTTCCCGGGGGAAATTTTGCACCAGGTTTACCATTAAACAACACCGAGAATCTCACAGTCTCCAAGCAAACCTTAATAAGGGGGATAAATTGCTTTGAGAAACCAAAAGCAGACAAGACTTTGTAAAGGAAAGTCCAGTTGACTTTATCATAGGCTTTAGAAACATCCAGCTTGAGGGCCATCCCAGCCACCCTACTACGGTCAATGAAATGAAGAATTTCATCAGTAGTGATGGCAGCATCCATTATTTGTCGACCGGGGACAAATCCCTTATGATTGGGCTAATAATTTTGTCAAGCAAAGGTTTGATGCGATTAACCATAATTTTAGAGAAGACTTTATATAAAGTATTGCAAAGGCTAATAGGTCTGAAGTCCTCCATGATTTTGGGCTCAGCACATTTGGGGACCAAGACAATATAGGTATCATTAAGTTGCTTAAGGATCTTTTTACATCTAATGAAGTCCTGGGCAGCATGAATGACATCATAACCGACAATATCCCAAAATTCTTGGAAGAAGGCCGGGGGAAACCCGTTCGGACCAGGGGCTTTGTAGGATCCCATGGAGAAGACTGCCCTTCGAACCTCCTCATCAATAACCCTTGACATGAGCATATTGTTGTCATCACTCGTGATAGCCCTGTGGAGTTGAGCAATGAGATAGTCTGGGAGGCTTACAGAGTCCCAAAAATTTATGTCGGTGAAAGCTCTGGAAAAATAATCAGTGGCTAAACCTCCAAGCAGAATAGGGTCGGAGATATCCTGACCCCCTGAGTTCCTGAGAGTGGTGATGGAATTCCTTTTTTTATGCTTACAGGCCGATTGATGAGAAAAGGCAGTGTTACGATCTCCCTTCTTCAGCCATAAAACCTGGGATCGGTGTTTCCAGAAAACTTCTTCATTGGCTAAGGTCTCTTTCCAGCATCGTCTCTTTCCAGCATCTCCTAGTATTTTCTTCCTCAATGTGCAGATCACCCGACAGATCACCCCCTGCCATTTTCCCTTGGAGAGCATCAAGTTTCTCAGTTAAAGCCTTCTTTGTGTGGAAGATGTCTCCAAAGGTGAATTTGCTCCAACCTTTAACAACTCCTCTGATGAGCTCAAGCTTGGAAGCAACCCTAAACATGGCCGAACCTTTGATCGGTGTGGACCACCACTGTTGGATCTTCCCACAGAAGCTTGGGTGGGAGGCCCACATAATCTCATATCTGAAAGGTGCAGGATAAGGGTATTGAACATCCACCCATTTAAGGAGGGGGTTATGATCCAAAGTCGTCCTAGGGAGCGCAACCAAAGAGGAGGCCGCCCCCAAATCCCAGGTAGAGGATAGGAAGACACGGTCCAGGCGAACCTGTATGAGATGATGCCCTTTCCTGTTGTTGGTCCAAGTGAAAGGGTTACCTCTTAGCTCAACATCATAAAGACCATTATCACCAATGAAGCTAGCCTGGTCTCCCATGCTGTCAGTGTAGTCCATATTGCCTCCGCATTTTTCAGAAGGGAACAAAGCAGAATTGAAGTCTCCTGCCACCATGAGTCTAGAATCCTAGAGACTCGAGAAAGACAACTTTAGTTCTTCCCAAACCTCCCTTCTCCCCTGGCGGGTATTAGGAGCATAGATGTTAAAACAGAGCCAGGCCTCCTTCGGGGAGGTGAAGGCCACTGCCAGGTGGTGGTGGGATAAATTGTGAGCATCACCCTTGACCTTGGAAGGGTTCCAGAGGGTGGCTATACCTCCCGAAGCCCCTTAAGCCTCAGAGTAGAGAAAATTGGCCCCAGGCCATAGCCTTCCCACCAACACCTCAAAATTATCATAGGACATTTTAACCTCTTGAATTAAAAGAATGCCAATCTTATAATCAAAAATATACTGCTTGACAGCGAGTTGTTTCAGAGGGTTATTGAGCCCCCTTATATTCCAAGATAAAACAATCATTTCTTACCTTTTTGGTTGAGGTCCAGGGTTTGCTGCCTTCCTGTAGCAATATCCTTTATCATACTCCTTTGTCTTCTAGCTCTGTCCGTCGGCCGACCCGGTTTGGTGTCCACCCCCACATCGATTTTTTTTGGCCTTGTCTTCTTTTATTGAGTTTGCCATTCATGATCCTCGCTCTTTAGGGTCCCAATGGGTGTGGAGCATCCCAGAATCATCAGGGAACCAGAGGCCATGGGGTTGAGTACAACTTCCACCATAGGAGGAGACGAGGAGCCTCCAAATGTGTTTTTCACAAGCGCAGAAACCTTATGTTTCGTCTGCATAAGTGCCGAACCTGGGCTGGTACTTTGTAAAGTCTCCATCCCCGGGTTGATAGTATTAGAGTTACTTTGTTCCGTTAGTGGGATGACAGGGACATGAGTGATACATTGCTTGGTATCCTTTGCTGTAACCTGGTTCCCCTCATCATTCCCCTGCTCGTTGGCCATGGGTATTTCACCATCTTCCAAACCAAAGAGGTCAGCAACCGACCCAGTTGTGGTTTCACAACCATGTACCACAGGCACCCCCACAACCTTCAATTTGGGGGCCTCCACCGTTGGGGGCAAGATGATAGGTCCCGAGGAAGAGTGGATACCAATAATCTTAGAAGCCCTCGACTCAGGAACTGTTTGCTTTAACTTAAGCTCGGGCCTTCTAGGTGCCTTACAATCCTTCCTGGTGTGGCCCTTGGAGTTGCAGCATTCACAGAAAAGGGTAGCATTCTCATAGACTATAGCTTGTGTCCATTTACCCAGCTTAGACTTAAGGACCGCAAAGTTGGGGAGGGTCTTATTGATAGACACATTCACGCAGAAGCGAGCAAAAACCAGACGGGATTTGGAGAGGGTTACCAGATTCGCTGAGATGTAGTGCCCAAATGAGTTACCAATCCATCTGAACACCTGCTCGTCCCAAAACTCGAGTGGTAGCCTGGGGAGGCGGACCCAGACAGGCGCCATCCTGCCGAGATCCGCAGAAGCGTCAAAGCCCGGCTTCCACTTAGCCAGGGTGAGGAGATGTTTGCCATAAAGCCATGAGCCAGAAAGAACAAAAGACAGGTCCTCCGCAGCTGTGAATCGGAAGAGAAAGAGCCCCCCAGGATAGCAGAAACCACAACACTCCCTTTTAGCTTCCAGTGGTTTCTCACCCATTTTCGAACCATGTCAATGGAGGGACGGAAGTTAAAAAAACGTCCAACCAGAGCCAGATTAAGTTCCGCCATATTTTTTTCCACTATAGAGTCAGGGAGAGTGATCTCTGTGCCTTCCTCCGTGAAAGTAGCCAGCATTAAGGTGGGGTCCGATTCCACCTGGGTCCCAACCAACACACCTTTCCAGTCAGCCTTGGGAGCAGGATGTGGCAGGGAATCCGAAGTACCTGTCCCGGAATAAGAGAACAGGTTGGGAATAGGGTCTCCGGGATGGGGGGAGGTTCCCCCCCAGCGATTTCCGCCATGAAAGGAATTCAAAAAGACGTTTGGGCGGCAAAGTTGCAGAGCGGGTTTATGTATGTTCCCTTAATAGGTTATTTTCTGTGTTTCAAACAAGATAGTTGATGCATCGACATGTGGTTATCTCCTGCTTCCATTGGCATCAGAACGTCTTGAAACAAATTCACAAAAAATCAAAATTCTCGTGGCTCTAAGTTGTACCAGATTTCTCTTGTAATTTTTCTTTTCATGCACAATGTGAATAAGTCGCAAATACAATAAGATATATGACAAGTAGTACTATGTTAAAGTTTCATGATGATTAAAAACTAAGGTCCATTCTAAGCAGTATAAATAAGAATGCATAATTGAGACACTCGTCATATACAAATTGTACAATGACAAACCAAAATGTGTGCACTCATTTGATTCTAGTAATGTAAGAAGAAATAATGTTTTTATTATGAATATGAGGTATTATGTCTTATATTTATTGGCAATTATGAGTATCACTGTTATTATTTATAATTTCGAGCACACACAAATATTTTCATACCCAACCCAAGGAGAAAAAAATGTTATACCTCCATACCAGGTTTCGATACCCATACCTAAACAGGTAACTTAGGTCAAAGGTGTACCAATTTGAGGTTTGTGCCACTGCCAACACAGCCCAAGTGCTAGACACCCATTAAATGTGGTTAATTGTGTTTTATGCCCCTTTCTTGCTTCTATAACTCACACTATACACAATAATTCTCCAAAATGAAATAAACCAAACAAGACTGAAATTACTTATCTCACAAATAAGATTCTATATCAGAAGATTGATATCAGATTCAGAGGGAGTTTGACAGTTTATCTTAAGCAATCTTGGATGAAAAGATCGACAGATTGATATCTTCTCAATGAGTTCTCTGTGAGGGAAGTTCGAGGTGAAATCCCTTGTTTCCACCTTCTACGCTGAGGCATGGTGGATGTCATGTGTGTGACTCCATGTTTTTAATGGGTCTGCCCCCTGTGTACATCATGAGGAAGTGACGAATTTCAAATGATTATCACTTGTATTTGTAAGAGTTATTGAAAGGTGACGATCTTACAATAACTTGACCTTCTATTGTGATCTTCTATTGTGATAGACATCTTGTGATGGCTGAAACAGATCATGATAGATGGCATCTTCTATTGTGATAGACATCTTGTGATGGCTGAAACAGATCATAATAGATGATGTGAATGTTCTTATG
>MU226979.1:0-15908 GCA_018584345.1 Thuja plicata | reverse complement strand
ACTTGATATTCTGCAGGCTATTACTCTGAGCACTTGGTGAATATCATGAGACTTGATATTTTGCAGGCCAATGCTCTCGATATCATGAGATGATATCTTTATGAACTCTTGAGTACTTGGTGGACATTGTGAGATTTGATGTTGGTAGGCCATTACTCTGAGCACTTGGTGAATATCTTGATAGTTGATATTCTGCAGGCCAATGCTCTCGATATCTTGAGATGATATCTTTATGAACTCTTGACTACTTGGTGGACATCATGAGATTTGATGTTGGTAGGCCATTTCTCTGAGCACTTGGTGAATATCTTGAGAGTTGATATTCTGTAGGCCAATGCTCTCAATATCATGAAATGATATTTTTCTGAATCTTTGAGTTATGGTGAATATCATGAGATCTGATATTCCTGGTTAGACCATATCTTTGATAAAAGAATTTATGAACAAACTTTCACAATTTATGAACTTATTGTGAATTACATTTTGATGGATTTTATCTTCCCTAGCTAAGAGGGAGTGTTGATGTTTGTAGCTTCAATCAAATAAAATGAATGAGATATTAATATTATGAGAATAGATTAAATTATGCACATACATATACATACCAATATATATATACATAATCAATTGTCATTATATTAATCTCATAATAAATTATAATGAATAAGACATGTCCCATGAAGGGACATGTCTCTCCTAGCCTCATTCTCAATATAAATGAAAGAGAGATTGTTGCATTTGAAAAACACATACAACATAGAGTGCTATTACATTTGCAATTATCCTAAAACTTAACACCATTGAAAAAATCCAAAGAAACTTTCTGTGGACTGGAGCAGAGGAGAAAAAGAGAATGTCTCTGATTGCCTGGGAGAAAATCTGCAAGCCAAAAAGAAGGGGCGAATTGTGTCTCAGGAGAATAAGAATGATGAACAACGCCCTTCTCTCAAAACAAATATGGAGAATCTACCATTCTAATGGTGAATGTAATCAAATTTGGAGAACCAAATATACTAGGATTTATCCAACTTTGGACAGTTTTATAAACTCTAATGCTACTCCCACTGGATCAAATATATGGAAGAATATTGCTTCCAACATAAATCTTATGATTAAGGGCACTCAATGGAAGGTGGGGAATGGTGAGAGAGTTAGGTTCTGGGAAGACCATTGGATCGATGATGCTCCTTTAATTAACCAGTTTGATTGGGGTCCTTATGCCTTGGTCTGCAAAAATAAGTTTGGTCACTTTGTTGTTGATTATTGGGACAAGGACAAATGGAAGGACATAGAGACTATTAGCTCCAATCTAATTCAGCTCAAAAGACATTTGTTCTCTATGATTCTTAATGAAGAAGAAGATACTTTGATATGGAAGATGAATTCAAAAAGAGGCTTTTCCACTTCCTCCATGATCAATATGATGGCTAATAATCAAGAAGATCCACCTTGGTGGTCCAATGCTTGGATTAAGGGTCTTATCCCTAAAATTAATATGTTCTTTTGGATTTTACTGTAGAATAAGATCCTTACCATTGACAACTTGAAATGCAGAGGTTTTAGGATCCCTAATCGATGTACTCTTTGCTGCCAGGTGGAAGAGACGGTGGAACACATTGCTATCCATTGTCCCTTTGTTGTCTCTCTGTGGTCCAGTATGCTGGATATGTTCAATATGGAATGGGTCTTCCCTAAGGAAATTCAATCCTTCTATTCCTCATGGCAAAATCCTTCAAAAAACCCCTCTATAAATACTCTTTGGAGAATCTCTATGCCACATTTGTTATGGGGTATATGGAAGGAGAGAAATGATAGATTTTTTAGGGATAAGTGGTCCCTTGCACATGTTTTCCAAAGGATTCAAAGCGCTATTCTTGAAAATATGCATATTATGGGAGAGTTGAAGGAGCCTACTAGTAAGATGGATGAGGAAATATTAGATCAATGGAAGCTCAGTGGAAGATACAAGAAGAGTAATGATAATACCAAAAGGGAAGAAGCTGTTTGGCAAGTGCCCCCTAAAGGTTGGATGAAAATCAATTTTGATGGGGCCTCTAAAGGCAACCTTGGGAATGTTGGCTGTGGCACTATTCTAAGGGATGAGGAAGGCAATTGTATTAAGATGCTGGCTGTTCCTTTAGGGACTCAAACTAATCATAAGGCGGAAGCTATGGCTTCTTATCAAGGCCTTCTCTTAGCTAAGAAATGGGATTGCAAAAACCTTTGGGTTGAAGGGGACTCAAATAACATTGTTAATTGCCTAACTAAAAAATGTAATCCCTCATGGACTATTACAAACATTATTAAGGCCTCATGGGATATAATCAGCAATCTTGACAATTGTTATATTACCCATGGTTATAGGGAGATAAATGACATCGCTGACTGGGCTGCCAATGTGGCGGTGACGAGCAATGATGTTAGAAAATGAAAAGGTGAGGATGATTTGCCGTATAAGGTGAAATCACTAATCTTTAGTGATAAAATTTACAACACGCAATGTGTCAAAATCATATCCAATTAATGATGTATGAAATGACATGGGCTATTAATAACCATTATTATTTAAAAAGGGTTTGTAATCTGATGTGCTGTGCGATTATTATTACGCACGCTTTCTGGGTTACTTTGGCTTTATCTCTGCTGTGTGGTTTTTTTCGGCATCACTCTAAGACGAAGAAACCAAAGAGGTCTAGTCTGCAAAATAACCTTCATCGAAGAAGCTGTGATGGCGTGATGGGAGGCAACAAAAAAAGAATGGAGCTGATTTCATGCAAGGATTGGAGGAGAAAGGAGGAGGTCTAGGACATTCTGAAGGAAGGTGGCCTTACTGTGTATATGGAGAGATTGCATGGTAGGGATTCGGCCATTACTAAACATTTTCTGAAATATTGGAAGAAGGGTAGTTTGACAATGGGGAACCAGACAATTAAGGTTGATGAAGCCCTTATCTCAGAAATTTCTGGTTTGGCGCGTGATGGAAGTAAGTTCTACAGGGATCGAAAATTGACAGAGGGAGCTGTCAAACGTTTTCTTGAGACTCACAAGGAGAAGAAGAAACTGGTAAAGTCTGCTAACACCTATTACTCTCCCAAAAAAATTGAGAGCCCTTGGCGTAAAGTTCTTTATACAATTATGAATTATGTTACCCTGGATGGTAGGTATACTAGGGCTTATGGTTATCATTTTGTTCTTCTTAACCGTTTCCGCCATGGGGATAAAATTTCTCTGCCGTATTTTTTACTTTGTTCCATGAATGCTACCAAGAAAGAACATAAGGAAAACCCTCAAGGCGATCATGCCATGCACCAGGGTTTGATGGTGCTCATTTACGAACACCTCAAGGCCAAGCAGGTTGATCATCCCCTATCTCAGAACTCTGTTTCAGAGGAGGATGATACAAATGAAGATTTCTCTGTGGGGAAGGGTACGAAGAGTGATTCGATGTCTGACACGGTTTCCTCTTCTGAATATATCAAAGGCAAACGCAAAATTACTCCAAAGAAAACGGGTAAGGCTTCTTTTAAGAAAGGTCCCAAGCCGAGAAGGAAAAAGACCCACATTGTTATGGATTCCTCTTCTGATGAGGAGGATGACTATGTTGAGTCGGAAGAGGAGGAGATGAATACTCAACCAGAAAAGAAGTCTCGCACTACTAAGATTAAAACCATTGAGGAGAAAACTGTGGCTGAGGAGGAAAATGTGAAAGATGCTGTGGAGGAGGACACGACTGGTAAGAACCCTAAGGATTAGGATGAGAGTAGCGGGAAACGCCAGAAGGGTCTGATGAAGGATAATGTTACCCAGGACAATGTTATCCAGGACAATCTTACGGTTTTGATTGGTATGCAGGGTGTGAGGAGTTTCAACAAGACTATTGAATATATCATTGATGATAATTTGCAGCTGAAGAAGGATGTGAGGGACCTTCGTATCCGCCTACAAATTATTGAGGCGTTATGGGTATGGGAGAAGATAAATCCTTCCCTAAGTGTATGGAGGAGATGACTCAAGCCTTTGTGCATGCGGAAGACATGAAGGACTCCTTAAAGTCCAGATTCCAGATCATTGAGGACAGGACTACCCAACTGGTACTCCACGGGAAGGATAGCAACATGGATCAGAAAATGGTGGCTATGGAGACTAAGCTAGCCAAAATGGAGGACAGCCTGAAGAAGATGGGAGTACAGAGCTACAAATTTTGAAAGCTTTTGCGGAGCATGTCAAAATTCTTGTTCGCAAGCTGCAGCTGGAGAAGACCAATTAGGAAATTGATGCTGATAAGGATGGCGTGGATGACACTCTGGGGCCAGGGAAAAGGACAAGATCCAGCACAAAGAAAAAAGGTGCCAAGAATGATAAAGATCTTGAGGAGCTGAAATCGGCAGCGGTTAACATGGACCTCATGGTGATTGAAGCGGCTGAGCTGCTCATGAATTTCTAGCCTTTTGCTTTGTTGTTCCTTTGCTTTTTCTCTGCTCTGTCCTGTCTGTTTTCTGTCGGTATGCTGGTGTTAGGTTTGTTGTCTTTTTGTATAGGCTGCCAGCTTCTCTTTTATAGTCCTTTTGCTATGTCTCCTTGTTGTTTCTATGTGGGCTGTATTGAACATCTGTAGCTCTATTTTGTAAAGGTTTCGGGTCCTCTGAAACCTGTTTTTCTCCTAATAAAAACAATGGGGCCATCAATAAGTATGTACAAAGAAAAGTCAAAGAAAGCATGTGGACAGGGCAGCTTGGGAGGAAAAGAAAATACTATATTAAGCATTTCAATCCTACATTTGACCACGCACAAAAGAACTATCTAGGAGCGGAAACAAAATGGAAAGAAAAAATGATAATGGCTGAGATAAGAACTAGTTTGCATCACACAAAACATCTCATCAAAAGTAGCCTCAAATTAAGGTCACTTGTTTTGTATGAGATTGCCTTGGTTGAAGTTGGTGCCTTTCCTATGGAGGAGTCAGCTATTATCCAGCTACTAAGTTATCTAAAGAGGCTATCGAACATGGAGCTGCTTTGTTGGGCCAAAATGGCACCAAAAAAAGAAATTAGACAAAAGGAAGAGCATGTGGATGAAATAAAATGACAAGTGGATGAATAAGTGGGGTAGTTGCATGAAAGAGTGCCCAAATGACAATGGGGCCATCAAAAAGTATATACAAAGAAAAGTCAAAGAAAGCATGTGGACAGGGCAGCTTGGGAGGAAAAGAAAGTACTATATTAGGTGTTTCAATCCTACATTTGACCATGCACAAAAGAACTATATAAGAGCAGAAATAAAATGGACTATATCTTGGAGACTTTGTGAATCTCTGATGTGTCTTGACTCAAAATTCTATGAGATCTTGAAAATCCATTAAAGGATGTCATTATGTTGCACAAACAAGCCTAAGATTAGGACAAAATGGTTGCATAAGCCTTTGTTTGCGCCTGTTAGACCATGGGAGAGCATGTCTATCTATTCTATGGGGGGTTTGCCAATGCCTTAGCAGTTAGCATGACTATGACTACTTGTATGTTGTAGTAGATTGTCTCAACAAGAAGCAGTTTGGTTCCATGCAATAAGATGATAAAAGTACATGAAGCAACTGGATAATTATTTTCTAATGTTTGGGTGCATTTTGGTTTGTCTAAGTTGATTATACTAGGCACTAATTTAAGATTTTTGGGGAAGTAGGGAACCTCCTTGGGGAGAAAACTGAAAAGAAGCACAACCTTCGATCCTCAAGTAGATGGCACATAGAAGTTGTTGATATCACCTTGGTTTAGCTGATAAGGGGCTCTAACATAAAGCAGCCATCAACATGGGATGTAGCTTTGGCATGCAACATTCTTATAATAGCATAGTGCACATATCCACTAATAAGACAACTTTTGAAGCATACTTTGGTTACGTGGCCACCAATTCACTTGATATTACTTAAGGCAACACAGAGAAGGGGAGAGCTAGAATCAAAGGTGATATGGGTAACAAAGCTCATTGAGAGGATTAAGCAAAGCCTGCTCAAAGTCTAGGAGTAGCTATAGAAGCCTCAAGACAAGTACAACACCCAAGAACACACATTCATTGTGGGAGGCAATGTTTAGTTCCTTGAACGAGGGAACACTCCAAGGATAAGTCAGGAAACTAAAACCTCCAAGATTTGGACTATTTTACCATCACAGGGTAGGCTGGAGGAAATGCTGTTAGGCTTGAATGACCTTAATTCATGAAGATGCAATCAGTAGTCAATTGTAAGAACTTGTATCTATATTAGCCATCCATGTTGGATAACAAACAATTGCTACTCTATGTTGAAGACTTAGTCTTCGATGGTTAGGGAGAGTTGTAGGATGTGGTGTCATGAAAGAAAGTCAGAGAGCCAAGAAGGGAATCAAAGGAGTCTGCAGATTGGCTAGAAGGAAAAGACACCTAGGCAAGTGAAAAAGGTATATTAAGGAGAAAGTGCAAAATCCTCTCATGTTTCCTAAAACAACTAAGATTTCAGTGGACCCAAATACTCTTGAAAAGGGGAGGCGTGAGTTGTAAGAAAGCAGTTCACTTCATCAATCAACCACAAACTTCAATATGGAATAGAAAACAAAGGAGCAGTTTTTTCAGTGACAAAATTGCCAGACAAAACATGATGGCAGTTTTGTAGCCAATCTTTCATAGCAGGATTGTCATTATCACGTTGTTTTCATTATTGTCATAGCATTTTATAACCTGACAATTGTGGTAGGTTTTCTCACTTCAAACTCACAGGCAATGTAATGTCAGAAAGATATTCAACTTTCCATAACATTTGCGAGTTCTTTAGTGCATGGAAAGACACTCCCAATGTTTCTATTTGTGTCATTATCCCAATTGTAAATAGATGAGTGTTAGAGAGAGTAAGTTTGGTTGGTTATAGGAATAATAGTTTTGTCTAGAGAGGAGTGAGTATGACAATGGGAAGATAGCTATACATGCTCTATAATGATCTCTTTGAAATCTTTTGGCCCAAGGAAGGAGAGGAAGTTGAGAATCCGCCACTTCCAGCTTATTTTCTCCACACTTGAGTTCCAGCTTAAAATCTTTGCTTCAATCTTAGGGAGATAATCAAAATTTTCTACTATGACTAGAATTGAATTAGTCCACAATGTGCAACCATTTTGAGCATGTTAACTAACATCTTTTGTTGGTGAATGGGGTTGTGTTTAATTGGTACTACAAAGATTCTATCCTCTGAAATAAGTGGAGAAAAAAGGGAGAAAAAAAGGAGGAAAAAATGTTGTACAATACAAAAAAAGTCTAAAAAGGTGTTTTGACACAACCTTCAAGTAAGAGAGCTACATCATCACAATATTTGTTAAGCAATATATTGACAGTGGTATTGGAGCCACAACAAATACTAGTACCAGGAGGAAACCACATCCACTTTCTCATGTTTTACAGGTAAGAATCTTTCACTGCCCTACAGATATTTGGGTTTCAAGTGTTCCTTTTTTGGCTGTTGCATTCTATTGTCTTTCAAATGTCAACTTTTTCTAAATATTCTTGTTGCTTGATTTGATATGCCATGTATCTAGTGGCTAGCCTCTCTTCCATTGGTGTTTCCAAATTGAAAAGCTTTCAGAACATAAAGCTGTTTGTGTAAATCTACTACAATCAGTTTCTGCTTAGTTGGCTTAGTTAAAATGTTGATTTTGTATATACAAAAAGAAAAAATAAATGTTGATTGTGGTATTTGAAAAGTTGAAACTCATTTGAATCAAATCACACTTGGGTTAATGTGCTGAACTCTTAAATATCTCATGAAAGGAGGTGCCTTTAATTTTAGTGGCAATTGATTGTGTAAGCCAAATTTTCTAGTGTTACCTGGGGATGCGTACTCGGCATAAAAACCCAGTCCTTGTACTCGAAACATTTGTGGGACTTGGGGACGGCTAGGGGATGTCCCTACCCCATCCCCTTTTTTTGAAAATTCACAAGAAACGTCTCGGAAACCTGGGGACATCGATAATTTTTTGGGGATGATCGTATGTCCTAGGGATGGCCAGGGATGCCTTGGAAGTCCCCGGGACGGATGGGCATCCTCGAGAGGATAGGTGACCTCAACACTTAAAAAAACACATTTTTCTTTTATAAAACTCTTTCTTTTTTAATTTAAAAAGTGAGTCTCTCCTTCCAAGTTCACCCTAACATGCTTATTACTGTTTGGTAGTTAATTCCTTCTATTTGGGGTCCTCTAATTAGTATTTGGCAATAGTACATTAAGAATCGTGAAATTAAGAATGTTGTTAGTGTTACAGTCATGCTACACACTTAGAATCATATAGAAGATTGTTTGCAAGGTGTTGGGAAAGTCTGAAAAGTGCATTACAGACTTGGTACATGCATATTTATGTCATTTGTGGCAATACATTAGTGTTGGGTTGGTTCTGGGTTCTTTGTGGAAGATTTGGTGAATATTGGAGGTTGCATCAAAAGTGCCATCTTGTTGTAACAAACCTATATCATGATTGGAGCTATAGAGAAGACCTGCTTGTATTAATATCAGTTTAGTTACAATGAGCTGGAGGTGTAGTTTTAAAATTAAATGATAGTAGCGTGTTTCAATTTGGAAGGTGGGTTATTGTTCTTGTTGCTATTGGCAATGAATTTCAAATTATGTTCTCGGGTGTATTTCAATTTTGTATGTTATTATTTTAATATTACATGCATATTGACAATGAATTCTGAATTATAGATGCATATTGAGTATTGATTTTCACTATTGAAATATTGTATGTTAAGGTTCTGTGATGTTTAAATGGCATGCTTTATCCATATTTTTGTATGAATGTTATGTATATATGCAAATTTCCCTATATATTTTAAATTTTCCCTATATTTATATAGCCATCCCCTTTGCCGTCCCCAAACTTGGCAAAAAAAATTGCCATCTTGGAAACTTGTCCCCCCGTCCCTACTGTCCCCATCCCGGAAACTTGGGGTAACACTGAAATTTTCCCATTTTTAAAAGCTTCTTTTTCCCACCCACTCCTGAAATTTCGAATTTCTTATCCGACTTAAGCAATTACTTACTGCTGTTAAGACACTGTTAGAGTTAATTTCTGTTGTTTATCAAGGATTTGTTTATTACATCTTTAGACTCTTCTTTATAAATTCTTAAATTCTAAAAATAAGCATTAGATATGTTTTGGATATTAATCAGCAGCCAAAACAAGGGCTTTGACCCTTACACAACCACTGCCCAAGGGCTATCAAGAGATCAACAACACATTACAAAAGGTGCTGGTTGTTGTAGGTCAAGGCCCAGAGGGCACACTGTCAGTAGATTAACCCACCTTCCTTTAAAAGGCCTCATAAAGAACAAAGGGCCATGACTGGCTGCTTATAGTACAGGGGCCAAAAGAGGTCATTAACAACAGACAACTAGCACCCAACTAGGTGAGGCAAAATAACAGAGGGATTTTGAAAGGCTCCCCAAGCCTTCACAATGGGTAACAATTTGGTATAATAAATCAACTTGTAGAACATCACTCCTCCAATTGAAGAGCTACCCCCCAATCTGCAAAACTCCTTTCCACAACAATGGACAAGGAGCCCACCTCAATAGGAGCAGAAAAAGAAGAGATTATCAGACTGGAGAGCCAATCACAAATCCATCCCATACCCAAGCAGCCATAGAAAGGAGAAGACCACCCAAAGTGGTTGACCTCCTTCACGAAACGAGTCCCCACCTGCATAGGAACTGTGAAAGAGGAAGAAACAAAATGAGTGCTCCATGTCCTTACTGTGGCCAGCAGAAAACACCCACCTCAACAGGGATCAACAAAGCCCCAAAGTTAGCTACAAACTTCAACCAAAAATAACCAACCAAAATGAGCCCTTGAAAACTATTAGCAATTGACTGGCCACTAAAAGACACAAAACCACTGTCCATACTAGATAAAATGGACAGTCCAAACAACAAAAAAATGAAACCTAAAGGTGATAGCAACCTCCATCACAATCTAGCTACATGGGGCAAAGAAAATTGGGGCAGGCACCATCTTCAAGCTCACGGTGGGGAGCACATACTCTATCCCCACAAGCCACCCTTTCATGCACAGAACTTGAACCAGAGCCATCACCCCACAACTCAGAGAAAAAACTGTAAGGGGCATCCAGAAAAACAAATACCGATTGGACAGCCCCTTCGGACAGATCACAGCGCTCGTCAAACTAATCACTCTCGGCTCCCTACAATGAGGGTCCCATTGACTGGCAAGATCTCCCTTGGCCACTACACTGGAATCCCCAACTCCTTGTTGGCAAACCCACAAACTCACATTCATATCTAGAACTCCGAGAAGCCTCACAACCAAAAGGGGGGCTCCAACCATTGCCAAGAACAAAGCACCACTGTCCCCTGATAACTCAACAACAACGGATCTGATTAAGAAACACAAAATGCAGCCCATAGAAGCATGGATATGCATCAAAATGGGCCACCCAAAACAGAAGTCCCACCCAAAATAGGTGAGAACCCAACAAAGACCTTAAGGTGGGAGCCAAGCCACACCCTGCAAAACCAGAAGTAGAGCCATCCAGGGGCACAAAAAGGAGACCCCCAGCCACAACAACACTACCACCACCAATCGCATCACAAGTCGTAAAACAATCACCAAACAACCAATAGCCCTGAGGCCAGATAGAAATGCAGCTTCCAACATTCCCCATCTCACTCCAAAGGCGAGTAGACCAGGGGGGCAGGCGAGAATGACCTTAAAGACACTCCATGCACAGGTGTGGAAGAGGGTAGAGTAGACACCATCAACATGCCACCACTCCACAGAGACAACAAAAACATAGGAATCTAAGAATGCCCTTCAAAGGCAATCAATCTACATAACACAAGTCCAAAGAGCCATCTCCCACACGAGAATGGAAGCCACCGAAAAATCAGAAAAGGAGAGCCCAGCTCCAACAACAATAGCAGGCACGGGCCCGCAGCTCTGAAGAGACGAAGTGTCTGCAGCAACACATGTCTGCACACCAAAACAAGAAGCCTTAGACCGAATAGGAGGCTCCGATCCCTACACAACTATCTAGAGACCATAGCAGATAGAGCCAAACCAGATGCAGTCATAGGGGCCAAACAGGAGTCTGAAAGGAGCAGGAAGTCACACAATAGACCAACAAATGTACGTAGGTGTACATGCACAACCCTCTCACAGGAATGAGAGCAGTCGCCTGAAAATAATACAAGTGACTGATAGAACCTCGCAGGTTACAACAACATATAAGCAGAACTCTCATCCGCAACCACAAAAACAACAACAGAGACCATTGAGTCCAAGGGCGAAATAGAAAGACCCAACACAAAAACGAAAGTGTCCTCATCATCTGTATCACCTTCATCCTCCAATACACCAGAAGCTCCCCCACACCCTGAAACCCAAGCGCCCCTTTTAGAAACGACAGAGTTCTGGAGAAAAGAGGATAGTACCACACACAACCCCTTTGGCGACCAAACGGCAATCAAAATGGAGTTCTCAACATTAGTCTAGATCTGCCCAAAACGAGGATATTGGCTTCTAGACAAGGACTAACTGAAACCTCTACAACTAAAACACAACCACAAACAATAGGAAAACCATCGTCTGCAACAGTAAGACAATAAAACCCATGAGAGCCACATAAGCTCCATCCACAGACAACCCACCAACACACTCATACAGAGGCATGGCAGGGACAAAGCAAACCACCACCACCAAAGAACAAATCCCTTCAGAGCCGCTAAGATTGTCATCTTCATTAGCATCCCCCCCTTTTGCAACCTCAAATTTTGAAAAACCTCCCCCGCTCCTCTCCCTCTCCCTCTCAGAGCCATATATATACACGTTCTTAGTTAAACAAGTTAAGCATTAGATATGTTGGTAATGTATGTATAATTTGATACATCTACTAGTTTCCTGGTGGGAATGCCCCTTTATTTAGATAGCTTTTTGTCTATGAAAGAATTCATGTATAATACAGAAAAGTTGCAAGGTTACGGAACTCATAGAATATATTTAAATTGTCTAACAGACATTAATAAAACACAAAAGTTCCCAATGAAATTTTCCATTCACCCTGTAAATCCTTTAGACTGGATGTGCAAGATCAACAGAGACACTAGCTTGCTCAGTTGGCTCCTCTGGCTTTACGGAACGTTGGAAATTCTGAGTTTTTATCACTTGCGTTGTAAAATTGGCATCTGACGAGAGGTGTGGTAAACAGAAAATCTGTTTGTTCAAAAAGCTCCAGTGTTTGTTCTAACAGTATTTTATCATATGCTGTTGTTTCTGGATTATCTTTTTTACAGAAACAAAACACAATCATTTCCGAAACAACAGCATACTATATGATGGATTGTGGAAAACTACTATCTTCAGTATTTTATCAGTTTTCTATTATCCGAATGAGTTTGAAAGCTCAGATTTCTTCTTCTCTGAAATATGCATCCACTAATAACCCCTATGAAATTCCGAGTTCTTCTCACTAGCATAGCAAAATTATCTGATGAGAGCTGTGGCAAACTCAAAATGTGCTGGTAGTATCTGTTCTAAACAGCATGTAACTCGGACTCTACTAGAGAATAAGTTCGCATTCAGACTTCTTGTTGCCTGAAATAACTATCTGCAGTAACCCCTTCAAAATTCTAATTTCTTACCACTAGCATTGCGAATTATGGCTCCTCTAGCTTTATGAAAGATTGGATACTCTGACTTCTAACACTAGCACTGTAAAATTGGCATCTGATGAGAACTGTGGTAAACTGAAAATACGCTGGTTCAAAAAGCCAGTGTTTGTTATAATGGTATGCAATCCGGTTTCATGCATAAGTTTGAAAATTCATACTAGTTGCCTGAAATATGTATTTGCTAGTAATGCTGTGATATTCTGGAAAACATGTTTCTTAAAGTTAATAAAAATGTAGCCATTAGTTTATCCTCAGTTTGTAAAGATTGCTTTATTCCTTGATCGGAAGATGCATGCAGCTGTTCATTACCTCACTTACAACTTCCATAGGCAGTGTCATGCTGTACATTTTCAGCAGGCTATCATCTCATGTAGGAGAGAAATCAGGAGTAATATATCCCATGACATCTTTACTAGTCCTGGATATTAATAAACAGTGCCAAATCTTTCCCGAAAGTTGTAAGAGTGCGAGAAGATCTTCTAAATCATTGCCTTACCATCTTGATTTTCCGTGCAGTCCGTTATGATTGATGTAACTTTTGTTTTACTTAATAGATAAAAGATGTGCATTTCTCAATAAACAACGAATTTTAAAAAAAGAATGAAGCAAAATAAATCTTTCCTGGAAAAAGTGGGATCTCATTGTCCTACACTCAGAAATGTTGCCGTGCCTCCACAGCAACTGCGCTGTGCAATTACTACGTGATGTTTGAGGTGGGTATATTGTTTCAAATGCCCTGTTCATTTGCCTTTGCTGTTTATTGTAGTTGTCATATATTATAATATCATATTTCCCATGTAATTGGATTCTTATTCAATTTAAAACTCTCCTTTTTATCATTCCCTCTGAAATTGATAAAATAATAACAAAATTTGGTAGTCTTGAAGAGAAGAGTTTCAAATGTTTGGATGTATTTGACATCAATACTAAGACAACGAGATCGATGTAAGGGATTCCATAAGAGGACTTCTAATAAAATCGCCATGACAGAGTAAAGTAGCTATTAAGGCCCTTCATTTCGTGTTGATTGCTTGTGCCAACTCCACTTAGCTATGGCCAAAAGCTGACATGCATTTTGGTGATGCCTCTCGGGGCTCAACTAGTTGGGGGCATTCAAGTTGGTCTTGTCACTTTGAGAGATAAAATGAATGAATTTTTTGAAGAGGCAAACTTATAGCTACTTTTCTCACGAGGATCGACAATAAAAGGGTCTACTTGGAGAAACTTCAGCAAACAGATTAATTGGTCCTACTTGGTCCTTTAGACTGCTGATCTCATAGACGTCATTAAAATTCGTTCATTCATTCATTCAATAAGGTGATCTCATGGACGTCATTAAAATTTGTTCATTCAATAGGGTGATCTCATGCTTAGATTCTGAGTTAGAAAGCTTGGTTATGTTGTGCTTGACGGAAAATGGCTTGACCTTTTGCAATGTTACATTGTTTTTGTTTTTGTTAGCCTTGGCATTTGTGTAGGTGAGATCTCTTGGTTTTGGTAGTATAATGGTCTAATTGTTTGTTGTGTAGTGATATCTTGAAGAAAGGATCAATAATTACTTCAAAATTTTTTTTCCACAAACTGTTGAATAATAATCTTTTTCTTCTAATAAATACACCTACAAAATATACTTCTTCAAATTCTTTCAAAGATTTTAAAAAATCTCCATATCTTTGCACCTAAATATGTTATAAAGAATATACCTACTTCCTTGTGCTATAGTATAGGTTTTATTAAAAGTTTAAATAATATAAAAGTAATAAAAAATATATTAATTAATCAAGATTTGAAATGCAAAACATCTCCTATTTTTTCGATAGGGGTTAGGGTTGCTTCACTAAACAATGATGAACAACAATGCCATATAAGAGGATCAAGGTGGGGCTCCACCAGAATGGAGTTAGTTTCCATATCGTCAAGTCATAAGGTTAACTCTTGCATCTATGGTTTTTGTTTTTTGCATAGGAAGATTGGGATGACACTACACACTAGAGGAACAATGATTGCCTAGTACAATAGATGAAGGAGGGTAGTTTTCAGGGGTTTGAAAAAGGTGAACCCTCTTCGTTCACCAACGGATTCGAGGGGCACCGACTGGGGGTGAGGTGGGAGAAGTCTTTTAAAAAGATGGTTATGCAGAATGCTAAGGAGGACAAGAGGGCAAGGATTGTGTCTCCAAGGAATATTTCTGTTTGATGTGGGGATGTAGACACACACTCATGACAGGGGCATCTTGGTGTTTGTGTGAACAAGGTTGATATAGGCAAGAAAGGCATTGAGCCAATGGAGGGTAGGCCTATTGTTTGTTTGGATGGGGACATTAGAAGAGACAAGATAGAAAAATGAATTTTTTTTTGGAGTTGGGTCTGATCGAGAAATTTAAGGGCTTTTGGCCAAGTCTTGGTGATTTACACAAATGGATCTAAGAGCTCTGGAGCCCCATTTTGGATAGGGACGTCCATATCTACCCTGGGGCTTAGGGTTTCTTTGCAGTTGTTTTTGACAATGAAAAAGATAGGAAAAAAGTTGTGTGAGTACCAATGGATTTGGAAGAATAAATACTTGTTGTTGAAGCCTTGGTAGTCGGCTTACAACCCTGCCAGTGAATCTTTTGACAATACTCCTTTGTGGGTAAGACTTTCAAATCTATCATTACATTTTGGTTTGAATCTTGTTTTGAGGCTATTGGTGATACCCTAGGCACATTTCGTGGGGTGGAAGAGGGCTCCCTTTGCTTCACTCACATCACCTATGCCCACATCCTTGTTGAGATGAATTTGAAGAAGACTACTCTAGCGAATCTGCAAATGGAAGTTGGTTACAACTTGTGGATTATGAATGTATCCCGTTTAGATGCAGGTGTTGCTTCTAGATAGGCCATGTGGCTTGACACTGCACCAAAAGGAATAGTCAAAGACAAGCAACTTGGTGGAAGGAAGAACACCCTTTGCTCTATTTGGTGGAAAAAGAAAGTCCCAAATCATTAGAGATTGTAAAGGAAAAGGGAGTTTGGAAAGGGTCTCGAAATCACAAGGGAAGAAGGACTTGACAGTTAATACACTAATAGATTTGACCCCAAATTTCGACCAAACTTCTCGACCAACTAGCAAAATTGTTTTATTTGGTCGCATTATAAAAGTTTTTTTTTTCTTTTTTTTACTTTTATGCCCGTGTTGGTCGAAATTTCGACCAACACGTGCATAAAAGTAAAAAA
>MU226978.1:94066-114871 GCA_018584345.1 Thuja plicata | reverse complement strand
AACTGCTAAAACATGACAATCGAGGATGAAAATTGAGGGAATCATATGTAGGAGGATCAAAGTTTAACTACTAAATCTTGTGAAATACCTGAAACTATTAAACCCTTCCTCCTCTTCGATGAGTGCAGTGTCTTCTTCCTCCTCTTCGATGCCTATTCTTGGTGTGAACAATAACTTGCATGAGATGATTTCAAATCCATTTGTATGCTTGAAACCTAATTCGTGTATTAATGGCTTCATTAATGTGTATATTATTCCCAATTTAAAATTTGAATCTTCTTTCAAATTCCACATCTGTTTTTTTTTGCAATTTACTGTTGATTTGATTGCCCTTCAATTGACAATGGTGGCCTTACATTGTTTTTGTTGTCAATGCAGGAGGATTGAACTTGAAATGATCAATACGTGTGCGAGCAAGGTGGGAAGATGGGATGGGATGGTGGTAGTACATGTCATTCGGATGTGTCCTTCCCTATAGTAATACTTGTTTTGTTGGATTTCGTTCGCTAGTTGTTTTCATATTTTGGGTTCATGGAGAACCACGTGGCACTAACATGACATATGATTGGTCTGTTATAGGCTTAGGAAGCCTCGCACGCCTAAATTATTTGCTTTCCCTAGATTTTAGCTTGCAATATTGTTTCAGGAATTGTCCATGCACTAGCAATTCCTGTATCTCACCATTAGGGTCTTCCAAGAAATAAGAATCTTGACCATGAAATTCTTGGATCTGAAATGGGCCCATCCATAGTGATTCAAATGTACCATGCTTGCCTTTTTCTTCTTTTCTGGCATTCCATTGCAGCACCATATCATTTACCTGAAATTTTCTTTCAGTTGCTCTTTTATCAAACAAGTATTTAGATTGCTGCTGGAGCTTCAGGTTTCTTTTGTGAGCTTCTGTTCTTATTTCTTCTAATTCCACCAATTGATCCATTCTTTCCATCATGGGTTCTTGATTTTCCAAATCTTCTTCCTGCAAAAATTTGTATACTGGTAACAGATTGTTCAGAGGCAACCTTGCCTGATTTCCATAAACCATTTCGAAAGGGGAAACCCCTATGGCTCTTTTTACTGTCACCCTGTCAGCCCATAGGGCTAACTTCAATTTTGAATGCCAATACTTCTTATTTTTATCCAAAATCCTCTTAATTATCTTCATGATACTTTTATTACTGGACTCAGCTTGTCCTTTTTCTTGGGGATGATATGGCGAGGAGTAAGATAAAATAATGCCATAATCTTGACAAAAATCCCTAAATTCCTCAGACCTAAAGCACATGGCATTGTCCATAATTAGCTTAGTGGGCACACCAAATCTTGTCAGGATGTTGTTCATTAAAAAGTCCATTACTATCTTGTTGGTTTCCCTCTTTGTTGGAATTGCTTCTATCCATTTAGTGAAGTAGTTTGTACCCACAAGAATCCAACTGTGACCCCACTAGATTTTTCTGTAAATTCACCAATAAAATCCAAACCCATTGGGTAAAAGGTGCTTCAATGGTCATAGGACTTACAAGTAAAGCTCCTGAAAATTTCATTTTAGCAAAAAATCTTTGGCATGGTTCACATTTTTGTATAAAAATTTGAGTGTCTCTGAAAAGACATGGCCAATAAAATCTAGCTCTGATTATTTTGTGAGCTGTAGTTTTGGCAGAATAATGCCCACCACACACACCACTATGTATTTCATTTAAGACCCTTTCAGACTGTGATTTATCCAAACATAATAACAAAATCCCATCTTTATTCTTCCAAAATAAATCACCTTGTATCAAGACATACCTCTGGGCCTGCAATCTCAGAGTTCTCTTCTGATTATCTGACATATGTTCTGGACATTTTGCATTTTTTAGAACAAACACAATATCAATATACCAGGACTGTAATTCTATGCTAGTAAAATTCATGTTTACTGTTTGTACATCACTCATTTGGGCCAATTCCATATTTGTATGAGTCATTAATTTGGCCAAACCCAAAACTCTTACCAATTTAGTAACCTGAATTTCCAAATTGAATTCTTGGATCCTGCTAATCCATCTGCACCTTTTGGCAGTAACTTCAGATTGAGATAATATGTCTTTCACTGTGGCATGTGGCACATAAGCAATTATTTTTGCACAAACAAGATAAGGTCTAAAGACCTTGACAGTCTTGACCAATGCATATGCCTGTTTCTCCATTATCTCATAGTTGAGTTCCATTGCTTGCAAAGACTTACTAAAAAATGTTATAGGGTGTTCAAAACCTTCATCATCTTTCTGCAAGAGTACTGCAGCAATTGTATGAAATGAGGCAAAAGAAAATATGGAGAAAGGTTTTTCATAATTTGGAGATATTAATACAGGATCCTGTTGGATTGCCACTTTTATCTCATTAAAAGCTGATTGAGCATTTTTATCCCATTCAAACTTTGCATTTTTCTTCAACAATTTAACGATAGGTTTTACTATTTCAGAAAAATTTGCAATAAATCACCTCACAAAATTTATCTTTCCAAGGAAAGACTGAACTCTTTTAATATTCTTTGGTGGCAATACCTTGTTAATGGCTTCCACTCTTTTAGGATCAATTCTGACACCTTCCTTAGACACTATATGTCCCAATAATTTACCTTCAGTCACAGCAAAATGACACTTCTTTGGATTTAAAGAAATCCCATACTCCAAGGCTTTGGTAAAAATATTTTCTAAATGTTTGCAATGATCATCAACCTTTTGGGAATATGTAGTTAGATCATCTTGATATACTACCGTAATAATATTTATAAATTCCTTACAAGCCACATCCATGGCTCTCTAGAAAGTAGCCCCTGCATTCATCAGGCCAAATGACATTCTTACATAAACATATGTACCCCATGGAGTAGTGAAAGTTGTCTTGAATTGTTCAGATTCTTGAACCAGCACCTGGTTATAACCAGAAAAACCATCCATCATAGATAAAAGATCACAACCAGTTACCCTTTGCAACATGGCCTCCATATTGGGAAAAGAATAGTTATCTTTCAATGAGGCTACGTTAAGATTCCTAAAATCAACACACAACCTAATATCTCCATTTTTCTTTCTGACAGGGACCAAATTAGACACCCAAGAAGAATGCCTGATTGGTTTTATAATTCCAGCTTCTCTGAGTTTTGTTAATTCTTGTTGCATTTTAGGGGCCAATAAAGGGTTGATTGGTCTTTGTTTCTGTCTGAAAGGCTTAATACCATCTTTTAATGGAATTTCATGTTGAAATAAATCTTCCCTGTAAGCCTTAAGGTCTTCATAAGACCAAGAAAAAACATGCTTGAATCTTTTTAGTAGGCTAATCAAATTAGTCCTCACATGAGGAGCCAACTTCTTTCCAATGTACATAATCTTAGGACTACATTCTGATCCCAAATTTATCTCCTCAAAGTCATCCAACTTGGAGGGGGATTTGTGGCACATATGACTGTCATTATTAGTAAACAATCCTTCTAATTGTGTCAGTCCCTTAGGGATTTCATTTGTTTGCAACTGCATAATTTCATTACCAAAAATAGTTTCTTTCCCATCAATATTTCTATCAAATTATTAAAATCAATGACCTGACCATCATAATTATCCACACATTGAATGAAGTTGAGGATATCCTCATCAATCTCAAAAACCTACCAATTATATACATTATCAGGGATTGCAGGCCTAGTCTTAGTTTCCACAATAGATATCCTAGTTAATGTTAGATCATCATTTTTCAAAGCTATATTAGCCAGAAAATCTGCCATGATATTCTTGGATCTTTCTATCCATTGAATGAAAAATGCATCAAAAAATTCAATACTATCCCATACAACATGCTTATATTGTTTAAACCTATCATTTTTGGCAGCATATGTTGCTCTAATTTGGGAAATAGCTAACTCTGAATCACCAAAAACTCTTAATAATTTGATTCCATGCTTCATTGCTATTTCTAACCCCAATAACAATGCCTCATACTTAGCTGTGTTATTTGTACATTGAAATGATAGTAGGAATGAGTATTTGAAAGTAATACATGATGGAGAGACAAATAAAACACCAGCCCCTGACCCCTCTCTGGAGCATGCTCCATCAAAATACATCTGCCATAGCCCTTGCTGTTGCAACTTCAATTCTTTTATGATGGGATCTATATTTTTTAACTGTGGCTGAATTTTTTCCACTTTGAAATTATTCATATCCACATCCACAAAGCAATTCAACATACTAGGTTGAACATTTTCAACATAAACAGGAGATCTAGGTCCCCTTAACAGTTTTGCTTCTTTTCCATTAACAGAGATGGTAGCAAAAGATAAGTCTAGTTGTACATGTCCTCCAATGGCTACAGTGCATTGTCTTGATAAGAGCATACCATAATGGGGTGGTGAATCTACAACCACAACATCTATCTTAAAAGTGACCTCAGGGTAAGCAGCAAGTTTTATCTCTAACCCTTGCAAAGTTCCTATTATAAGTACTTCCTTGTTGTCCATGTCATAACATTTACCACAAGTAGTATCCACATCTAAACCCAATTGCTTCATAATAGTGTAATTCATTACATTAGCAACAGCTCTTGAATCCATCATACAATTCTTTAGCAGCATATTGTTTGTGATCAATTTAACATAAAAAGGATCAATCTAATCTGGCTCTTGAATAACTATATTTCCCAAACAAATTGGGACCCTATCCTTCTCCTAATGCTCACCTTTCAGTTCATCATTTAGAACAACATTATCATGCACACCAGGTAAATTAGAAAGTAATGAAAAAGTTGCCTCCTGGTGTTCCTTAATTTTAAACATTTCAAGCAAAGGAACATAGACTTTCATCTGAGATAAAGCTTGTTTCATATTAAAAGTTGGGAAACTTATGTTACTATCAGAAGACACTTTACCTTTATTTTCTTTCAATACCCTTGTTTCTTGGTCCTGAGCAGGAATGACTTTGCTCTCTTCACCCAAGGTGTCTTTCACTTCATCTTGTGCAATTTTCTCATTTGTAACTTCTGTAATGCCAGGTGAATCAGGTTGTTTCCCATTTTGATCAACTTTTCTATTCTTGATTTGGTATGAACTTCTTTCTTGTGTAACAACAACAATGGTTAAAAATCTCATCTCTTCTTCATTAGGCATTCCAAGCTGAAAATGTTCTAACTTGGTACTTGTGTTGTTTATTGTGATTGGAATCTCTTCTTCTAATTCTCCCTCTAAACTACCATTATCATCTTCAATAGTAAGTGCACACATATTTACAACAGGCTTCTTCTCACCTTTACTTTCTTGTGTCTCAATGTTTCCATGTTGATCCACTAAGCCTTGAGCTATTGCACATTGATATGGGGAATGAGGCATATTGCAAGCTATGTACCAAGGATTATTTTCCACATTATGGGCACTATTGTTTTTTAATGGATTAAGAATTTCTTTGTTCTTGGGATCATTATGCTCTTCTGACACAGGTTTCCCATCCTTCCACTGAGTCTTATAAGGGAAATCTTGTAGTCTATAAGGTTTATCCTGTCTTTGGTATTATGGCCTATTATTTTGAAATCCTTTTTCATTCTTGTCCACCTTGGCAGTAAGATCTTTCACCATAGTTACCAATGCATCCATCTTATCTTCTTCCTTGGGGCTTTTATTTGGCTGTGCTTTTGATTCTTTCTAGAGCCTATTGTCATCCCGTTTACCAAGCTTTCCAGAAGCCCTTCTATTGCTTTCTATATTTATAGCCAACTTTTATGCTTCTCTCATGGTTTGAGGGTCTTTATCTCTAAGTAGATAAGATGTTTTTCCATCCAAAGCATTACAATAGGTAGTAACACACACATTTTCATCTAGTCTCAATACTTGAAACAACTTATACATAGCCTTCTGAAAATCTTACATTAAATTCAGCAATGCCTTCATTAGTGAATTTTTTCAAGCTGTTGAATTCATTCAGCATAAAACCAGAATTTATCTTGTCACCATATTTCTCTTTGAAACTCCTAACAAATTCATCCCAAGAATAGATACTATGATCAGGCAAACCCTGGTACCAATCTCTTGCATCCTCAGTTAAAGATTGTACAAATAATTTCATTACGACATCCTCATCTGAAATATCATAATCATTCATTGTATCCAAGAATAATTTCAGATGTTCTTCACCAGTTATGGCATTATTCCCACTAAACTTAGGAATCTTATCTCTGACCTCATTAGGAATAAGGTTTGGCTAGCCAGGGATACCATCAAAGAACAGTTGTCTATATCTCTCTAGATGAATAGGTCTCCTTTGAAAATTTGAGCCCATATTCTGACCAACATTCTGGGTAATACTGGTGATGTTTTGACCAATGCCCACATTATGGAGGCCAATATTTCTATTAGATCCACTTACTCCTGATTGTGATGCATCCCCTTGAGTGGCACCATATGTCTGGGTATTTGTATTGGAATTATTTGTC
Source organism: Thuja plicata (assembly GCA_018584345.1). Classification (NCBI taxonomy): domain Eukaryota; kingdom Viridiplantae; phylum Streptophyta; class Pinopsida; order Cupressales; family Cupressaceae; genus Thuja; species Thuja plicata. The sequence continues at coordinate 108,418 of MU226978.1, read as the reverse complement.
TGAAGATTGGAATTAAATATAGGGATGGCCTGATTAGTAGCATTATTTTTCATATTGGGACTAGTCATGGAACTCAAGAAAGCAATTCTCTTCCTCATCTCTAATACAAAAGCTTCTAGTTAAGCCTTTTCCAATTGTTTTGCAATATCATCTTTGGCCTTTCTTGCCCTTTCTAATTCCATATCAAGTGAAAATATGTTCTGAGACATACCCTCTTCAATTTTAGGTTGAGAAAAGTTAATGCCAGTGATCTTTTGTTTTCCTTTGTCAACCTCTGTTTGCCTAGCATTAGTTGTTGATACATTCTGTGTAACTATTTGAGGCTTAGGAGATTTTTTATTTTCATAGTTAATAACTTGCCTCACTACAGGACCTGCATCTTTGGTTTCACCCTTCTTAACCAAATGTTCTCTCTCATGGTACTCTTTTCTTAGGGTATCTATATCTCCAAAAAGCTCTTTATTCAAACCATGAAATCCTTCCTTTGCACCTTGAGCTTCCAATTTTAACTGAGCAACTCACTTCTTTAAATTTTCCCTCTCGGTAATAGCATTTATGACTTTTTCTTCTCTAGCCTCATCATTCTTTTGCTTGAAGAGTAACAGTTCATCTAATTCCCTTTTTAAAACGTCATTATCACTAAGGACTCCCTCAATATTAGATTTAGAAGAGTCATACACATTTACCTGATTTTCTCCCTTTTTCTCTTCAACCCTCTCATAGGGGATACCATCAAAGTAGGAGGATGTTTCCCCCTTTTCTTGAAATACATTTTTTGGTCTAGGGTTAAAAATGTCCTCAAAATAACCAGTTGTGTCAAACTCAGGGTTTAAAGGATTATTAATTTCTTTCTCAGGAATAGTATCTAATGACTGGCTAGGGCCTACTGACCTAGGTTTCCAAAAAGTATTATTAGAGGATTCCCCTTTTCTAGAGTATTTTTTCTATAAGTTTTAGAAATATCACTCTCTGATGTTGCCTAAGAGTGATTCTTTGTGTTTGCTTTTGTATTCCTCATTATGTTCAAAATGAAATCTCACACACTTAATCTGCCAGTATTCCCCTTGGAAACACTATAACCAATAAATCGGAGTCGCCACCCAAAAAAAAACTTTGGGAAAAATAAAGAAAATTCACTTTGACAATGATATTTGATGGTATAGCTCAATAAAATGCAATTCACAACATGTGATTTCAAAAATTGAACTTCAAGGAATCTATACTATGGAATGTTGATGTCAGACTAACCTTCCACACATTCCTTGATAAAGTTCCCCAGTAGAGTCGCGATTTTCTGTTAGTTCTTTTTCTTGCTGATATGAAAATATTTCTCAGAGAGCTTTCTCTATTTAACCCAGACACTGACCAAGTAAGATGCAGAACAACAAAGACAAGATTTTGAAACCTCCTACACTTTGAGCTCCACTAACTCGGGTGGGATTACCCTTCAAAACTTAGAATAATGAAATCATTGAATTATTCTAATTAATTGTGGATGAAATTACAGGGGTTGATCATTGTAACTTTTATTAAAATAGACCAGACCGAAAGTAAAGATTAATTTTGATAATGATAGTCATTTGATTAAATGGAAATAGACTAGTGCTCAATCCTAGGGCATGGAGACACTTATGAGCAATTTTAACCAGCTTGATCATGAACAAAGTTTAAGATAATTACAACATCTGACATAAACATAGATATACCTTGTACATCTATCTCAATACACTTAATCAAGTCAATTCATCAAATTCATTTTATATCCTAAATCTTATTGAAACATTCCTAAGGCATTTTAGTCTTTCCTTGAAATAACCCTAGAAGTATTTCATAATCTGCCTGACAGACGTATAAATTGAACATTCCTTAAGCATTTAATTTAAACAAAATTCAAAACACTAAAATGAAGACACAATACTCATTATATGCTTCAGAAATTGTGAACTAGATTTTATTCAAAAATTAGTTTCGCTTTCTACATTGAACAAATATTTCTCCAAAAACCTACTATATTGGTCTCAAAACCTAGAGTTTACAATTATATTTTGCATTCTCCAAAATGAAATGGCTATATTTTTTTCCAGTAGTCTTGGAATCCTTTTATAATTAAGGATGCAACAAGCTATCGACTTACTGGGAAATATTTACAAAATCTTTTGCAACAACCTTGCAACAGACAAGAAATAAAATTTTGCAACAGAACACGGGTGGCAGCTAGTGGCAAAGTCTGAACAAGGTTTGTTGTTGTTGTTGACAATGTCCTCCTCATCCTTTTAGCTTTGCCTCCCACCTGTTTACCTCTTTGGTGGTGGGCCAATCAAAAGTCTTTTCTTCCTCCAGCGTTGCAACAACTTCTACCCATCTGGCATCTATGGCAGTTCTGGCCTCAGAAACAAACTTGGCCATATCCCTTTCAATTTTGTAAAGGTTGTCAATCAGTTCATTGCAATATTATGCATTTGTATCCTTTTCCAAACATTGCTTTATATCCTGATCTCCTAGTATAGCATCAAAACCGGCTACCTAATCTGATTGTGCTTTCAAAGCACCTATTTCATCATAAATTTTTGGGATCAATGGTGGACATTGATCACCAAATAGTTGCAACTTGTTGTCTATTAAATCATATTTGCCATTGAAAAAGGCAAATGTATCATTTAGCTTACTGACCATCTCAATGGTATCTGTCACTTTATCTGGGAAATCATCGCTGTACATCATAGCCATTTTTAACTTATCCAAAATTATTTCCTTCCCTGACCATAATTTGAAAGCAGGCTCTAAGAACACCATAGCTTCTGTAGCTATCTTTGAGGCTTCTTGTAATGACCCATACAGTATATACACTATGTCATTTTTTTGTTTTAGGACGTCAATTCTGTGCTGCAATATGAGCAATATGAAAGACATAGCATTCATGCCCTGTTCCTGTGATATATCTTTTGATTGTGTTTCTTCCAATGCAGAGTCTTCCTTGACTCCTTTGACAACATCTATCACAACTTTAGCCACCTCCTCAAGGGTTGGATTTTTTTCCCTTTTACTTTCTATTAATTCCTCTTTTAGTTTGGCAATTTCCTCTTCTAATGTGTGGTTCTGGACCACCACTTCTTCATCTTTCTTTTCCAGGGCCATCATTTGGCCAAAAGTTGTCTCATACCTCTTGGATAGGTCATCAACTTTCGCCAAGTTCATAAATGAAACCTGTGTCACTAACTGAGCTATCTCAATATCCGAAGTATTTTGCAAGTTCCATATCATCCTGTCTATGCTTTTTTATTCTCTGATGGTCATGACCTAGGGCTTCTGTGTGGTAGGATCTAGTGACCATATTGCTAGGGTTTTGGATTGAGGATCAAATCCTGATCCTTTCAAAACTTCATCCATTTCATATTCTGTCTTTAGCAGAGGATCTTCTTTCCTCCTAACATGATCAATAATGAAACTGGACTGTAGGTCCTAACCAAGCATCAACATTACACCACTATTATGCACCAGCAGCCTGGCTTGTTCCACTGTAATCTGTTCACTCTCAGGATCATAATCCTGGAGTGTTTGTACAATTTCCTCATTTATATCTGCATTCTCTTCTTCTGCAGTTAGCTCTTGTCTCAAATTATTTTGTTTCAATTTAACCAAGAAGGTCTTGAACTCTTCAGAATTTATGAAATCATCATCTTTCATGAATTCATTGGCCATCATGACCCTCTCATCATCCTTTTCAAATAACACCATCTGATTGTCTCCTTGGCCCTCAGCCTCAGGCTCCTTCTGCAACTGTCTCTTCAATTTTTTGAAGAAATTACCATGCTCTGATATCATGACTTTTGCCATGATTTTCCTATCTTGCACCATTCTATGCTCTTTCTTCTATTTATTTCTTGGTGGCTCTCTAGCTGAAGTAGCCTCTTCACCAGCTTCTTCCCCTACCTCTTCATCTTCATGTTGTTCTTCCTTTGGCTATTCCTCCTCCTGTTTTTCTTGGTGCTCTTGATCATGTAGTGCAACTGGAATTGGGGACCCTATAGATTGTGCATCTTCAGCACTGAATTTTGGCACTTGTGACATTAGAGTTTCATAGGATTTTAGCATTTCCTCTATCCTTTGGAAATATGGGAGGTCAGGAAAAAAACTAGAGAATGACTTATCTGATTATTTCCATTCAGATTCTTCTCTCAGGAGGTCATTCCACTTCCTTCTCCTATCCTAAACTTCCTATTTATTTAGTTTGTTCCTCACAAAATCCTCATCATCCAATGGCTCATGGTCTCTAATTTTTTGCCAAGGATTCATTCTTTTTATGGCTATCTGCACAAACTTCTCAGGATCACTGAATCTGGCAATCGCTGCAGACATTCTATATTGCTTTAAGAAATCATTTATCAAATCAAACACCTTTTTCCCAATGGAGAAATCAAAACCCACCCATAACCTGGGGATAAAAGTTCCCTTCTTGTGCCCCTCTAGATATTCCTTATCTACCCAAGTAATTTTCCATACAAATTCTAAGAATGCAATCCTAGGAGGAACAAACTTGGGAAGAATGTGAGGAGGCTGAGTACAACCATATACTCTGATGATAGTAATGTAATAAAAGAAGAAGAAATCAGCCCAATTGTGAGAGATGGGACAATTTGGGACATATTCCCAAGGCCTCAAAATCTTTCTAACCTCAAAAGGAAGCCTGTGCCTATCTGTTCCTAACAAATTAAAAATTGGATCCACAATCCAGTTGCAGAAGCATACAAATGATGAGTTGATGGATGAACTATCCCATACCTGAGTCCATCTTTGGATTGGTCCATCTACACCATACTCTGAGACAAACACCTCAAGCTCTTTATCCATTGATGCTTTGTTATAATACAAAATCATGTAAATCAGATGAGAGTAATGCTTAAAAGTAGGTGTTGGCACATCTGACTGTATCTCTAATAGTGCAGTATGGATAGCATCAACTATGTATCCAACATAGTCATAATCAGTGTTGACCTCTGGCTGCTGGATGTTCATGGCCATCATAAGTAATTCTTGAGACAATGTAGAATCTCCATCAAAGCCTAGAACCCTGATTAAACCATAGACTGTGCATTTTACATAATAATGAAACAGGGATAAGTCAAAAGGTGGCTTGAAATTATCTAGAATTTTCACCAGGTGCCTATCTACTGATTTGGGCATGAACTTAGGCATTTCATATTGCTTAATCAAATGCTTTCTTTTGACATAATTAGCCTTAATCTTCTTCAAATCAATGTCTATGCATAATGCACCAGTGATTCCAAATACCTCTACCACTGACCTTCTATCTATGGAAACTAGGGTTTCTTTATTTCTTTTCCTTATTACCCTAGCTACTGGGCAGTAGTTTTTGGCTAATTCCTTAATAAGACCTATGTCAACATAAACATCAGACACGATCAATTTCGCCATATTCAAATCCCATGGATTACAAATTGGGACTAGTTTGATCCTATTATTCCAGAAATAATGAAACAAAGTACTACCAGAATAATTTGGGTTTACCAGATTTCTGCATTGACACCATTTGTCGTTCCATTCATTCCAATTTGCGTTGTTTGTATTCAGAGTTCTAGGCAGCAACTCAGCAAGTTCTTCTGTATACTTCTTCAATGTGACCTCTTTCTTCTTCTCAGACCCTTGTGAGGTAGCGGGAACAATAGCTTGACTCATCCTTCCTTTTGAATTTTACTATCTCAGATAAAATATTTCAGACTAACAAGCCTTTTCATAGAAAATCTCAGGATGTAGAAATGAGAGTTGTACAGAATAACACCCAATCATTTGAACTTATAACCATCAAATCCTATGTCTTGTCCACTTGAATGCTAAATTATTTGCAGTTGCAGTGTCATGAAATCATCACTCTATCACTAATGCTACCATTAATTCACACTATTTGATCCTAGCTGGAACAGAGTGTACATTTTCCTTTCTTTTTGCACTTGTAAGCCTGAAACTAGCCACTTGTCAATCTGGCGCCAACACACTAAACATTACTCATACTCAGAATAGTCTTTGCGAGTGAGTGACATGACCTTTTATTTTCCCTTATCACACACACACTGTCTGTTTCTACCTTGGTCTTCATCTTCTGCGGGTGAGCAGTGACCTAATCTGCACTTCATCATTTGGCAGTCGTATACTCGCTATCTTTCTACATTTTTCTTTTTGGGTTCATGCGAGTGTGCGATATTTTACCTTTTCTTCAACCTGTCGCATACTCGCTACTCAACATTTAACTTCATCTGAATCTTTGCGAGTTAGCGAGTACACATTCATTTCTTAATCATCCCATAATCACATACCCGCTGGGTTTCAAATCATTGGTTTTGGATCTCAGCGAGTGAGCGACGTTGATTTTTATCATACACTTTATCTGGTCACTCACTCGCGCTGCAAAACACTCCAACTTACAACACTTAGCGAGTGAGTGATGGCCCTTGTTCTTCATTAGGTCACAAACTCACTATTGAAAAAATTCTATGGCCTGATCCTTCATGATTGAGAAAGCTTCTACATTAAAATTCCTTTATTGCACACTCACTGACCCCTTTTACTTTTCTCAAATCTGTGAGCAGTTGAGCGACATTCACATTTTTTCCCATCACACACTCGTGAACTTGAAAATTTAACCATATCACTGACTGCGAGTGTGCGGTTGCCAACCTTCCTTCTTCAATTGCATACTCGCTAACAACTTTCCTTTTTCCTTTATTCATGGGTGAGTAAGCGATATCCCTCTTCTTTTCCTTATCACACACTTGTGAGCTCATTTTTAAAACTTTCAAAGCATAAGCGAGTGAGCAAGGTGATAAATGATCTCATAATCGCCCGCTCACACACCTTTTAGAACTTTGAAAAATACCTCTGTGAGTGAGCGGTGAGCCTTCAACTTAATAACTCCTGCATGCACTTATCGCTTACTCGCACTGCAAAATACAAATGAGTTAGAACCTAAGTGAGTGAGTGACCTCTGCAACCTGACTTCATTGCGTAGTCGCTGACTTGAAAGACAAACATGGAAACTTAACATGGGTATGTGACTACTTCATTTTAACAAGGCTTGCTCGGTCACAGAGCATAAAGTGAACAACATAACTCTAAAGCGGCTGTGCGATACACAAGGTTTTAAGTCATCGCAAACTCGCTGGACCTATTTTTGACAAAGTTAATTCCTCGCAAGTGAGCGATAAACAAAATCATTCCTAACCCACTCAGAAATGAACTTACAACCCGACTTTCACAAAACATCGCGACTGCATGATTTACAATCTTTAACACCCAAACCACTCACTCACACAAAAGATCATGACTTGACACAATCTTATCACAACTGCACAATTTTACAATCTGATGACTCGTCGCCCACTCACACAACTTGAAAACATGTTAAAAGACCAACGCGATTGAGCAACAAATACTTAAAATAGAACACAATTAATGAATTTTGCTCCTTTTAGTGCAGCAAGACATAGGATTTTAAAACAAAAAGCACGGGAAAATAGTAAATGCTAGAATTTGGAAAATTTTCTTGGTGCAGTGCTAAGACCTCTGGCACTTATTTCAGCAGTTTGATCAGGTTGATCTATCATTTATTCCTTAAACCTTGCGAGGTTCTCAAAATCTTAAATATAAATTCATCGGGACCAAGGGAATCCTCATGATCTAATTGCTCCTCTTATGCACCTATATCTACATCAATCGGAACATTCTCTTCTTGAGATATTATTTTTGTGGTTTTTTATTCCCGATTGTGTTCTCCTTGCCAATGACACTTTTTCTTCTTCCTCTTCCTTTGAACTTCTTGTAAAGTTTCCAACTGTGGAGATATAGAACATCTCTTTCTCTTGTATACCATTTCCTTCCCTTCCTGGGTAGTTATAGGTCATGTTACCTTTATTTTTGGAGACTTGCGTGAGGTAGAGGTTTGAGCAGTAGCTGGAGTAATACTCCCTATCATTATTGTTCTTGTCAGATTTTCCTTTAGATTTCAGCCATATAAAATTGGTCGATCATGTCTGTAAACAATTTTCTTCTTTTGAGGAGCTTCCCCTTTGAACTTGGGCATGATTAATTTATCTTCTTTTCCCTTATCTTCTTTAAATGGTGTATCAAGTTGTGGCTTTATCGGTACAATATCCATTTTCAGTGGCCTTCTAATCCACTCCTTGGTTGTCTTTATTACATAACTGGCCTTGAATCCAATATTTTCATTTGCTTCCTTATCTACCTCTACATTTAAAATGGCCCTTGCATATATCTTATCTTGATTGTATAGAGGACCCAAAATATCTTCAGTATCCATATCCAAAACTTTGGGTGAAATGCAGAGTTCTAGAGCATATTGTGCAAGCTCAAGAGACATTCTACAATTCTCTTAGATCTTGATCACATAGTCATCTACACAATTCATCTAATGATAATGTGAGGCTCATGGACATAATGTCTACGGTACCCATGATGTGACTGTGGGTGTCAATGGGATCAGACCTAGTTATGATCAAATTGAATGGTTGTAAGGGACATTCACCCCATTCAAAGGCCAGAGACTTGCATACTTTTATGTCTTGTAGAAAGTGAGGGTCGATGGAGATGGGAAAGTCCCAGGAATGTTTCTTCTTGTGCTTTATATGTTTGTAGGCATCTGAAAGTTGCGTAGCCATATTCATAATGATGATCTTATCATAGGGATACACGGGAATATTCTTTGATGTGAGAGTACATCCTGCCACTCTGATATATGTGAAAGTCTTGAATTGAACATAATAGGGCCCAACAGCCCATACCTTTTTCATAGCTTCCTCTAAGAGTCTCTTCACAAAATCACCCTCAATGGAATGGATGATTGCAAAGACAAAGGCATCATTAACAATCTTGTATCCCAATTTGTTTTCATCTAATTTTTCTTTCCTTACCAGCTATGGATATACAGTGAATGGCCAAGCATTAGGTTGACCAAAATCTCTTCTCTTGAATAACCCTAGGTATTTTTCCATGGTGGCAAGTAAATAGATAATGTAAGAATTAATATAGAACTTAGGTTTGTTCTTCACTGCAATCAATTGCTCATGTCTAAGTTATAACTTGGAATGGTATCCCATTCAAACCTAGACCTTCTCCCCTTAATCCTTTCAATCAGAAAAATCATCCAATTTCAATTTGGATAGATTGGGGAAGCCCATATAATCTACTCAGCATGGTAGCTGAGGCTTAGATATCATCCTTCAAATATCCCTTTTCTCATGTCAATTTTTTCCAACTTATTCTTAGGGAGAGGTTCCATCAGATACTCCTTATTTACCATTTCATAAGCGAGATGAGTCTTATTTTTAAACCATTCTAAGCCCTTGTTTATAGAGAAAGCATAAAACTTGTCAACCCCCTTAGGCAAGTGAAAGACATCTTCATTATTTTTTGGACTGATATCAACGACAATATCTTGATGAACTATAACTGAATGAATGTTTGAAGATGTTAAGTTGATGATCACCGTGCTGTAGAAAGTTAATGCAAGACATTAAATCAGTTAATGTATTGTATTGTCATTGATGTCAACTTAATATAATCTTATTGGTAATATACATATTGTCAAAGACTTCAAGGAATCAAATAAATAAAGTTTATGTTATCAGTAATGCATAAAAGTTCAGTATACACTAAGTGAAAACAAACACTGACAGACAGTGCACACCGATGGATAGATAATCTCAAGAAAAGTCACAATGATACCTGAGGAAGAAACCTGAGCAAGAATTACCAAGTAGAACCAAAGTGTTACCTGAGTAGAACTTCACAGTGTTTCCCGGCTGACAGACAACCCCGACAGAGATACTCGAGGAGAACTGAAGTTATGACTGAGCACAACTGAAGTGTTGACCAATGAGAACTGAAGTTCAGAATTGACAAAAGACTGAGCTGGCAGGAGCTAATTATGGAGTTAACTGATTGATCATATTGTTTTCATCAACCAGTTAAAAGCTAGAGATAAGATAGATATGTAAAGCTAAAATATTCCAGTTGTCAAGGATAAATCTACGGGATAAAACTAAAGAAAGCGTTAAAGCAAGAATGGCGAGATTTGTGAATCATGTAAGGAACAAGAAAGACAAGGACTTAGAAATGGTGAAATCATGTTTATAAGAGATACAAGATAATTCATTATGAAAAGAGGATTCTGAAGAGAATACTAGTGAAGATAGAAGTCTTCATACAGTCCTAATCAAACAAGCTGAAGAACAGAGCTAAAGATTTCTGCAGACACCGAGCAACAGAGAAGCAAACAACATAACTGAGCAGAAAGAAGTGGAGCAAAGGAAAAAAAGAGAACAAAAGATAAGAAAGGTATTATGAGCTTACAATAGATCTAAACATCTGCAAGATTAAGTTTTTTATATGAACAGATCATATACTGTATCAGTTTAACCATTGATTTAGAAAATCTCTTAACAGAGTGGGATTTAACTATCCTTTAGATAATGAGATACATCCCAAGGAGTATCAAAATTTTCTAATGAAGATAGCATAGTGAAATTCCATATATCAAGTGACAAACTATTATATTAAATCCTCTAACAAGTTTGCATGTAACAGTCTATGTGTAACCTTTAACAGGGTTGGCTCTTCACCAAGGTCACTTCAAAAGAGTGAAAATTTTGGTTCACCGGTCCCAAGTTGTTTTTCTCTTAACAGGGTTTCCATGTTAAAAATCCATGTGTCAAATTTGTAAATGGTTCATTGCTTTGATATTTTTCTTTACACATTACTTAACAGGATTGATTAGTAAACATTATGTTATTTACTGTATTTTGGTAAAGACTAGAAAAGGACTAAGATTGATATTTGGTAAAGCTAAAGAAAAAGGATAAATAGTATACTCCAAGTAGTAGTTATTTGATAAGATTATTTAAGGCCATACATCTTGTAGGATTGAAGATAACTAGAGGTTTATATTCATGATATAAAGTTTTGGATTAATTTTTGAGGCCACTGCTTCACCCCCCCTCTCAGTTTTTCTAATAATTGGTATCAGAGCTTGTATGCTTAGAAAGGGAGTTTAACTACTCAAGCAAAAGATCACAAGATGAGGAAACGGGATGTGCCTAAGTTGAACAAGGAAAAATTTTGCATCATGGAAAATCATGATAAGACTCCACCTATTAGGTATTGGAAATGATGTTACTCAATACTTGGATACTGAATATGTGTTGCCTACTAGACCTCACACACTTGATCAATTGAGAGAAAAGCATGAACACAATTCTATGATGATAGAACTTGCTTCCTCACTCTTCGATGCTGAATTTGAATATTTCAAAACATGCACCACTACAGAGAAAATGTGGGACAAATTGAAGCTAGAACATGGAGGAGATGCAAATGTACTAAGAGCTAAGGCAGAAAGCATAAGAGGAAAGTTTGATGACCTAAGAATGAAAGAAGGAGAAAACATCACTCAATATAGCTGCAAAATCAAAGAGGTAGTCAATGCTATCTGAGGAGTAGGAGGTGTACTTGAAGAATAAATAGTGGTAAGTAAAATCCTAAGAACCTTACTTCATGTTTATGCTATTAGAGTATCTTCTATACAAGAAATGAGAGCAGTAGAAAATAACAATGTCACTCTAGATAGTTTGGTTGGTAGAATTATTTTATTTGAGATGAATTACTTTGATAGCAGTGTCTTACCATCTATTGATTCTACATTCAAATCTTCTTTAAAGATAAGTAAATCAAATCATAAACACACTATGAGAAATAATAGTGAAAGTGATCGTGATGATCAAAAACTTGATGAGATTGAAGTACTAATGGCCAGAAGATTGTAGAGAGGCAAAGGTAGATACAAAGGTAAATTACCATTGGTATGTTTTAACTATAAATAAATTGGACACTTTGTTGCTAGATGTCCTAACAAAAGAAAAGATGATAGAAGTAATGATAGAACATATGAAAAGAAGTTTGACAGAGGTGATGACATATATTACCAAAGCAACCAAAAATCTGACAAAAGAGACAACCAAGACTACAGGACTAAAGGGAAGAAAGCTTGTTACCTGGCTGAGAACAAAGCTGGAGATACTGACACCAAATCTGATGAAGATATTAAGGTGGTATTTGTTTCTATGAAGGATGATTCAGATGAAGAGGAAAGGTATGTTGAAACTGCAATCATATCTAAGGTTAGTAAGAATGATGTCTGGATTATTGATAGTGGCTACAATAACCACATGACTAGAGATAAGGAAAAGTTTGAAAATTTTGAATATTATAATGGTGGATCAGTAAGAATGGGTAGTGACTCACCTTGTCCAGTTGAAGGTAAAGGAACAATAATGTTGAATAATCTGATCAGAAGTTAAAATGCATATTGGGTGAAAGGACTTAACTATAATATATTAAGTTTTCCACAGCTAAATAACTCAAGTCATCGAGTTTCATTTGAGAACAAAAAGGAAAAGATCTTTAATGAATCAAGGTTGATCGGAACTGGTGAATAGACAAATGGTAACCTATTCTATCTTGATGATATTAGCACCACTTTTTTAATGGCTAGAAATGAAGACATATGGTTGTGGCATAAAAGGTTATTTTATGTGAATTATGACAACATGGTTAGTATAAGAAATAAAAGGAAAGTAAGAGGCTTACCGAGCATGACAAATCCCAACCATATCACATGTAAGAATTGTCAAAAACATAAAATGACAAAGTCTAGTTTCAGGAGAAAAACCTACACATCTAATGCAATTCTAGAATTATTCCATATTGATCTGTGTGGACCCATGAGAACTAAGAGCTACTATGGTGATAGATACTTTATTATATTTTTAGATGATTACTCTAGAATGATGACAGTTATGTTCTTAAAAGAGAAATCAGAAGCATTCAAGATGTTTAAATGGTATAAAGAAATTGTAGAAAACAAAGTGGTAAGGAACTGAAATGCTTAATATCGGATACATGAGGATAATTTATTTATGATGAATTCACTAACTTTTACAATGAACGTGGAATTAAAAGATAGGTTTCTGCACCAAGAACACCACAACAAAATGGGATTGTGCCAGAACACTAATGATTAATAAAGGCATCACTCAAACATTCTAGAGAGAAGCTGTTAGTACTATAGTCTACACATTGAACAGAGTTCAATTAAAGAAAGACACCAAGAAGACACCTCGTGAGTTATGGTATGGACATACACTGAATGTAAGTTACTTTAGAATTTTTGGAAGTCAATGTTATATTTTGATAGATGATAGAAAGGGAAAGCTTGACTCCAAAGGTGATGAAGGAATATTTCTAGGGTATTCTACCAAATGCAAGGCTTATAAATATCTTAACAAGTCCTCTAACAAAATCATTGAAAGTGCAAATGTCAAAATAGATGAATTTGATGACAAAAATGATGAGGAAAGTAGAAAAGAATTAGAAGAATATAATAGGTTTGTCTATAGTGAAGAATCTGACACTCTGCCTGAGCAATAGTGTATCGCTCCCGATCGATAGAACAATGCACCCGAGCATCAGGCTGCAAACACCGAAAATTAGGAAAATGCTCAAAATGGTGTTCAAAGCGATGGAGATCAAAATGAAGGTCAAGATGATAATCAGAATGATGAAAAAAGAGTTGAACCAGTACTTTCCAAGTATGTCAGAAGATACCATCCCCAAAACTAGATCATAGGAGACAAAAAGGGTGGAATGAGAACAAGAACTAAGTCACTGAACACTACATGTTTAATTTGTGATTTTAAGCCTAAATCTATCAATACTGCACTTGAAAATAAAGAATGGGCCAGTGTTATGAATTAAGAAATAGAATAGATTGAGAAGAACAAAACATGGAAATTAGTACCTAGATCGGATGACAAGAATGTCATTGGTACCAAATGGATATTCAAAAATAAGCTGAATGAGAATGGAGAAGTAACAAGGAACAAAGAAAGATTAGTATGCAAGGGGTATTCACAAGTAGAAGGTATTGACTATGGAGAAACCTTTGTACCTGTTGGTACTCGAAACTGCAGATTGGAATTCCTATTGGGTTTTGCCTACCCAATGCTGAGAAAACCAACTGTTCCGGCCAACTAATAGGTATAGCCTTAGGGAAAGGGCTACAACCTCTGCAATTCAGGCTCTGCAGAACCTAGGATGGTGGGCCTTTTCCTTGAACTTTGTCTTCAAGCTCCAAGGTATTTTATAGCAGATAACAAGATCCTCCAACTTCTAATCCCTTCAAAGTTTGGCAAAAGAGAACTCGAAAGTTATTTAGAACTGATAACAATGGATCATAAATATGAAACTGTAATAGATTATTGAATTTTT
>MU226978.1:82816-93800 GCA_018584345.1 Thuja plicata | reverse complement strand
AAAGATTTTGAGATGTCAATGTTTGGGGAGATCAAATTTTTTCTTGGTCTATAGATTCTTCAACAAGATGAAGGCATATACATCACACAATCTAAATACATCAAAGAAGTTCTCAAGATATTCAAAATGGAAGACTCTAACTAGTTGGAACACCTATAGAAATCGGATGCAAGATGACAAAGGAAGACAAGACAATCGAGGTAAATCAAACCCTATATATAGATCTATGATTGGAAAACTAATGTATGTTGTTCATACTAGACCAGATATAGCACATGTAGTTGGAATAGTTGCAATATTCTCTGCTAATCCTAAGGAATCACACATGACTGCTGTCAAAAGAACTCTGAGATATGTAAAGAATACTAAAGACTATGGCTTATGGTATAGAAAAGAAGGCAAATTTGAGCTACAAGTCTATATAGATGTTGATTGGGCTGGAAATATAGATGACAGAAAGAGAACAACATGAGGAGCATTCTTTATGGGTGACAGATTTGTCACATGGATAAGCAAGAAGCAAGGATGCATCTCACAATCTACTGCAGAAGAAGAATATGTGGCTATTGCTGCAAATTGCTCCAACATTGCATGGATAGAGAAATTACTCGAAGGTATGAATATGAAAATTCTTGAACCAGTGATTATCTATTGTGATAATACCAGTGCAATAAACATATCAAAGAACCTTTTCATGCATGCTAAGACAAAGCATATTACTATCAAGTATCGTTACTTAAGGGAACAAGTGCAAGAGAAAGAGGTGATACTATAATATGTACAATCCAAGGAACAATTAGCTGACATATTCACTAAGTCATTGCCTAAAGATACATTTGAGTACCTGAGAAAGAGACTAGGGGTCCGACCCTTGTCTACTGGTCACTAATTTGACTAGGAGGCTGCATCAGCCTACACATAATCAGAGGATCATTTATGTTGATGCAAGCAAAGAGAAGGACTGCAAAGATACATCGGTACATAGAAAGGTACTTAACTACACCGAACACCAGATTTATTGTATTGCTGATGGAAACTAAATTCAAGGAATATATTATAAAAAAGAGGAAGGATATAATTTGGCACTTTTGTCAAAGGGAGAGAGATTATATCCATATGAGAGAGATATCCAATATGAAATTTCTAGGGAGAGAGAGAGATAATATATCCATCAAGTTCATCCAAAGGGAGAGAAGTATACTAAGGGAGAGATGACTTAAAAATATGTTGTCAAAGGAAAAAGAGATGATCAAGGAGAGAAATGGTCTCAAGGAGAGAAACAGTCAAAGGGAGAGAAAACATCAGAGAAAAATTAAACAAAAACATCCATCTAAGGGAGAGAATTAGAAAAGTTAACATTGCATATCTATCCAAAAAAGGGAGAATAGATTCTACAACAAAGGGAGAGATAGAATCAGAAGTTGCTACATCTATCTAGTGAAGGGAATGAAGAATAAAGAAAGTACTCTGTAAGAATCAAATCTAAGCTAGAAGAGCTTACTGAGAGCTAGATATTTGTAACGGTTATAGAATAATAAGTTTGGTAGATTGATGAACTACAAATGATATATTTCATATTGTATTAGTAGTAATGTAGTATGTTGCCATCAATGCTAAAGGGAGAAATTTATGAACTATAACTGATTGACTATTTGAAGATGTTAAGTTGATGATCACGGAGATACAAAAAGTTAATTCAAGACATTAAATTAGTTAATGTATTTTATTTTCATTGATGTCAACTTGATATAATCTTATTGGTCATATACATATTGTCAAAGACTTCAAGGATTCAAAGAAATAAAGGTTATGTTATTAGTAATGCATAAAAGTTCAGTATATACTAAGTGACAACAAACACCAACGGACAAAACACCGACGGATAAAGAACCCTAAGAAAATTCACAATGATACCTGAGAAAGAAACCCGAGCAAGCATTACCAAGTAGAACCAAAGTGTTACTCGAGCATAACTTCACAATGTTTCCCAACAGAGAGACAACCCTGACGGAGATGCCCGAGGAAAATTAAAGTTATGACCGAGCACAACTGAAGTGTTGATCGACGAGAACTGAAGTTCAAAAATGACAAAAGACTTAGCTGGAAAGAGCTAATTATAGAGTTAACTGATTGATCACATTGTTTTCATCGACCAGTTAAAAGCTAGAGATAAGCTAGAGATGTAAAGCTAGTTTTATTCCATTTGTCAAGGAGAAATCTACGGGATAAAACTAAAGTAAGCTTTAAAGAAAGAATGGCGAGATTTGCAGATCACGTCAAGAACAAGAAAGAAAAAGACTTAGAAATGGTGAAATCATGTCTATAAGAGAGACAAGATAATTCATTATGAAAAGAGGATGTTGATTAGAATACTAGAGAAGATAGAAGTCTTCATACAGTTCTGATCAAACAATCTGAAAAATAGAGCTAAAGATTTCTGCGGACACCAAGCAACAGAGAAGCAAACAACATCACCAAGCAGAAAGAAGTGGAGCAAAGGAACATAAGAGAACAAAAGATTAGAAAGGTATTATGAGCTTATAATAGATATGAACATCTGCAAGATTAATTTGTTTATATGAACAAATTATATACTGTATCAGTTTAAACATTGACTCAAAAAATCTCTTAACAGAGTGGGATTTAACTATCCTTTAGATAATGAGATACATCCCAAGGAGTATCAAAAAGTTTCTCATGAAGATAGCATAGTGAAATGCCAGATATCCGGAGACAAACTATTATATTAATTCCTCTAACAAGGTCACACTTAACAGTGTGTTTGTAACCTTTAATAGGGTTGACTCTTCACCACGCTCACTTCAGAAGAGTGAAAATTTTAGGTCACCGGTCCCATGTGGTTTTTCTCTTAACAAGGTTTCCACGTTAAAATTCCATGTGTCAAATGTGTAAATAGTTCATTGCTTTGATAGTTTTATTTACACATTACTTAACAAGATTGATTAGTAAACATTAAGTTATTTACTATATTTCAGTAAAGACTAGAAAAGGGCTAAGACTGATATTCGGTAAAGCTAAAGAAAAAGGACAAACAGTATACTCTGAGCAGTAGTTATTTGATAAGATTATTTAAGGGCATAAATCTTGAAGGACCAAAGATAACTAGAGGTTTATTTTCATGATATAAAGTTTTGGGTTGATATTGGATTAATTTTTTAGGCCATTGATTCATCCCCCACCCCCCTCATTTATTCTAACAAATTGTATTATAGATTGTGTTCTTAGAAAGGGAGTTTAAAGACTCAAGAAAAAGATCACAAGATGAGAAAACACGATGTGCCTAAGTTGAACAAGGATAACTTTGCATCATGGCAAAAAAGGATAATACTCCACCTATCAGGTTTTGGAAATGATGTTACTCAATACTTGGATACTAAATATGTGTTTCCTACTAGACCTCACACACATGATCAATTGAGAGAAAAGCGTGAGCATGATTCTATGATGATAGAACTTTCTTCCTCGCTCTCCAATGTTGAATTTGAAGATTTCAAAATATGCACCACTACAAAGAAAATGTGGGACAAATTGAAGCTAGTACATGGAGGAAATGTAAATGTACTCAGAGCGAAAGCAGAAATCTTGAGAGGAAAGTTTGATGACCTAAGAATGAAAGAAGGAGAAAACATCACTCAGTACAGCTGCAAAATCAAAGAGGTAGTCAATTCTCTCTGAGGAGTAGGAGGTGTACTTGAAGAAGAAATGGTGGTAAGTAAAATCCTAAGAATCTTACTGCTTGTTTATGCTATTAGAGTATTTTCTATACAAGAAATGAGAGAAGTAGCAAATAAAAATGTCACTCTAGATAGTTTGGGTGGTAGACTTATTTCGTTTGAGATGAATAACTTTGACAACATTGTCTTACCATCTATTGAGTCTGCATTCAAATCTTCTTTAAAGATAAGTGAATCAAGTCATAAACACACTATGAGAAATAATAGTAAAAGTGATAGTGATGATCAAAAACTTGATGAGATTGAAGCACTAATTGTAGAAGATTGCAGAGAGGAAAAGGTAGATACAAAGGTAAATTACCATTGGTATGTTTTAACTGTAAATAAATTGGACACTTTGTTGCTAGATGTCCTTACAAAAGAAAAGATGACAGAAGTAATGAAAGAAGATATGAAAAGAAGTTTGATAGAGGTGATGACAAAGATTATCGAAGCAACCAAAAATCTGACACAAGAGACAACCGAGACTACAAGGAAAAAGGGAAGAAATCTTGTTACCTGGCTGAGAACAAAGCTAGAGATATTGAAACTGAATCTGATAAAGATATTGAGGTGGTATTTGTTGCTATGAAGAATAATTCAGACAAAGAGGAAAGGTATGTTGAAACTGCACTCATATCTAAAGTTAGTAAGAATGATGTCTGGATTATTGATAGTGGCTACACTCACCACATGACTGGAGATAAGGAAAAGTTGAAAATTTTTAATATTATAATGGTGGATCAGTAAGAATGGGTAATGACTCACCTTGTATGGTTGAAGGTAAAGGAACAATAATGTTGAATAATCTGATCAGATGTGAAAATGCATATTGGGTGAAAGGACATAGCTATAATCTATTAAGTGTTTCACAACTGAATAAATCAGGTCACCGAGTTGCATTTGAGAACAAAAAGGCAAAGATCGTTAATGAATCATGAAGGTTGATTGGAACTGGTGAATAGACAAAAGGTAACCTATTCTATCTTGATGATATTAACACCACTTTTTTAATGGCTAGAAATGAAGACATGTGTTTGTGGCATAAAATCTTATATCATATGTATTCTGACAACATGGTTAGTATAAGAAATAAAAGGAAAATAAGAGGCTTACCGAGCATGTCAAAGCCTGACCATGTCATGTGTAAGAATTGTCAAAAAGGTAAAATGACAAAGTCTAGTTTCAAGATAAAAACCTACACATATAATGCTATTCAGGAATTAGTCCATACTGATTTGTGTGGACCCATGAAAACTAAGAGCTACTATGGTGATAGATACTTCTTTCTATTTATAGATGATTACTCTAGAATGATGACAGTTATGTTCTTAAAAGAGAAATTGAAAGCATTCAAGATGTTTAAATGGTATAAATAAATTGTAGAAAACAAAGTGGTAAGGAACTAAAATACTTAAGATCAGATAGAGGATAATTTATTTTTGATGAATTCACTAAATTTTGCAATGAGCATGGAATTAAAAGATGGGTTTCTACACCAAGATCACCATAGCAAAATGGGATTGCTGAAAGAAGGAATAGATCCATTGTTCATTGTTCCATAACATTGATTATTGAGAGAGGCATCACTCAAACATTCTGGAGAGAAGCTGTCAGTACTATAGTATAGACATTGAACAAACTTCAATTAAAGAAAGACACCTTATGAGCTATGATATGGACATACACCGAATATAAGTTACTTCAGAATTTTTTGAATTCAATGATATATTTTGAAAGATGATAGAAATGGAAAGCTTGACTCCAAAGGTGATGAAGGAATATTTCTAGGGCATTCTACCAAAAGAAAGGCTTATAAATAACTTAGCAAGTCCTCTAACAAAATCATTGAAAGTGAAAATTTCAAAATAGATGAATTTGCTGACAAAAATGATGAGGAAAGTAGAAAAGAACCGGAAGACAACAACAGTTTTGTCTATAGTGAAGAACTTGACAATCTGCCTGAGCAACAGTGTATCAGTCTCGAGTGATAGAACAATGCACTGAGCATCAAGCTGCAAACACTAAAAAATAGGAAAATACTCAATATGATTTTCCAAGTGATGGAGATCAAAATGAAGGTCAAGATGATAATCATAATGATGAAAAAAGAGTTGAACCAGTACTTGCCAAGAATGTCAGAAGACACCATCCATGGAACCAAATCATAGGAGGCAAAAATGATGGAATGAGAACAACAAGTAAGTCACTGAACACTAGAAGTTTAATTTGTGATTTTGAGCATAAATATGTCAATACTAGACTTGAAAATAAAGAATGGGTGAGTGCTATGAATGAAGAAATACAACATATTGAGAAGAAAAGAACATGGAAATTAGTACCTAGAATGGATGAAAATAATGTCATTGGTACCAAATGGATATTCAGAAATAAGTTGAATGAGAATGGAGAAGTCACAAGGAACAAAGCAAGATTACTATGCAAGGGGTATTCACAAGAAGAAGGTATTGAATATGGAGAAACCTTTGCACCCGTTGTTAGACTAGAAGGGGTAAGAATTATACTTTCTTGTGTTGCATTCAAATGATTCAAGGCATACCAAATGGATGTCAAATCTGCATTCCTGAATGCAATAGTAGAAGAAGAGGTATACATTGAACAACTAGAAGGTTTTTTTTATCCTGACAGGAGAAACATGGTTTGTAGACTACACAAAGACTTGTATGGATTGGAACAAGCACCAAGAGCATGGTATGAAAGACTTCACTCACATCTCATAAGTATTTGATTTGTAAGAACAAGTGAAAACAATAATCTGTATTTAAAAGAAGATACTGATGAAACCATTTTGATTGCTGAAATATTTTTTGATGATATCATATTTGGGGGTAATGATATGTTATGCAAATAATTTGATAATGAAATGAGAAAACATTTTTAGATGTCAATGTTTTGGGAGATCATTTTTTTTCTTGGTCTACAAATTCTTCAACAGGATGAAGGCATATACATCACACAATCTAAATACATCAAATAAGTTTTCAAGATATTCAAAATGGAAGACTCCAACCAGTTGAAACACCTATGGCAACTGGATGCAAGATGACAAAGGAAGACATGACAACCGAGGTAAATCAGACCCTATATAGATCTATGATTGGCAAACTAATGTATGTTGTTCATACTAGACCAGATATAGCACATGTAGTTGGAATAATTGCAAGATTCTCTGCTAATCCCAAAGAATCACACATGACTGCTATCAAAATAATTCTAAGATATCTAAAGAATACCAAAGACTATGGCTTATGGTATATAAAATAGGGAAAATTTGAGCTACAAGTCTATACATATGTTTATTGGGCTAGAAATATAGATGAAAGAAATAGAACAATAGGAGGAACATTCTTTATGGGTGACAGACTTGTCACATGGAAAAGAAAGAAGCAAGGATGCATCTCACAATCTATAGTAGAAGCAGAATATGTGGTTGTTGTTGCAAATTGCTCTAACATTGCATGGATCAAAAAATTACTGGAAGGTATGAATATGAAAATTCTTGAACCAGTGATTATCTATTTTTATAATACCAGTGTGATAAAAATATCAAAGAACCCTGTCATGCATGCTAAGAAAAAGCATATTGCTATCAAGTATCATTACTTAAGGGAACAAGTGAAATAAAAAGAGGTGATACTAGAATATGTTCAATCCAAGGAACAATTAGCTGACATATTGACAAATCCATTGCCTAAAGATACATTTGAGTACTTGAGAAAGAGACTAGGGGTCTGAACCTTGTTTATTGGTCACTAAGCTGACTAGGAGGCTGCATCAGCCTACACATAATTAGAAGGTCATTTATGTTGATGCAAGCAAACAGAAGGACTGCAAAGATACATCAATACACACAAAAATACTTAACTACACCAAACATCAGAGTTATTGTATTGATGATGGAAAGGAAATTCAAGGAATATATTATAAAAAGGAGGAAGGATATATACTTTGGCATTTTTGTCAAAGAGAGAGAGATTATATCCATATGAGAGAGATATCCAATATGAAATTTCTAGGGAGGGAAAGATTATATCAATCAATTTCATCCAAAGGGAGAGAAGTATCCTAAGGGAGAGATGACTTAAAAATATATTGTCAAAGAAAAAAGAGATGATCAAGGAGAGAAACAATCTCAAGGAGAGAAACAATCAAAGGGAGAGAAAACATCAGAGAAAAATTCAAAAAAAAACATCCATCTAAGGGAGAGAATTGGAAAAGTTAACATTGCATATCTATCCAGAAAAGGAAGAAGAGATTCTACAACAAAGGGAGAGACAATCAGAATTTTCTACATCTATCCAGTGAAGGGAATGAAGAATAAAGAAAGTACTCTACAAGAATCAAATTTAAGCTAGAAGAGCTTATCGAGAGCCAGATATTTTTATTGGTTATAGAACAACAAGTTTGGTAGATTGATGAACTACAAATGATATATTTCATATTGTGTTAGTAGTAATGTAGTATGTTGCCATCAATGTCAAAGGGAGAGATTGATGAACTATAACTAATTGAATGTTTAAAGATGTTAAGTTGATGATCACCGAGCATGCAAGACATTAAATCAGTTAATGTATTGTATTTCCATTGATGTCAAATTGATATAATCTTATTTTTCATATACATATTGTCAAAAGCTTCAAGGAATCAAAGAAATAAAGGTTATGTTATCAGTAATGTATAAAATTTTAGTATACACTAAGTGACAACAAACACCGACGGATAGAGCACCCCAAGAAAAGTCACAGTGATACCTGAGCAAGAAACCTGAGCAAGAATTACCAAGCATAACCAAAGTGTTACCCAAGAAAAAATTCATAGTGTTTCCCAACAGACAGACAACCCCGATGGAGATGCCCGAGGAGAACTGAAGTTATGACCGAGCACAAATCAAGTGTTGACCGACAAGAACTGAAGTTCAGAAATGACAAAAGACTTAGCTGGTAGGAGCTAATTATAGAGTTAACTGATTGATCACATTTTTTTCATCGACCAGTTAAAAGATAGAGATAAGCTAGAGATGTAAAGCTAGTTTTATTCCAGTTCTCAAGGATAAATCTACAGGATAAAACTAAAGCAAGCATTAAAGAAAGAATGACGAGATTTGCGGATCACGTCAAGAACAAGAAAGACAATGACTTAGAAATAGTGAAATCATGTCTATAAGAAAGAAAATATAATTCATTATGAAAACAGGATGATGAAGAGAATACTAGTGAAGATAAAAGTCTTCATACAGTCCTGATGAAATAAGTTGAAGAACAGAGCTAAAGATTTCTTCCGACACCGAGCAACAGAGAAGCAAACAACATCACCAAGAAGAAAGAAGTGGAGCAAAGGAATAGAGGAGAACAAAATATCATAAAGGTATTATGATCTTACAATAGATCTGAACATCTGCAAGATTAAGTTGTTTATATGAACAGATCATATATTGTATTAGTTTAACCACTGATTCATAAAATATCTTAACAAAGTGGGATTTAACTATCCTTTAGATAATGAGATACATCCCAAGGAGTATCAAAAATTTTCTCATGAAGATAGCATAGTGAAATGCTAGATATCAAGTGACAAACTATTATATTAAATCCTCTAACAAGGTCGCACTTAACAGTGTGTTTGTAACCTTTAACAGGCTTGGCTCTTCACCGAGCTGACTTCAGAAGAGTGAAAATTTTGGGTCACTGATCCCAAGTGTTTTTTCCCTTAACAGGGTTCCCACGTTAAAAATCCATGTGTCAAATGTGTAAATGATTCATTTCTTTGATATTTTTCTTTACACATTACTTAACAGGATTGATTAGTAAACATTAAGTTATTTACTATATTTTGGTAAAGACTAGAAAAGGACTAAGACTGCTATTCAGTAAAGCTAAAGAAAAAGGATAAAAAATATACTCCGAGCAGTAGTTATCTGATAAGATTATTTTAGGGCATACATCTTGTAGGATTGAAGATAACTAGAGTTTTATATTCATGATATAAAGTTTTGGGTTGATATTGGATTAATTTTTAAGGCCATTATTTCAGCCCCCCCAGTTATTCTGACATATCTTATGTTTTATTATTCACTACCCTCTCATTAGGAACATAATGTTGTGTGAGGGTCATGATCATATATAAAGATAAAATGGATATTGGATGTGTTGTATCATTGGCAAGATTTGAAAGCATAAGAGAAGTGCAGTCAACCAATCTTCCATTAGGGTTGGCACACTGGGTGAGAAAATCATTCCAGTCCACAATCCCTATGTTAG
This sequence comes from Thuja plicata, assembly GCA_018584345.1. NCBI lineage: Eukaryota > Viridiplantae > Streptophyta > Pinopsida > Cupressales > Cupressaceae > Thuja > Thuja plicata. The sequence goes on along the minus strand of MU226978.1, from coordinate 83,788 downwards.
TATGAGTGATCTCACTATGGAGATTCCCAACCTTAGAAGGTACATGATATCCCTTGAATAGGTACTTCATTGGTGGCACAACTATCTTTTCTGGCATTCTTTGATCAAATCTCCTTTGTGATTTCTTAAAACATTGATCACATTTATACCATTTTTTCCAGAATTATATCATATGATAGCACCTTTTTTGTTAAAATTATTTTTTTGATTTATCCATTCATTTTGTTTCTTTTGATACCTTTGTATTTTTTTATTAGCCCTTAGTTGATGTCACTTCCTTGATTTTTTTAATGTTTATTCCCTTGATTAGTTCTTTGATATTGATATGATTTACCTTGATTGTAATTCTTATCTTTTCTCTAGCTATAAATGCTTGATTTTTGCTAGACTCACTTGTGAAATTTTTAAGCCTTTCTTATTCATTCAAAAAAGTACCATACACTTCTTCTAGTTTGATAGTCTCAAATTCTCTAGTTAGTTCCAATGTACAAATGAAATTTAATACATCTCATCTGGAAGACTTTGAATTAAAAAATCTATAATCTCATAGTCTCCATACTCAACCTTCATCATAAGTTGATTTCTTATTTTTTTCAATTTACCAATATGATCATTCATACTATCTTATCCTTTCATTCTCAAATGAGTTGATTATGTTTTATTTCTGATCACTTTTAACTTGCTATTTCTTTGATACATTGTTTGCAAATTTTCCCATATTTTTGTTGTTGTTTTTTAAATTTTGAATGTGAGGCCCAATTCCTAGACTAATTTTCCATAAAATTATAGCTCATGCATTCATATCCATTTTATTTCATTTTTCATGTTGGCTTTGATCTATAGGTTTTTCTTCTATTGCTACTTACCATAAACCTTTCATTTTTTAAAATAAATTCCATCTCACATTTCCTACTTGCATAGTTAGAACCATCTAATTTTTCAATAACCACAATATTAGAGTTCTCAAAGGCA
>MU226978.1:46688-58348 GCA_018584345.1 Thuja plicata | reverse complement strand
GGTGGAGTGATCAATTATTTTGATGCACTATGAAATAAGATTAAATCAAGGAACTACCCTATCCACCAATTATCCTGATGCAGAGTGGTGGCAACTAAAGCTTAATAGGCCCAATCTACTACACAACCAATTGAGAATGTCACTTTAAAATATGAATAATTGTTTCAACTAATTCTTACAAATTCCTTAGTCTTCAAATACCTCCAAATTCAGGGAACTATCCTATCCACCAATTGCCTTCTAAGAAACTCTGTTATTCCCTATTACAACTGATTAACATAGAATACTCTGATAATACTCCTCAGTTATCTTTTATGTTTTGGTCTCAATCTTCTACAATCACCACTTCACAGTCCAAACAGTGAGTGACCAATTCTATTCCGGCAACTTCAAACTAGTTCAACACAAACCCTAGGTGATCAAGCTAGATTCGGGTTTAATGGATTAGTTTGAATTTGGGAGTTCGAAGTTGGGTGTTTGGAATAGTCACAGATGATTGGGAAAATTTTTGTGGCCTTCTAATGTCTTGGCATGGTTGACTCCTTTACCTCTGTCCACCACCGACTGTAGATTTTTGTTCCTTCTTTCTCCCACTAGCTAAACATGCTAAACTCAATTAGCCTAGGGCATCAAACTTGAAGCAGTTTGGCAACCTCCACAGCTCTGAGTGTTGGATAAATTAAAGCATATTTCCCTAATTTGATTTTCATCCAGCGACATGGACAATCCAATGGTGAAAATACAAACTAGGTTGAAATAGATTAAATGAATTCGGGAGGACATTGTGCATCAATGGATTGACAGTGGGTGTTAATTCATCTAACAGTTCACAGCAGACTAATATAATGAAACACATAAACTATTTAAATGAATGAAAAATACCGAGGATGCATCAAAAATAATTTCACCACGAAGATGTATAAATGAATTTGCAGGGTTAATAAGCTATCTTTTCATCACAAGAATGACAGTGCCACAAATAGAACAAGAGAAGACAAAAGGAACATACTTTGAACTATGAATCTTTTGTATTCCAAATAGTGCTTCCCCAAATAGTGCTTCCTCCTTCGCACTTCACCCTTGATCAAATTCGTCATGCTTCCCCAAATAGTGTATTCCAAATAGTTCTTCCCCAAATAGTGCTTCCTCCTTCGCACTTCGCCCTTGATCAAATTTGTTGTGCTTCCCCAAATAGTGTATTCCAAACAGTGCTTCCCCAAATAGTTCTTCCTCCTTCGCGCTTTGCCCTTGATCAAATTCGCCGTGTGTGGAGTAATGAAATGTGAAACCTTTTTTTTTAAATTTATGCCCATGTTGGTCAAAATTTTGACCAACACGAGTATGGATTAAAAAAAAATCAAATATTTCCTTCTATAATCCAACCAAACAAAACCTTTTTATTTGTTGGTTGCATTGTTTGGTCAAAAAATAAGGTTAAATGTACTAGTGCTAAGTCTAAAATTTCTTAAAAATCCTCAAAATCTAGAATCTTTATCTTAACTCCTATGAAGCAGAAACCACTCTCAAACATCTTGGAAGTATATACATAAAATGTAACTTAAGTATAGCGTATGCACCCTATTGCTTTTGGGGGACCAAAAAAATGTTTGGCACCTTTTTGGTCGCCCATCTTCGTGCATATACCCTGACATGTTTTTGTTGCTTCCACATTGTGTTAGCAAGTTGGTTTGGTACTTGGGAGAGCCTTTGACCCCATTACCTTACCCTACCTTGCATCAGGTGGTATCAAAGCATTGGTGAAATCTAAGTTCCTTCTTGTAAACCCTAACCCTAGTTGGTATTGTTGTGGGGTAGCAGATTGTGATCTAAAATACAATTGCAGAGGGATTCAAGATGGTTCATGGGAGAGGAAATGTAGTTATAGTTCTAGCTGATATGCTTAGACAGATGGCTGCTAGATTGGAAGTTGTTGAGACAGCCAAGCGCAGAGGAAGACATCTTGAAGATGTTAGTGATGATGAATTGGAAGAGGTTCAAGGTGAAGCTCCACCTGCACTTGTGATGAATAGGGAAGAAGAGAGATTCCTGAGAGCTTTTACAAGTTTGAAATCCACACCTCAGTTTAATCCTCCTGAGTATAGTGTAAAACTAGCTTCTGATGAATTGATTGACTGGATAACTAAGATGGAAAAGTATTTGAATATGAGAATGTAGTAGAGGATAAGAAGGTGAAGATTACAAGCAATAAATTGAAAGGTCATGCATCCTTATGGTGGGAACATCTGCAATTGGATAAAAAGAAGAAAGGTAAAGACAAAATAAAGGTATGGGATAAGATAGTAACCAAATTGAAAGGCAAGTTTCTACCTTGTGATTACCAGATTAACCTAATCAAGAGAATGAAAAGTTTGAAGCAGAAAGAAAAATTAGTAAAATACTATACTGAATAATTCTACAGATTGGACATCAGATCTGGACATGTTGAAGATGAAGTGGAAAGAGTAGCAAGATACCTAAACGGATTGAGAGTTTCCATACAAGATGAGATTAGTTTGGTCAAGATGGAAAGCATTGAGGAGACATATCAATTTTCCCTAAAATCTGAGGAGAAGTTGAAAAGAAGATATGAACAAAGACAAAGAGGTAGAGGTGGTAGATTCCCTAGAGGAAGAGGTAGGTCTCATGGTGAAAATAGTAGATCTAAACTAGACAAGTCAATTTCAGACACATCTCAAGACAAAGGAAAGACTGAATAGAAAGGTGGAACTTCATACCAAGGAAGAGGCAATTACTCCAGAGGTGGTTATAGAAGAAAGGGATTCCAAGTAACTTGTTACAATTGTGGTGAAGTACACAAATCCTTTGAATGTACACATGCAAGAAAGAAAGGCAGTAGTAGCATAAATGCATTGGTGCAAGAGGAGTCACCAAATGAAGTTGAGAAGGAAGGAAATATCATGATCTGAAGGATACTATGAAGTGAAAAAGATAAGCAAGATCCTGTCAGAAAAAGTTTGTTCAAAACCAGATGTAGAGTTGAAGACAAAGTTTGGAAGGTGATTGTTGATAGTAGAAGCTCAAATAATCTGGCATCTGAGTAAATGGTTACAAAGTTACAGTTGGAGAGGATGAATCATCTAAAACCCTATCAGATCTCATGGATCAAGGATGATCATACATTAATGGTGAGTGAACAATGTTTTGTGAATCTAAAAATTGGAAAGTATTATAATAAGGTGTTGTGTGTTATTATGCCTATGGATTGTTGTCATATTTTGTTGGGTAGACCTTGGCAGTATGATCGACATGCTATACATGATGGAAGATTGAATAGATATTCTATTTGGGTTGATGGTAAGAAGCAAGTTTTTTTACCTTTGGTTGAATAATATTTTGGTGAGATATGTACATCTGTAAAAAAAAATTTGATGGAAGGTAGACAGTTTGTTAAGGATTTGAAAAGAAATGATATTTTTTATGCTTTGATTCCTAACAAACTGAGTAAGGATAGAGAAGATGACATTCCTACAGAAGTTGGAAAGTTTCTCACTAAGTACAAGGAGATAATTTCAGATAATGTACTTGATGGTTTACCACCAATGAGAGATATCAGTCACTGTATAGATCTGATTCTTGGACCTAGTTTACCAAAAAAAAGTACCACATAGGTTAACGCCTACCGAGAATGAAGAGCTTAATTGACAAGTTCATGAATTGTTGAACAAAGGTTTGATCCAAGAAATCTTGAGTCCATGTGCAGTACCAGCGGTGTTGGCACATAAGAAAAATGAAGAATGGTGAATGTGCACTGATTTCAAAGCAATTAACAAGATCACAGTGAAGTATAGGTTTCTTGTACTAAGAATGGATGACATAATGGATTATTTGAGTGGAGCAAGATATTTTACCAAAATTGATTTGAAGAGTGGATATCATCAGATCAGAATCAGAGAAGGTGATGAATGGAAGACTGGTTTCAAAACAAAGGAAGATTTGTATGAGTGGTTGGTTATGCCCTTTGGTTTAACTAATGCACTGAGTACATTTATGAGGTTAATGAATGAGGTTTTGAAGAAATTATTAAATAAGTGTGTGATTGTATACTTGGATGATATTCTGATATTCAGTAAGACTAGAGAAGAGCATTTGATGCATATAAGGAAAGTGTTGCAAAGATTGAAAGGGAAAATTTGTTGATAAATCTGCAGAAGTGTTCCTTTATGAAAGAAGAGCTTGTGTCTTTAAGTTTTGTGATTTCAGCTGATGGTTTGAAGATGGATCTTGAGAAGGTTGAAGTCATACTTAGTTGGCCTACACTTGAGAATGTCACTGAGGTAAGATCATTTTATGGATTGGAAATTTTTTGTAGGAAGTTTATCAGAAATTTTAGTTCTATTTGTAATTCTATGACTGAGACAATGAGAGGAGACAAAGGAGAATTCAAATGGACACATGGAGCTTATAAGAGTTTTGAAGGTTTGAAGTTCAAGGTTGTTGAATTACCTGTGTTAGCATTACCTGATTTCAATAAGGTATTTCAAGTTGAATGTGATGCAAGTGGAAGTGCAATTAGAGCTGTGTTGACTTAAGAAGGTAAACATGTTTCTTTCTTTCCTGGAAAGTTGAATGATGCTAAGAGGAAATACTATGTCTACAATCAAGATTTCTATGCTATTGTTCAAGCTATGAAGAAATGGAGACATTATTTGATGCCAAATGAATTTGTGTTGTATACTAATCATAAGGCTTTACAGTATTTGGGTAGTCAGAATAAGTTGAATTAGTGACATATGAAATGGCTAAAGTATTTGTAGAGTTTCACATTTGTGATTAAGCATAAGAGTGGAGTTTCTAACCAAGTTGCTGATGCATTGAGTAGAAAAAGATCTTTGTTGACCGAGATGAGAGTTGAAGTTCTTGGTTTTTATGACATGAAGAATTTGTATGCAAGTGATCCAGATTTTTCTGAGTAGTGGAGAGTGTTCAGAGAACCTAATTCAAATCATTCAAGTAAGTATGAAGATTATTTCATTCAGGAAGATATTTTGTACAAAGGTATTCAGTTGTGCATACCAAGAGGTTCAATGAGAACTAATTTGATTAAAGAGAAACATAGTAGTGGATTGGCTGGACATTTTGGTATTGATAAAACATTGAGCTTACTGAAGGAAAGGTATTTTTGGCCTTAGATGTATAAGGATGTTCAAAAAATTGTGAAAAGCTATGGAGTTTGTCAAGTTACAAAGGGAGTGAGTCAGAATACTGGTTTGTATACACCAATTACTATTCCTGAGAAACCTTGAAATGATATCAGCATGGATTTTGTTCTTGGTTTACCGAGGATAAAAAGAGGTAATGATTCCATATTTGTTGTTGTGGATAGATTTTCTAAGATGAAACATTTTATACCATGTAAGAAAACATCAGATGTAGTACATATAGCAGATCTTTTCTTTAAGGAGATTGTCAGATTGCATGGATTACTAAGGAGTATCATCTCTGACCGAGACAATAAATTTGTTAGCTATTTTTGGAGAACACTTTGGAAGAAGTTGGATACTGAGTTGAAGTTTAGTTCTACATTTTATCCATAGACTGATGGACAGAAAGAGGTTGTAAATCAAAGTTTGGGTAATTTGTTGAGATGCCTAGTTGGAGACACACCAAGCAATTGGGATTTGATGTTGGCACAAGCAGAGTTTGCATACAACAGTTCAGTAAATAGAAGTACTAGAAAGGTTCCTTTTGAGATTGTTCATGGCACGCAACCGAGAGACATGTCAAATTTGAGAGATATTCTTCGGGAAGAGTAAATAAGTGCAGAAGCAGAGGAATTTCCTGAGTTCATGAAGACATTGCATGAAGATGTAAAATAGAAGCTGGAGAAAAGCAATCAGAAATACAAGGATAGTGCAGACAGATCAAGAAGACATAAATATTTGAAGTTGGTGATGTAGTAATGGTTCATTTGAAGAAAGGAAGATTTCCTATTGGAACATATGGTAAATTGAAGATGAATAAATTTGGTCCTTGCAAAATATTGAGAATATTTGATAGTGCAAATGCTTACGAAGTTGAATTACCTGATGACATGGATATATCACCTATATTAAATATTTTAGACTTGTATGAATATCATGAACCTGATGAAGAAGTGACAATACCAAGTGATAATCCTAAGAAGCGGATAGAGGAAGTTGAAAAAATTTTGAAACAGAGAATTGGCAGAAGTACAAGAGGAAAAGAATACATGGAATATCTAGTAAAGTGGAAGAACAGACTGATTGAGGACTCATCTTGGATTTCTCAATCTAAGTTGGATTCATTTTAGGTTGGACTTGATACATGATTTGGGGAATCATTTCTATTAACCCCAGGTGTCTAATGCAGGAGCATCTTGGGTCCTTGGCAATCCTGCTCAACCAAAAAGATGATTGTTTTGTTCTTTAGTTTGTTTGGAGACTGCTTGGGAAATACTTTGTTCCTCGGGTTCTATCACTTGGGCATGCTTGTCTCTATTGCTTGGGTTCTGTCACTCGAGCATGCTTGTCTATGTTGCTTAGGTTCTGTCGCTCGGGCATGCTTTTTTATTTTTTGTGTCTCTGGTTTCTCTTCTGATGCTCGGGTTTGTTTTCCTGTTGCTCGGGGTGTTCTTTTCCTGAGTCACTCTGTTGTTCAGTCATCCTTTTCTCAAGATTTTTATTTTAGAGTTGGATCTGGTGGTCAACTTCTTCAGTTAATTTTCCGTGGCTTAATTGATTTGAGGTCTCTCATTTTGATCTTTTTGGAACTAAATCTGGGTCTCACTTATGGATTTGAGCACTAACTTCGCTTGGTGGACTCTTGTATATATTTGTTTCTATGCTCTTATTTTAGGAGTTGGGGGAAAAAATGGAGTATCAGTTTTAGAATAGGATTGGAGATCAGATTATCTGTAAGGAGGTTTGTGACCTCGCATGTATGAAGATCAATTTGTAATTCTTGAATAGACGGCCCAAACCAGGAAGGCCTTATAGCCTGGCATGTAATGATTTTGATCAATATATGAAAAGGATCTCTGTTGTTTCTTCTCTCACTGTGTTGTTTTTTTCTTCCACATTGTGTTGGCAAGATGGTTTGATACTTGGGAGAGCCTTTGGCCCCATTACCTTACCCTACCTTGTGTCATACCTAAAATCGATAGTTTTTGTCTCCTACCCTATGTACCCTATTAAATATACACCAATTTAAAAATAGAATACATATTATTAAAGGGGGCTCTCTGCTCTAGTGTTATATATAACTTTAAATTTTTTTGAATATGTTTTACTATTTTTCTTTTTTTTTTGAATCAACGTCTTCTCATAGGTTCATATACCTACTTGTAGTATTTTGTAAATTTAATGTAGTAGTTCAAATGAAAATACTAAAAAAATTATATTACTGTATTCCTGACTCTAAGCTTTACAAAAGGGTATTTTTAGTTTTTTCAGCAAGGGGAGTTTTGATGGAGAAATCAAATGCAGAAGGCCAAACTTCTGCAATTTTTTTTTTTTCGATGATGTGACTACCACATGACATGCCACATAAGATGATTCGGCTGATTAGGATTTGGCCAAAATAGACTCATCCGAATCTGTATAGGTACAAGCTGACCCACGAGCAGTTGCGTCCAAGCGATCGCCCTCTTGGATTGGTATAAATAAAAGATTTTTTTTCTGATTTTAAAAATACAAAAATAATGTTTTAACTTATTTTATTAGATTTCTTCCAATTTAAGTAACATATTGTTTTTGAAGGCTTTTTTTTTAAGGAGCATTAAATAATTTTTGTGAAGGAGTATTAAAGCCATTTTTCTAAAGGACTATTGAAGGCGATTATTTGGAAGTTGAATTTCAATACTTTGTTCAATGGGGAATAAAATGACCAAATAAAAAAAGTACAATCAAATTAGGGATGACAAACTGAAAGGTCATACAAAATTTAATCAAGAGGAACTTGTTCACGTTCACTCAAATCCTATTGATGTTGAAGAAGAACTTGTTGATATTCAAGAAGATGCAACTCAAATAGGGGAACAAATTGGTAGTAGTCAAGTTAGACACATTTTAAAAGGAATGGAAAATTTCATGGAGATGAATGAGGATTCTCTTTTCAATCAAATCTCATCTAAAAACATGGTACCTAAAAGCACAATTAAATTACATTGTAAAAACATCTGGGAGAATTATTTTGAGAATAAATTTGTGGTTGGAAGAGCACAATTATTTGCCAAGTTATTCAGGAAAAGATAAATGACTCAGGTTTTAGACTTGTTGGGTGTTGATAATAGGAAGAGGTTGTCATAGAGAAGACAAGTTCAAGCAACTTCTGAATTACAGAATGTATCTAGAAAAACTCTTCAAAGGTATATTAGGATGAGAAATATGTTAGATGAAAATATGAAAAAAAAATTGGGTATATATTTGTAGACTTCCTCGAAAAGATAGAATTTTTGAAGATGTCAAGAAACAAGTGATTGAATATTGGACCAGCCACTCTCATGTTTCTTCTAAAAGAAGGGACACTATACAGATGAAAGATCGCAAAACTGGTAAGAAAATTGAACACCCAAAACATTTTATAGATACAACATAAAGTGAATTGTTTGAAGTGTTCAAACAAGAATTTTTTAGATTTGAAAATATGTCAGAGAATGTTTGAGAGGTTGTGCCTTTGCATTGTATGCATAAATAAGGTAAGTGAAACTTGTTGCTGTCGAAATCATGTTGAGTTTTGTCTATACTTATAATTATATAAAAAAATTATGGTGGTACTTAACCTAAATATGGTCATCCTTGGAAGTACAACACAATTTGTGAAGTCTATTTTATGTGATAAATCAGAAGATTCAGATGAGTTCAATGTGTAGTGCATAAAAAATTCATGCACGTATTATGAAGATTTGCCAAATTTTCTATGGAAAATTGAGAATATTGATGTTACAACCAAATTTTTGTGGAAGAGATTTGAATATGAGACATACTGAACTAAGACATGAGATGAATCCAAAAATTTGCATTGAAGGAGAGTTAATTTCCCTACCTTGAATTTATGAACAGATTTTGTACGATGATTTATCCACATGTAGAACATGTTCATGGTGCACAATGGAAAGCTAAATAGTTTTGTGATTCCAAAAGTTGTTTTCCACCTAGTTGTATTCTTTCAGCTGTACATTTCTTTGAGAAATATACAATTGCCCCTCAATCACAAATTCAGGCTCAATATTATCATTTTGATCAAGTAGTAATAGTTGTTCAAGTGAGCTATAGACACACAAATTGATTTGGATGGTGTAGAAAGTAATGATCCAAATGATCACATTATCATCAAGGAGGTTCATTTCTATATCAGTGATGATAAGGTTCATGATAGGAGCTATGCAACCCAATGTTTTACAATGTTTTTCGAGGATCTTAAGAATCATGGGATGCATGCTTCACAACACTAGATTTGGTCTGATGGTTGTGCAGGTAAGTACATAAATTTTGAAATTGATTTTTATTCTCATTTTTTAGTTATTATTTACTTTTAATCTAATTCTAGAGCGAGTACATGTATATATTGAAATTCTTTAATTACATGTTTTTGTAATTGGTTTTGATTTGAATTGTAATTACATGACAATTTAAGTCTACCAAAGCCTTTAAATAGAGCCCCTATTCATGCAACATGCAAGACGTGATGTTAAGTTTTTGTGGAACTGTTCTGAAAGTGGACAATGGAAAGGAGAGCACGATGGAGCGGGAGAATGTGTGAAGTGTGCACTTCGCCAACATGAACTTGTAGGTACAAATGGTGTGAATACATAATGTTTATATTTATTTTTCTTAATTTAATTTTTACAAGGTACATATATTTGGAGCTTCTTCATTTTCTTTAAAGTGATAGTTAGATATTTATTATTTAGGTAATAGCATAGACAATTCAAAGGAAATTTTTGAATGGTGCCGAAGTCATTTTGCTATTCGTGACATAACAAACAACAAATTTTAGTTTTGACAAGCCTCCATTGATTCAAGTAAGAGAAAAAAACATTCTTTTGTGTTGATTGTGTTGACAACAAGGAAAATAGTCAATATGATAATATTGCACATGGATATGTTTCATAATTAAAAATGAAATAGTTGATCATAATACCTCCTTTTGAAAATGATGATAATGACATAGACATTCATAATCTTATATGTTCGGTTGATTATGAACATGTTTATGATTTAGTTGTGTATCATCTTAAAATTAAAGCACTTCCATGATAAGAATGTTTAGCCCTCCTCAGGGGATGTTTTTTACCACCATTATACTATCCCCTCATTTCTGCATCATCTCCTACTTTGTGCCTATTTAGGACCCTGATTGGGCCTCTCTGAGCACCTTCTATTCCACCTGGCACATTTTCTGGGAGTTCTGACCCCTTGGGTCAAGGTTGACCTCAACCTTGACCTAGGTTAGGGTTGAACTCAACCTTGACATAGGTCAGGGCCAACCTCAACCTTGACCTAGGTCCCCCTTCCAAATTTGGAAGCTTGTCAGCTTTTGGAGGTCATCAGAAATTCATTTTCCCGCTTCTGGGTCAGTTGTTTTGGGTTCCGAAGCAGAAAATATTAAATTATATTTAATACAGGTCCTCTTCTAGGGGCATGGGTCTAATTGGAATTTAATTCTCCTATGTCAGCCTCCTTATAATGTTGTGCCCTAATTTCATATAAAAGGAAGTCTTTCTCTCTCATTTTCTCTAAGTCTTCTAAGTGCAAAAAGCTCTAACCAAGATTTTGTCAACAAGCAAAAAGTTCAAGCATCCATTATTATAAATGTTTCCAAGCTTTCAAGGTGTTAAATTAATCCTCTCAAACATTCAATCTCTCCATTGAAGATCAAGGATTCAATCTTTCAAGCCTTTGAAGGGATTTGGTTCAAGCATTCAAGATTCATCATTCAAACCCTAGATCTAGCCATCATGGTAGTGTGATCTTCCTTCAAGATCCTTTGTGCATCCTCAAGACTCTTTCATCATCTCTTAAAGGTGGATTCCAAGCATACAATCATGGAATTTTATGGTTTCTAAAGTCCAAGCTTTCATATCTATATATTTGTCTACATTTGCATTACATTGGCATATCTATTCAATATCATAGCTTCATTCTTAGATTCAATTCTACTACTTGCTAGCATTCCATACTTTATTAATTTCAAGGTTAATTCCTAAATTGGGGTTTGACTAAGGTAAAACCCTCCCCCCCAACAAACAAATCTCTTTTTCTTGGTTCAGGATTGAAGATTTGAACTCATATCTGGATATCCTTTTCAGCGAACTATCAGGATCTGCGAACAAATTTTCTGTCGAATCTATGCATATTAGGGTCAAGATTATTGGGTCAGGGGTGAGATTAGTGGGTCAAGGTTGACCTTTTTCTTAAGACAGTTTCAGATCAGAAAAATATTTTTGGGTTTTGTCTGTCTCTGCATTTTTGTTCCGGATCATACTTCAGATTTTCCAAAAATAGAGTACAAACCTCAGAAAATAGCATTATTTGATCCATAATTCTTTAAGGTTAGTACATTTCCCCTATCCATTTCAATTCAAATCCTTAATCATTCTAAATCTATCACACATTTATATTCATTCACACCACATTTTAAGAGGGAAACCTAGGATCTCCTTCTTTATTCTTATTTCC
>MU226978.1:0-12508 GCA_018584345.1 Thuja plicata | reverse complement strand
TATCAAAATGAAATCCACACAATATAATTATCATCATAACATAGTATCTCGAGTCTCTGTCAGGATAATCAAAAAGTGTATCAATGTATCAACACATAAAATATCAAAGTGAAATCGAGCAGTAAGAATGTGATGGGTCGGGGTGAGGCCTCACAATTGAAGAGAGCTTTGTATGGACTCAAGCAGTCTCTCAGAGCATGGTATTAGCATATTGATAATTACTTGTAGGAAATGGGCTTTGTGAAGAGTGAGGTGGACACTAACCTCTACTACTTGGTGGTTGGGGGTGAGATACTCATTCTTGTTCTATATGTAGATGACTTGTTTCTAACAAGTTCACTAGGGCTCATAGAGGAATGTAAGAGGGATCTTGCAACAGAGTTCGAGATGAAGGATTTGGGACTTATGCACTACTTTCTAGGCATGGAGGTATGGCAAACAGATGGAGAGATTTTTCTTGGACAAGGGAAACATTGCATTGAAATCTTGAAGAAGTTCAAGATGGAAGATTGCAAAGCCATGTCTACACCCATGATTACCAATTGGAAGAAGGTAGACACATCTAGAGAGAAGGATGTAGATCCCACCTTATACAGGTAGTTGATTGGTTCTCTCATGTATTTGGTCAACACTAGGCTAGATATAGCCTTTGCAGTTAACTCTCTTAGTCAGTTCATGGTTGAGCCAAAGAGAGTGCATTGGATAGCAGCAAAGCATGTGTTGCATTATTTGAAAGGTATAGTAGATTATGGGATCAGATATGTTTGAGGTGAAGGTACCAAGTTGATAGGCTATACTGATGCAGATTGGGCAGGTAGTACAATGGACAAGAGAAGCACTTCAGGGTGTTGTTTCAGTTTGGGATCGGGAGTTGTCTCTTGGTTTAGCAGGAAGCAGAAGTCTGTGGCTTTGATTTCTGTAGAGTCACAATATATTGCATCCAGCATGGCGACTTGTGAAGCTATATGGCTTCAGAAGTTGCTAGTAGCCTCGTTTGGTCAGAAGGTTGAGACTACGGTGATACACTGTGACAATCAGAGTTGCATCAAGTTGTCTGAGAATCCGGTGTTTCATGATAGGTCGAAACATATTAACATCAGGTATCACTTCATCAGGGATTGTGTACAGCAGGGGATTGTTCAACTACAATTTATACCTACAGATCAGCAGGCAGCACACATTCTGACAAAGGCACTGGGGAAGGAAAAATTCATCTTCTTCAGAGATAAGTTGGGTGTTGCACAGAACAACTTCCTCACTAAGAGGGAGTGTTAGTTTGGTAGCTTGGACAGTTGTTCTTCCATTTGCTAATAATTATTTATTTGAGTCTTTGTAGAAACTTCTAAGTTTGTAGAAACTTCTAGTTTGTAGAAACTTCTAGAAGCCGAAAACTTCTAGAAGTTGAAAACTTCCAGAAGCCGAAAACTTCTAGAATCAGAAACTTCCAAAAAGTTATTGATGAAGTCAAGATAATCTTAGCCATTAAGATTGGATCTTGGAGGGATTATAAAAGGGGGTCAAGGGGCATTTGAAGAAGAACAAGTTGAAGAAGAAACTAGCAGTGTTAGCAAGTAGTCTTATAGTGTTAGCAAGGGTGCAATGATAGCGTTTGAGAAATAGCAGTGGAAGAATATCGGCAGGAGGAGTTAGGAGATTGTCTGAGCTCTGCCAATGAGAGGCAAGGAATTTTGTATCTCTTAATTTGCTGAAGTTTAATATATTTCTCATATGCAGTACTAGTTTTCCCTTCGGGATTTTTCCAAGGACAATTTGTCCAAAAATATTGTGTTATTGTGTTGCATATTTCTTTCCGTATTTTTTGGTGAAGTTGCAGTTGTGTTATTTCTTGTTATTTGTTAATCAAATAATCTTTATAAGAATAGGAGATTAATAATCAGTGATTGCAATAGATTTTTTACAAAGTGGTGGTGTTGTCATTTAGTGCATTGGCTAAGTGGTGTTGTTGTTGTTGTTGTCCCCACTCATTTCCAAAACCCCGGTTGAGCCATTGTGATGGCAGGCTTGTGCTTTCACTGATTCAATGTGCTCACTGGTTTGAGCCTCAACTGTAAAATAAAATGATGTAGCCTCACTGGTTCCTAGCTCCCGATGCCATCTACAACAAAAATAAATAAAGAATCACCACAATAATTAGGCCCTTGTCACAATATTCTGTGGGCCAGCACTGATAAAAGAAGCAATTGCAGGTAAAGAAAATCTTTAACCCATTTTTTTAATTTAGCAGACCGCATGGAGGCATGGTGAAGGAAAAAATAGCAGCAGCTTTTCCTCTTCAGGTGTCCACAGTGTTAGAATTTTCTTTCTAATTTCTTTGGTAACCTAGTTATACCAGGGATGCTTTAATCCTAAATTTACCAAGTGTAACATCAGAGTTATCGAATCCTGCTAGGGATTTTCTCATATTGTGTTGGATTTGCGCTTTTCAAATACATTGAATCAGGCTAAAACTGATGGGTCATGTTGCTGTTCTCTCTATTTGTGAATATTAAGATTCTTCTCGATGGAAGCCCATTTTCACCTAATTTCTCTACTCAGCCCAACAATTAAAAGTTTATTTATGTAATGTAATTTGAAATAGACTTTCAATAGTTTCTCTGAATTCTAGGTTTTCAGATCATTTGTCCCATGCAAATCCTACTTTGCAACCTTGGCAACTCTGGTTTATGGGGAATTTGTTAACAACATTTTGATGACAGGGCACCATGTTGTTGGCATTGTTGTTGTTTTAGGAGATGTAGTTTGTGTCGTTCCAAATTGAGACAGACTCAACTGTTTGGAGTTTTGAAGCTTGGTTGTTAGCACAATAAGGGACCGGGGTAGTTCATCTTAATGCCAGGCAACAGGAAGGAAAACAAGTTTCCAATTAGTTTTAGATAACTAAAATATTGATATATTCTTAGATATGAAGGGTTAGAATGAAGATTAGCTGTCAAAAACAAAAAATCAACCCAGAGGAGATTATGAACTTAAAGACAAACACTATCCCAAAGGGAATGATTGAACTAGAAAGGATATTTGACATTGACCAGTTCAACAAAGTACCATATCAACCCACAGGGGGTGATGAATGTGAGAAGGTAAATCTGGGAACGGAAGATAGTCCCAAGATAGTCCATATCGGGAAAGTTTTCACACCGAAGGAGAAGGCCGATATACTTGGTCTGATGAGGGAATTCCCAGACGTGATTGCTTGGGGATATGAGGACTTGAAAACATATGACCCCTCCATCATCACGCATACTATTCCACTGAAGAATTTAAGCAAGCCATTTAGGCAACGGCAGAGGCCAGTTAATCCTTTGATAGAACCACTAATTTTCCAAGAAGTGAAGAAGTTGCTAAACGCAAGGATTATCTTCCCAGTAAGGAATTCAACGTGGGTTGCCAATCTTGTCCCAGTTAGGAAGAAAAATGGAGAAATAAGGCTATGTGTGGATTTTAGGAATTTGAACAGAGCCTCGGAAAAGGACAATTATCCACTGCCATCATTGGATGAGGTTTTGCAGATTGTAAATGGATCCTAGATGATGACTATTATGGATGGATATTCAGGTTACAACCAGGTAATCGTAGAAGCAGAGGACAGATTAAAAACGGCTTTCACCATAAAGTGGGGAACATTTGCATACAAAAGAATGCCTTTTGGCCTGATCAACGCAGGTGCAACATTCCAAAGGGCTATGGATTATGCTTTCAAGGACTTAAAGGACAAGTGTATCACAATCTACATGGATGACATCACAGTATTTTCAAAGAACAAAGAAGATCATATCCTAGATTTGAGGAAAGTTTTTGTAAGATGCAGGAAGTTTGGAGTTTCTTTAAATCCGAAGAAGTGTATGTTCGGAGTTACCGAAGGAAGACTCCTAGGACATATAATTTCGGAGAAAGGAATCATGATAGACCCAGAGAGAGTGGAAGCAATTTCTAAACTCAGCCTACCAGCTAGCAAAAAGGAGCTCAAGTCATTCTTCGAGAAGATCAATTTTGTAAGAAAGTTCATATCCGCATTTGCAGAGATAGTAAAGCCAATGAACGACATGTTAAAGAAGGATGCAAAGATGGATTGGACTCCAGTAGTGAAGAAGGCTTTTGAAGAAATAAAACAAGCTATTGTCAATGCCCCAGTTTTGGTTAGTCCAGACTATGAAAGGTCTTTCAATATATACTCTTTTGCCTCTGATCATGCATGCAATGCCATTTTAACACAGAAGAATGAGGCAGGTGAAGAGCACCTGATAGCATTCATGAGTGAACCTTTCAGAGAAGCTGAGTGGAATTATCCAAACATGGAGAAGAAATCCTATGCCTTGGTAAAGGCCACAAAAAATTTTAGGCATTACATCTTGAGAAGCAAAGTCAATGCAATTGTGTCGGACATAGCCGTGAAGACCCTTTTAATACAAAATGAGCTTGGGGAGAGAAGGGGAAAGTGGGTCGCCACTATCCAGGAATATGATATAGAAATTCAACTGATGAAATTGGTCAGAGGTCAATAGTTAGCACAAACCATGGCATCAGAAGGGCCTGGACTTGTGCAACAAGTTTATGAGTTGGAGGACGTGCATCCTGATGAATGGTACCAGGACATAATCAGCTATTTGCTAAATCATCGGTGCCCTTCACATTTGAATCCAGTACAGAAGCGGGCGTTGAAGTTCAAAAGTAAAAGGTATATGTTGTAAGGCGTAGTCTTATACAAGCAAAATCACGAGGGAATATATTTGAGATGCATTGGAAAGGATGAAGCCAGAAATATTTTGGATCATTTTCATGATAAGTGGGGAACAGGACATGGATCTGACTTGGCCACAACACATTGGATACTAAGAGAAGGATATTATTCGCCAACATTGTTCAAGGATACACACGAGCATGTAAAGACTTGTCATGTCTGCCAGACATCGACAAAGAAGGAGAGGAACCCAGCTATGCCCCTGCAGTCTGTCACTGAGGTGAGACCTTTTGCGATGTGGGGACTTAATTTCATCGGTCCCATTAATCCACCTTCCTCTGCGCAACACAGGTATATTCTAACCGTGACTGACTACTACACTTGGTGGTCAAAAGCTCAAGCTTTCAAGAATTTCACAGCTGAGGTTGTTATCAAATTCTTAGAAGAAAGAATAACTACAAGGTTTGGATGTCCTTCTGCTTTCGTATGTGATAATGGTTCTTCTTTTATTTCGTTGAAATTTCATAATTAGGCATTTGATCATGGGACCATTTTAAAATTTTCATTGGGTTACTATCCTCAGGGAAATGGCTTAGCTAAATCTACAAACAAGAACCTTTTCACTGTGATCAGAAAACTTTTAGACAGGAACCCAAGGGATTGGCACACCCAGTTAAGATACGCTTTGTGGGCAGATAGGACGAGAGTCAAGGAATCTATAGGAATTACTCCTTACCATCTAGTTTATGGCCAAGACCCTGTGTTTCCCATTCAATTGAAAATCCTGACTTTGAAATTCATACAAGACTATTATGATGAGAATGAAGATCGAGTGCAAGTCCAGTTGGCTCAACTAATGCAATTAGATGAGAGAAGAGATGAAGCCCTAGAAAAATTTGCTAAACATCAAGGGGTAGTGAAACATTGGTTTGACAAAAAAAAACAGAACAAGGCCTTTAGGATCTTTGATTTGGTCTTATATTGAGACAAAGCCCATGAAAAGAAAGGACAACACGATAAATTTGACAAACTTTGGAAAGGTCCATTTCAGATTGTTGAAATCATCAGAGATAATGCATTTAAACTTAAAACACTCACTGGTGGAGAAGACTCGTTGCCTGTCAACGGGCAGTTCCTCAAGCATTATTTCCAGGCCTAGGACTCCGTTCGGGGCCTCCTTTGTACGTATTAGTGTAGTTTGCTTTTAGTTAGTAGTTTAGTTTGATTTTCGTTCGTAGAGTAGAGTTTGTCTTGGACCATTTGGCCCAAGGGGTAGTTTGGTTTGCTTTTGTGTTTGGTTTAGTTTAGGTTTCTTTTCAGTTAGTTGGAGTATTTTCTTTCAGTTGGTTAGTTTAGGTGTTTGAGGGAGCTCGAGTTTAATTTCCACCAAGCCTGTTGGCTTGGAATCTTCCAGCTTCCCTCAATTGGAGTAGTTTTGGTTTCAGAATTTTTTGGTCTCCTAGGGGGTCTAGGTTATCACTCGTGGGTGAGGCGTGTAGATTTTACATTTTCATGACGAAACAGGAATCCATCTTGCTCATTTCTTGAATACATTAGCCAAGGTTTGGGGATTTTAGGATGTGCTTAGCTGTTGATCTATGGTAGGACTTGAACTAAATGCGGGTCCAACTCGACAGAGGTTCTTAAGTTATCTTTGACATCGTTACGACATTATACTCACATTTAATTGCTCCAAGATCTTGGTGTTTTGAAGTGAAGCTGGACTTAGCGAAAACTTTTACACCTACCTCAGCGCCACTATGGTCTTCCAAACCCTTTGTTGGCTTCATTTCCTGCAAGCCAAACAAAAGATTTGAAAAGTGCTAGAAAAGAAAAGAAAAGAAAAGTGAAAATCAATGCAACAGGCAATATCAAAATGAAAAGAGAAAGTTGAAAATTGGCTTTGAGGGCGTGCAATCATCTCTACTGGTGCTACTAAGTAGCCACTAAAGGTAGAATCATGATTGTGGTGCCGCAGCGATAACTCCGTCGGGGCTATAGATGCCTGACTGGCAGCGGGGCTCTATCCAGGATGCTTTTGAGGTAAGGATATTATAATAGCTAAGTTTTGTGGATTGGATAGATTACCAATTCCTTGTTGAGCGGGGAATAAATGATTTTGCACACACATGAGTAACTTATGGTCAGAGAGCTTAAGATCAACTTGAGAGTTCTTCCTTCGTTGAGTGCTTGTCCTTAAGTAGATTTTCGAGTGAGCCACTTTGAGATTTCTTGTTCTAAGTCATTTTATTCTTGAAATGTTTAGGAACATTTCACCAGTGGAGTCACCAGATGTTGTGAGGTCTATCACACATCGCCCCAATTCTTGGGGACCCCCTAATTTTTTGATTTTGGAGTTGAGCTTGGAGGATTTAAAAGTGAAGTTGATTAATTTGTGGACGTTCAATGGCATCCCAAGGGAAAATTGGGGAGAAAAGTGTTTTTTTCCCTTGGGGCGGAAATGTCCATACCCTTGGACATTTCTGCCATGTTGCTTTTGCCCAGCATCTTTCCTTTCATTATTTCCTCCTTGGCCAAGTGGATGAGCCATGAGACTTAGTTGCAAGTTAGATTAGGTGGTGAGGGTGTTTGGAGTGAACTGATGAAGTCCAACTTTGCAATGTTTTAAGGAAACATTTGTTTCATCAATGTTGGTGCTGGACTGAGATTGGCATGGCAGGTCCATCGTCCCTCTATTTTCATCCAGCACCTTGATGACTGATCTTTCCCCCAACTTGGAGTCAAAGAAACACAAAGGTAAATCAATGGAGTGAAGACAAGATATCTGAATTTGGATTGGAACAAAGGCTTGGCAATGAAGGGTTGATTTTAGTGTTTTGCGTTGATGGACATGGTATGATGGCCTTGTCCAAGGTGATGGCAGATTCTGCCACCCCCTTGGACACCCTATCCATCCCACCTTGGAATCCCGCCCAGCCATAGAGGTCCTCAAACTTGGACATTTTCCATGAGATTGAGGTTTTGAAGATGTTTGAAGGTTGTGAGTCCATGGACATGTGTTCATGTCCAAGGTGATGACGGAATCCACCACCCCCTTGGACACCATGTCCATGGTACCCCTGAATTCTGCCATGTTCTTGAAGTTTGTCTTTTCTCCTATATGATTGTTAGATTGATGCTAGAAGTTCTTGAAGATGTTTAAGGGAGTTAGAAGGACGTTGGAGGGGTAACAAAGTGAAGTGGACTGTTTTGTGATTGATGGACATGGACCATGTCCAAGGTGATGGCGGATTCTGCCACCCCCTTGGACACCCTGTCCATCATGCCTTAAAATCCCGCCAAGCCCTATGGGCTCCCAAACAAGGCCTTTTGCTAAGTGATGGAGTTTTGAAGAAGTTTGTGAGGTGTTAGGAGGAGGTTGAAGTGATAAGCTAGCTAAGTGAAGGTTGATGGACATGTGACCATGTCCAAGGTGCTGGCAGATTCCGCTAGCCCCTTGGACATCATGTCCATCATGCTCCAAAATCCCGCCATGTATTAAAACTTAAACTTTTTGCCCAGCTGAGACTTTACTAGATGATGTAAAAGGAATGACATGTTATGTTTTGAAGGTTGGACTTTGAATGTGGTGATTGACAAATTCTGAGACTATCATGTCCATCCCACCTTGGAATTCCGCCCAGCTGAGACTTTGAATAGGTGATGAGGAGTGAAAGAAGTTTTAAGTGTTGCTGAAGATGTGAAAAGGAATTCGAAATGTTGCTTAAGGATAGATGAGGAGATGACTTCCCCCAAGGGAATTCTTCCCTTGGGCAGAAATTTCCATACCCATGGACATTTCCGCCCCCCCCTCTATATACTCCTTTTCCCTCCTTCAACACAAGTCGGCCACTTCCTTGGCATAAAAACATTAAATGATAATGCATGTCGTCCCTTTTTTGGAGGAAATAAATTAAATGTTATGCATTGGGAGAGGTGCAAGTCGGCCCTCTTGAGAAATTTGGAAAGAACATATAAGTAGAGGGAACTTTCACCTCATTTCAAACACAGATTTGATTTGCAATTCACCCAGCAGCAGTCCTACATCTGACTTTTTCAATTTCTAAGGGAGCAATTTCCAGATTTTCTAGCCATTTGCAAGCTCAAGGCCATTTCCAAAATTCTGAGAGTTGATTGATTGTTGAAAATTCTAAGATTTGTTGGTTAAGAGGTGTCTTCTCTCAGCTTGGAAGGTAAGTATTTGGTTTTATCTTTCAGATTTTGGGCTATTTAATCATGGGAGGGCATTCATTCAAGCATTTTAGCAATGTTCCATGACTGATTTTCTGGAAATAACTTAAAATTATTCATTTTTTTGACATAAAATCAGAGTTTTAATGCTTAAAATCTAGAAATTCAATCTAAATTTCTCATTTCCAGAATTCTGGAAAGCTAAATTTCATTACATGGATCAGATTTGAGGTAGATTTTCTTGATGTTAGATGTTTTCTAAGTGATGTTGGTATGTTGTAGGTTAAATTGAATGGATCCTACATCCTCAAAGATGCAGAGGCAAGCCCAATTCAAGAGGGACACCGATGATATGATGCCAAAGACTGCCTTTCCATCCAAATGGAAGAAAATCAGATATACAAACTTTGGGCCAGTCAACATGATCCAGATGAGGAATAGGGCGATGAGAGAAAGCTCGTCCGTGTTAGCAAAGAAGATGATCAAGAATGGGATTGCACAAGCTGCAGCCTTTCCCCTACTCTTCCATGCCTGGAACTCGTTCTCGAGTGTGCCACCCACTGGAACTCATTCTACAGTCTATTATGGGAATGGGACCGAGAAGAAGATGCTTGTCAATTTGAGTGATCGAGCTATCCAGGAGGTATTCAACATACCCCACCACCGAGTCAGCATCTTCATGACAAGAGACTAGGCAACTAAGCACTACAATGATAACACTGCTCATTATTCGGCTCTCCTATGTGAGGAATGGTTAAAGGAGCCTAGGAAGAGGCACTCCAAGTTACCAAGGTTTACAAGGTTAGATTTGAAGGAGGAATATGATGATTTAGTTTTGATATTGAGTTGGGTGATGGGAATCCCACAGGCAGGATTGCTCGAGCCTTGGATGTTTTATTTCATTGAGAAGATCTTGAACGAGGGTGTGATGTTCGATTGGGCCCAGATAATCAGTGAGAACTTGGACCTCCAATTGAGGTTGGTGCATAATTCAAAGACTTTCTACATGGGATCTTATTTGTTCTACATGATTGCCGGCATGTTCCAGTATCCAGGACTCCGAGCTATGGGTGAGGTTGGCAGTGGACCCGGGCAGTATTTAGTACATGAATGTTATCCTCAGCTCCACCTCCATCACACTAAGTATTTCAAAACATTCTATGACACTTTTGCCATGAAGACAGTAAGGATATTACAAGGGGCTCCCCAAAGGAGGTTATCCCCAGAGGCAGAAAAGTTGGTTAAGAGGTATGGGTGGTGGTATATCCAGTTTCAGAAATTTACATACATCCGGATAGCAGGGAGCACTTGTTGCCCGATGAGGCTACCAAGTTATCCACCCAACAGATTGATAGTAATGGAAGTGGCAAGGCAACTGGGCCACTTTGACAAGATCCAGAAACTTAAACATAAGTAGGGGTCACTTTCCCACTTCAAGCAGGTGTTGATAGTTGCAACTCTTTGGCAATCATGGCAATGGCAGAGGAGGAGTTGAAACTTTATGCTTTAGCTCTTTACGAGGGGAGGCAGAGTTTTGATCCTAACCAACAGATTCGAAAGGCTTATGGAAGTCCTTACAAACATGTACACCATATTGAGGACTACTGGGCCAATGCAGCTGATGACTTCGAAGTGAGGAAGAGAGCCTTCTCCAGACTAACAGTTGATATGATGAGAATGTACAAGTGGAGACAACTCCAGATACCAGATCAGCTAGAGGAAAATGGCAAAACTGTAAGACCAGAATTTGACACTTTGAGTGGTTTAGAATTGGATCCCATTGAGTGGGGGATTGAAAGTGAAATCTCTCTAGAGGCATTAATGGTGCCAGTTGATCTTTTCACTTATGAGTGGTTCGAGAGGAAGATGGCCAGACTGCAAGGAACAGGCGTCCCCCTTACTTATGAAAAGATGAAACTAATAGAAGAGATCCCAGAGGAGTCCTCTGGTCAACATACAGGAAGCAGTGGAGGGCCCGAGCTATTGAACAAGAAAAGGAAAGAGACAGAGGGTGGTGAATCCACAACTAAAAGACAGAGGGTGAGCACTGTACCATCAAAAGAAAGTACTGCTCCCACACAAGATAGAATTTCGAGGAATCAAGACAATGTGGAGCCTCCCCAAGACAGCTCATCATCAGAAGATACTTCCAACTCCAGTTCAGGATATTCACCACTTTCCATCAGTCAACAGGACAAGGGATCATCTTCACGGGAGGCAGGGAGATAGAATTGATTGACATTGAGGCACTTTCTGATGAGGAGAGAGGTGCCCCTCAGGTGATTAGAGAGGCTTTGCCTAGGCAGGATGAGCATAACTGGGAATTGGGAAGGTGTACAACACCTAGTTGGCTTAGAGATTTCTTACAACCCAGAAAGACTATTATGCCAATCATGCCAGAGGACAACATTGATGATATTTTGCAGGAGATTGAGAAAGAGAAGGAAGAACAACCAGCTGAGACAATTGTGAAGGTCATCAGAGATAGTTCCGAGACCCACAAGGTTCAAATTGCAATCCCAAAGGGGGACAAGCTCAAGGATGATGTTCGAGTTCAGGACTATGAGATAGTTGAGCATGAGTTGGGAACCACCACTAGGGAGATTGAGTATGAAGAGCTTCAAGATGGCCTCCTTGCCATGAGGCAAAGATTGGACAAGGAGATTGAGGAAAAGAATAAGTATAAGGATGAGAATCAGATATTCGTGGCTTATTTCAGGAATGCTTGCAGGCCTATCCAGCAGGTGGATCATTCAGTCGTGCCACCTCTTGCTTTGGAGAAGGGAGATATGGACAGCTTGGAGAATGCCAGGGCTACACTTCACGGAACTCGGTCATGGGTAGCAGGCCTCATCCAGGAGGGTTTGGCTTGTTTGCCAAGATTTGTGGGAAGGTTCCAGGCAGTTGTCACTCTCAGGGAAAGGTTCCAGGCATATGATAAACTATGGAATGATTTCTCTTCCACAAGGGACAGGACCATTCCCCAGTTGTTGGCTCTTCTTGAGGCACCAGAAAAGTTACTTGAGAAAACTAAAGTGATTAGCCCAGGGGAGAAGGGTACCATTGAGTCATGGTATTATGCCTTGCTCAACCGGTTCGAGATCATGGAGGGAATCAAGGGTGAAATTGCTCCCCTTGAGGCCACCATCCTTAGGACCATTGAAGATACTCTTGGCATCATTAAGACCACCTTCAAGATAGAAGAAATTAGAGAGGATGGCGTGAGTTTGGAAATCTTGACTGAGAAGGTGAAATCGTTTGAAGAGGACATCATCACTGGCGAAATTTTGGATTCTCTCTTTTCTCTCAAGATGTTCATGAATTCCATCAAGGGCAGCGCCACAGAGAAAGACAAGATTTTGGCCACAGGAAAGAAAGAGATGGACTTAGTTGAGAAGAGGATTTAGTATGCCCCTCTTCCCCCCATGGAGGAGGATAACAAAGTTGTAACCAAGTTCATCGATTTGGCAAGGAAACTAAGGGACAAGGGAAGAAGCATCTTGGATGATGGCTTGATGTAGATCCACGTGGCGATTTTTGATTGGCTACCATTTTGGTGCCTTTTCATTGGTTCTCTTTTGTTGTATTTTCTCATTGGCTTGCCACTGAGGTGTCAGTTTC
>MU226977.1:1043564-1054112 GCA_018584345.1 Thuja plicata | reverse complement strand
TATGTATAAAATCCTCTAACAAGGTCACACCTAACAGTGTGTTTGTAACCTTTAATAGGGTTGGCTCCTAACAGGGCTCACTTTAGAAGAGTGAAAATTTGGGGTACCGGTCCCAGTGGTTTTTTCCGTTAACAGGGTTTCCAAGTTAAAATCCATGTGTTATGTGTGTATGGTTTATTGCTTTACTATTTTACATTTCACATATGCATTTCTAGATGGATTGGTATACTTTGCTTATTTACTGGGTTTCGATAAATAGTTTTACTGCTTATCGGTAATCAAGGAGAATAAGGACAGACAAGGAAAATCGACAAACAATTAATCATTATAAGTATTTCATGGAATGCATCTTGTAGGGACTTAATAATCTAAGGTTTATTTGATTGGTGGTAAATAGTTGAAGGATAAATTTTGAGGCCACTGATTCACCCCCCCCCCCTCTCAGCTATTACTAACACTTTCTTCTTGATATCCTTAGTGAGTTGGGAAATAGAATGAAACTTCTAAAATAATGAAAAAATATCATACAATTTATTCTCAATAATGGTACAATTCTTAGAAAGTAATACCTTGTCTAGTGCAATGTTGTTCAAAATGGTTTCAAACATCTTCAATTCCATCTTCTTCTCATGAACCGTCATCATATAGTTAGTAGTGTCTTGGTTAAGATTTGTGACTTGTTGCACTTGTCCTTCCACTTTATTAATAAGATGGTCTGTCTCATCAACATTTGCATCAGGAACATTGTCCTATAATACATCTTTTACACCTTCTAATATTGTAGTCTTCATTCTATTTTGAAAGAATTTATCTTGTTCTTCTTTTTGCCTTAGCAACTCTGCATATTCAGATAGTGCTTTTGGTTTGTATATTTAGAAAATGGAAGCACTTCCATAGGAGACTGGTTTATCCTTTTGAGCGAGTGGTTTGGGGTCATGAAAAGTGCCTTTGAATGGGTTCCTAATCTTGACATGGCTTCCCCCCTGACCTGCCTTTCTAACCTCTATTTTATAACCTGAATTCTGCATTCTGGGTCTCTGACCTATGATCCTGGGATCTGAGGACAGGGTCAACCTTTTGGGACTAGGTTGACCTTGGCCCTGGCCTAGGATAGGGTCAACCTTGACCCTTTCCTATGGTCCCAAACCTAGAATCCCATAGATTCCCGGATGTCAATCTTCACAAAAAGTTTTCTCCCGCTTCCGGGTTGGCTGTTTCAGGTTCCGAATTGGTTGATTCCTAAATTCCATATAAAAGGGAGCCTTCTCCTCTCATTTTCTCTAAGCATGAAAAACTATCAACTAAGTGATAAGAGGTGATCAAGATTTTGTTCAAGCATCCATTGTTCTCAAGGTGTTCAAGTCTTCTTCCCAAGCATTCAAGTTCTCCATTAAAGATCAAGAATTCAAGCTTTCAATCCCTTGAAGAGATTTGGTTCAAGCATTCAAGATTCATCATTCAAACCCTAGATCTAGCCATCATGATGGTTTGATCTTCCTTCAAGATCCTTTGTGCATCCTCAAAACTCTTTCAAGGTGGATTCCAAGCATACAATCATGGAGGTTTATGGTTTCTAAAGTCCATGCTTTCATATTTACATACTTGCTACATTTGAATTACAATTGCATATCTATTTCATATCATAGCTTCACTATTAGATTCAATTCTACTACTTGTTAGCTTTCCATACTTTATTGATTTTAAGGTTAATTCCTAAATTGGGGTTTGACTAAGGCAAACCCCTCCCCAACAACAAACAAACATTTTTATTGTAGGTACAGGTTTAGGACTGTAAATCTGAGGCCAGATCTGGATACCCTTTTTGGATTTCTTTTGGACTGTGCGAATAGGGACACTTTCAGAGTTGAGCAGACCAAGTTGGAAAAAGTGGTATAGGGTCGACCTTTTTCATAAGACAACATCAGAACAGAAAAAGATTTCTAGGTTTTGTCCGTCTCTCTATTCTGGTTTGGTATCAACTATTGGCATCTCCAGAAACAGTCTATAGATCTCAAAAAATAGCAATCTTTGATCTGCAATTTTGTAAGGTTGGTACTTTCTCCTATTCTTTTCAATTACTATCCTTAATCATATTAATTAATCAATTTAAAAAATTTAAGATCCCCTTTCTTGGTCTCTTTCCAAATATTGGATTCATTTGTGTATTAACCCTTTGAGGTTGATCAAAATTGGATCTCCTATTTGTGTATTTGAGGGTGAAAGAAAGGAGCATCTTATCTTCCCTTAATCACAATCACAATTGCAATATACAATCAACATAGATAACAATTAACAATTCAAACCCTCTTAAACTACAATTCTCTCCTTTACATTTTGGTAACATAAACATTCAATCAATTTAAATCTAATCAACATCTAAAGATTTTTTATGTTACATGGTTTAAGAGTAGAAACATATACCTGTGGTACAATGATTGGTTGACTTAGGTCAACTGCCTTTCTCTTCTTTGATTTCTTCTTCTTAACCAAAATACTTTTACTAGTAGACATGTTCAGGGAAAGAGATACATTCAATGCATCAGATGTATTCTTTGTAGTGTCAATAATAATCTTTGTGTTCTTATCTTATTGCTTTCCTTTTTAATTTCTCATCATGTTTCTCATTCTTCTTCTCTTATTTCTTCTCTCCTGTCTCATCCTTCTTCTCTTCCTCTTGTGTCGCTTCCTTCTTCTCTTCTTCTTGTTTCTCAGCCTTCTTTGCTTCATCTGTCTTCTCCTCTATTGGATCTTTTGGTGTGTTAATGACTTTTTATTTTTCCTGTCCTACATTGTTAGTGGATGGAACTGACTCAATTTTCTATTCATTGGTTGCCTCGGTATCCTTAGGCTCCTCGGTTGTGTTTTGTTCTATTTCCTTTTTGGGTTTGGTAGCCTTCTCCTCTGTATCCATAGAAACTATAGATATAACATCATGACTTGTGGGATACTCTTGTCCTTGTTCCAATATAGGGGCCATTATTGTATCAGTGGTAGCCTTGTCATCTATATCCATAGGTTCTGCATCTTGGTCTTTAGTCTCCATGACATCTTCATCTTGTGATATGTCATCTATTGGATCCTTGTCGATGATTTCTTCAATTATAATTTCATCTTTATCAATGGTCAAATCAATAGGATCAGTCTTACCTTTATTATCCTTGACCATCTCATCAGCTCTATCATCCTTTCCTTGCTTTGTCTGTGACTTGGTTGATTTGATGCCAAATATTTCTCTTCATTTTTCATCAGTCTCTTTCTGTACTAACTCCAAGTCTCCTGTCATAATCCTCAACAATCTTCCTTTAACAAGAAATCAGTTGGAGTAGTTCTTCAATGCTTCCTCAATCTCAATCATAGATAACTTGGGTATGGTGTGTACTAGAGATATTTCCCTTATTTTTTTCTCAAAATTCATTGCGTACTTCTATCTAGCATCAATCTTATTGTACAAATCAATAGGTAACTTATAAATAATTTCTAAAGGTGTTTACCAAAATTTGTGTAAAGTAAAAACAATAGCATCTTCAATTTTTACCTTATTTTCTTCACTCTATGTATTTTACTTTTCATGCTTTAGTCCAACAAATCCTCCATGCTTCTTCAGTGTGTCTAGCATGTCATCTAGACTCCTCGGTTCTCGAGGTTGGTTTCTTACAACCTTGAATTTACTTAAATCTTCATAATTAGTCTCACTGTCTAGAGTTAGCTTCAACTTTCTCCTTGGTTTTTTTGTCATCTTCTTCCCTCTAACATAAGTTTAGGTTCTTGATAACTCAGCCTTGGTTTTCTTCTATCCTCTTGGTGTAATAGAAGATCTTGTCATTCTTCTTCCACCTTAGATGCTCGGTGATGCTTTCATCACTTGTGGTTTCTTCTCTTTCTCAACAAATGGCTCTTCAATTACTTACCTAGTTTTCTCTATGCTTTGGGCATTAATAGGTCTTGCTTGATTGTCTCCTTCACTTCCTCATAGGTTTCATACCTTTTTTCTCTCTTATCAGTAGTTTTGGCTAATAGAGCTTCAATTTTTTGAGTAGAAATATCAATATCTATTTCATAACCCATAGGTTGTATCCAAGTAGACCTAGGATCATCTTCCTTGATAATGAAAGTATTGGTATCAACCTCAAAACAAATAGTGTCATCATATTTCTCCACTAGTTGAGGTGGAATCCTATATCTCTTATGCATTCTAGATTAGAACTTTGAAAAGCATTCATTCATTACAACACCAAAATTATCTCCTAAGCTCAAGATATATTCATTTATTTGATATATGACCGACTTATCTACACTCCATGTAACATTTCCAATAGATGGAAACAAGTTCAAGATTATCATCGAGTTGCTTCAATAAAATCTCACATAAATCAATCTGGATTCCTTTCTTCACAATCTTATATCCCAGATCTACTGCTTCGCAAGGTACACTATCAACTTTGGATGACTGGAAGATTTGGTAAGATATAACATTGCATGCAAATCTCAATTCTAGATCTTCCACAGTTGATATCTTCAAACCTCTTATGTCCAATTGTACTTTAGTCAGCTCACTCAACTTTTTCTTATCAATCTACTTGATGGCCTTCAGTCTATCACCAATTGGGTATCTAGTCACAATATGTAGAATGTCCTTTTTGATTTTGATTGGTTGATCAAGCCACATATATTGATCTTGAGCTCGTCTAAGCACTATCTTGATCCACTCAATCTTGAAGACCCTCAGTAGATGTAGGGCATGAGTCAAACCCTTGGTCTCTAGATGAATATGGTCATCCTTGAGTTTTCCATTCACACACAACTTTTGAAATGAAGTATCAATCTCAACTTCAAAAATTTCCTTAATCTTGCAGTGAGTAAAAGATCGAATATCTTCAATCCAGATAATCCTTCGCGGGATGGATGAGAGAGCTCCCATCATGTCTGATTCAGTGGCCTTGGTGGGATGAAGCTTATACTTCGGGTTGACAGGATCAAATATATCAATAACAATTGGGTTTCTAGCCTTAGGTGCCATTACTTCTAGATTCAATAATGCTCGAAAGAAATAGGGTTTTGACCTCTACGACTCAGCTTCTCTCTACACAACTAGGTCAATAGTAGAAAATACTTCAAATGTGCTCAAATGATCTTAGCTTAGATTCAAATTTACCTCTTTAATCACTCATATGCTTGTAGATGATTTGTCTCTACAAATCGCACAAATGCACTTCAAAAACAATAGGTTAAAATAATAGATAAAATGGTCTATATAGATTTTTCTTTGATTAGGGTTTCCAACAGCTATAAAAGTAGCATTAAATGTGATGCTAAATTACTTTTACCGATTACTACTTTACTTCCTTCTACCGAAACAAAATGACATTTCATTTAGAGAATAAACATGAAACATAAACTTCACAAAATGTATCCAAATTCATCTTAGTATGCTTGTATGGATCTTTGTACAAATACTAGGAACCGATTTAAGATTTAGATTTGAATTTGCAGTTCCTAGGTATATGCACCAAGATGCGAGACCAAAAAGGTGCCAAATACCTTTTTGGTCCCCCATACGCACATAGGGCATGCGGGCTATAGGGTGCATGCCCTATGGCTTGGATTTCCCAAGCCATAGGTTGCACGCCCTATAGCCCGCCCACAATTTAAACCATAGGGTGTGCACCCTATATGGCGTATGCCCTATTAGGTTATATATATATATATAGAGAGAGAGAGAGAGACTCTCTCTCTATCTCCCTCCTTTTATCATTTTGTGTGTCTAATATAGGGCATATGCCCTATAGTGCTTATAGGGAATACACACTATAGGGTGTACATCCTTTGAATGAAATTGAAGTTTACCAAGCCTAAGGCTTGGATTTGCCTCAGAGTTCCAACCCAAAGGCTTGGAGGATTCAAACAGGTATGAGACATTTTTTCTGGCAAACCTTCAAAAAATAAACATTTTTTCTTGTGTGCTCCCCGTCACATTTGCACGTGATTCAATAACGATAAAATCAGACAAGATGATATTGTAGATCTCTTTGTTAACTATCTAACCATATAATGTATTTTGAATTCTCATTATGTTAAGCTTTTCATCTCTAATTTCTTTTGTAAGTATGTCTCATTTTTGTCAAAAACTAACGTGTATTCATTTGGGCCTAGATTTTGGCTCGTTCATCAAATTTTGAAAAAAACTACATTTTCAAAAACTAGACTTCATTATACACACTTTTTAAAAAAAAATTGATTTTTGATTAGTTTTCAATGATTTATAGGGGGAGCACATAGAAATTTCATATTTTCAGGATGTGTCCACTTTGGAAAATCGCAAAAAATCATACTTTCATCAAAAAATTAGTAGAAAAATCTGGGATAAACTAGGTGGTGTTATTTAATTTCTCACTAGAGCGATTAAGTTTTTTTAATAAAAAAGTTAACATTTTAGGGGAGCACACCAGACGCTATGTTATGTTTTTTCACAAAAAATAGGACCACTTTTTGTGCTCCACCTTTTTGAAGGCCTTAATCTCCACCATTTATAAAATAAATTAGTAGTTTAGAAAGTATATTCGGAGTAGAACAAATCTTGTTTTTGTCACATTTTAAAATTTTGTGTGTAACTATCATTGATTTCTTGTTCAAGTTTAGATTTTCCTAATTTCAAAAAAAAAAAAAAAAAAAGTGGCATCTTATACCCCCTTTTTGGTCCCCCATCTTTGTGCACTTACCCTCCGATACATACCTTTCATCAATTAGGTGGAGTTAGGTGCACCCGACCCTGAGGATTTGGTGTTATCAATTGTTCCAAAAGCTGTTCCATTGTCTTGTGACTTTCTTCTCCATATCTTGTTCATTTTTTGTCTCACTTCTTCAACATTTACTTCAACTCTATTTAATGTTTCTTCCTTAGTTGGATATTTTCCTCGACCTACCTATAGTATTTAGCTAGGTGACCTACCTTATGATAGTTAAATCATGCCATGCTAGGACTTCTCCATGTTATCCTATTGTTTCTTCCATGCATCAACATGAAATTTGCTACAATATGTCCAAACCTTCCACATGTTGCACATGAGATACTTGTATTGTAGAGTTAGAAGTATTTCATCTACCTATAGTTATGCTAAACATTCAAAACATCAGCAATGCTCTAATACACTATACTAAATACCGAAGAAATATACAACCATCAGTTTATATTTTATCAGTAGCAAAGGAAAGGAGGTCGTTAATCTACTTTAAGCATTAGAGAAAAGGACATGAAGAACACAAAGCATAAAATATCATTAACCCAAAAGATAGAGTGCCAAAAACATCATTGAGAGAACCCTTCCTTCTTCATTAACATCTTTACAGCAAGCACTGGTGCATATACAATGGTGGCCCCAAGGGAGCATTTAACTACTGAAAATTTAAAACTATGGAGCATTGAGCTCTGCAACTAAGACATGAGAAAACCAGATTGCTATTAGCTATGGACTGTAAAATCATCAATTTCACCGACCCTTGGAATGAGGTCGGGCTTATTATTTATACACATCACTTGAACTAAACCTAACCCTAAATTATTTTACACTTTACAATATAATAAAATATCTAGTGGCTGGTACTACCTGCACCATGCTACAAAAGACCTCGAGATTGAAAAGGCCTGACATGTCAGAAGAATAAGACAAGAAAGGTGGAGTGAAATAATCAGCCTCAAGAAGAGAGCTGGAAGGAGAAAAAAGAAATCTAATCCCCCGGGGATTGAGGCTACATGCCTCATAAATGGGAGGGTGGCTCAATGTCTCCGATGTGCCAGGTGTAACATTGAAATGACGCCTTGGGAAGACCATCTATCAGAAAACCTCTTGTCAAGCTGACATGCCTTGTTTTGGTTATCCATCTTTTGAAAATCTTCATCAACTGCACTGAAAGTGACCGGTTGACATTGGGAATCAAGACATGGGTCACGTAAAGAATTCAAAAATGCAAGATCCAGAACTCTAGAATCTGAGAACTTATGTTCGAAAAGAATAAAGAATACAAAAAATGGTGTTGGTTGGATTCTCTGGAATCCAGAGAACTTTATTACTTCTTGATTTTTCTGAACCTTCCAACACTTGGCTTAGGCCTTCCTTGTCTACACCCTAGATGCTTTCCCACTGGCTATGGACAGCCTCGAATGCTTCCTCAACTTCTCCAGCCCTTTTCTAAAATTTGTCCACCATTTTGATGGCATCATGTGACCGGATCATAGTCTTTGATAATTTGGATAGCCTACCCTAGTCAAAATATCTGGCTGGCGGATACAACGACTCCATCTACTCGTTGACCTTACTGAGGACATAGTCCTCTGGGGTACATGTTTCAGTGGTGAAGGGATCAACTTGTGATACCCTGACCACAAATGTCTTGAATAAACCCAAGGGATATTGGGCAACTATCAACTTATCTTTTAAGGTCTTAACCAGTTCCTTCTAGACCTTAATTTTGACAGAAAGTCAGGAGTACTGGACCTAGAGGGAATCATATGATTTGTCTCTAAAAATATCAGACTCTTTGGCAACCTCCTTGCCTAGGCTTTGGATCTCTTCTAACCTGACTTTCCACTTCTCATATTTTTCCAAGTCTAGCTCACATACCTGAGTGGAGCTTCTCACGTGGCTGAGGACAAGATTGACCCTGTAGAGGTCTGAGAGGGATGCCGCTAAAAATTCTCTCATTGCTACTACTTTCTTGGCTTCCCACCCATCCACTTCTTGCGCCTTCTTCTTCATCATGCACAGAGAGTCCACATCGCTCTGTACAAGTGGCAGTCTAAAAGAGGGGGTTTCAGGGTGGACTTCGGCTAAGGGTCATGTTAGTTCTCCCAGAAGCGCAAGGAAATTGGAATTTGTTTTTCTTTCCTCTTGCAGCTTATGGCCCTATTTTATGTACTGGGCCTCTATCACCTTGGTAGCCTCTTTCAGCAAGTCCAATTCACCTTTCTTGTCTCTCTTCCCCAATTCTACCTTTGTTATATTGTATTCTTCAGGCCTTACGGCCACTACCTCTGTGTTTGTTGGAGGTGTTGTGATAATCGTAATGGTACTTCCTGTTGGGTTGGTCTAAAGAGTATGGACAACCTGTGCCCTCTTGGGCTTCTTTACTTTGGCATTCCTGGCCATCATCTTGACCAATGAGAGTGGAGCACTTGTGGCTGCCACTGGGGCTTTCCTCTTCTTAGATTCTACTAGCCATTGGTGATGACATAATTTTGCCATTAGTATACTCAGAAGAAAAATAGTCAGAAAGCATTACCGGCAGACAGTAGGCATCACCGGCGAACCAAAAGCAGTACCGGTGAAATGCAAGTATACCCGACAGCACAAAGGATTTTTGAAAAAAAAATGCTAAGTATAAATGTGACAAGCTTCACCGGCAAACATAAGCATTACCAATGAACTTAAGCATTACCGACGAACTTAAGCATTACCGGCGAACACAAGCATTAACGGAAACACAGTTTCCAGAATCAACCTGACAGGAATAGAAAAGTATACCCGATGACATGTTCAGAGAAAGGAACATTGACGATCAAGAAAACCAACCATCAGAACCGACAGACAGATCAAGAACCCGCAAATTGTGGATCTAAGTTTTACACGTTGATTAAAGAAATGTAAATCTAATTATAGAGTTTTATTTATTTTTTAAATCATATTAGATGGTCATGCATGCTTTATGTAAATGCTTAAAAGCATCATAACAGATCTAAAGCATATCTAACTACAGATCAAGATCAAGTTGTATATCTTGAATCTAGAGTTAACGTGTAAATGCATGAATCATTAATTGAGCCTAGATTAGTATAAATAGATGTTCATACTCAATTGTGAGTACATGAATTCTTAATTATTGATAACCACAAAGAGCATCTAAGGAGTAGAAGGTAGAATTCATGCAAAGATCACAAATAGAATATATCAGTTATCAAGAACACACAGAGGCTACCAACGAGCAGAAAAAGGTAATACTCAATCATGGAAGGATGATTAATAGTATTTTTGGAGCTTCATAGGATCTATTTTATCAGCAATTAAAGATTGCATTTATCATTAGATCAAAGACTTATGTAGTTGCACTCTAACAAGTGCATCACATCTAAAATCCTTTTGTAGAAGGTGGACTTAACCGTCGTTTGTAAATATCTTAACAAAGTGCACACTTAACAGTGTTGCTAAAGCTTCAAGCAAAGTAGATCTTAACAAGTCTCTACTGTAATACTCCTAACAGGGTAGGTCATCAGAAGTGACCAAATTGTAAGCCTTAACCAGCTCTTCTTATCTCCAGATAGTGAAGTTTGTGGGTAACAATCCCCACTGCAATTTTCACTTCCTTAATAGGAGTTTTTTGCGATATCATATCTTGTGTTATGTGTTATCAAATTTCATGCATGTTTCTTTTATTGTTACACATCAAATGGAATGTATGATATGATTTCATATACATAAAGAAAGATGAACAAATAGATAAGTTATTTTACAAACTGATGACTAAGGGTTAATGGGCTAACCAAGAAAAGTTTTAGAGGTA
>MU226977.1:1000309-1037188 GCA_018584345.1 Thuja plicata | reverse complement strand
ATTAAAGATTGCATTTATCATCAGATCAAAGACTTATGTAGTTGCACTCTAACAAGTGCATCACATCTAAAATCCTTTTGTAGAAGGTGGACTTAACCGTCCTTTGTAAATCTCTTAATAGAGTGCAAACTTAACATTGTTGCTAAAGCTTCAAACAAAGTAGATCTTAACAGGTCTCTACTGTAATACTCCTAACAAGGTAGGTCATCAGAAGTGACCAAATTGTAAGCCTTAACCGGCTCTTCTTATCTACAAATAGTGAAGTTTGTGGGTAACAATCCCCACCACAGTTTTTACTTCCTTAACAGGAGTTTTCTGTGATATCATATCTTGTGTTATGTGTTATCAAATTTCATGCATGTTTCTTTTACTATTACACATCAAATGGAATGTATGATATGATTTCATATACATAAAGAAAGATGAACAAATAGATAAGTTGTTTTACAAACTGATGACTAAGGGTTAATGGGGTAACCAAGAAAAGTTTTAGAGGTACTGATTCACCCCTCCCCTCTCAATACATCATCTCAATACAATTCCAACAATTGGGGCAGTTGGGATGGCCTTACTGCTAATACCTATTCATTAGGATCCCTTTTGGAAACCAGTGGCACATTCCCAGAGTGTATGTTATCTTCAGGCTCCTTTCCTTTCTCCTATTCCAGCTCTCCTTGTTCTTGTTCTTTTCTTATTTCCTGTTCTCTAGAATCCTCAATGTTTTTTGCCATGCTGGCATCCTCTGCACTATCACCTGGTATCTTTTCCCTAGTCTCAGTCTCTATATTTTTAGGGACTTCATCTTCCCTAGTGGTATCAATAGCCTCTTCTCCTTCCTCATCCAGGACCTCTTGGTCCATTTGTTGTTTTTGTTCTTGTGCCTTATTAGTGTCATCTACTACAATATTCTCCTCCTCTAGGACATCTTCTGGAGGTGGGTGAGGTTGCTGGCCAAAGTTTAACAAAGTGACCACCGTTACTACCTCACCAAAAGTGCTCTGGGGAACTTGGTCATTCAGAGTTACCAAAGGCACCTGAAGCGTGATGGTTGGAGGTATGGTTGTTCCCTCAGGTCTGGGTTCTCCGACCATCGGTTGCTTTTTTGTGGTCTGCCTTGGTGTATCCTCGATCTCTTGGACCGATATTCTTTCCTGCTCAGGTTCTATTTGAATTTATTCCCAAGCCCCTTGCTCTGATGTATCTTTTTCTATGGGAATCTCTTCTTCTACAGGGACTTCTTCCTTATCCGGAGCCTCGATCACTTCCACTGCATGACTAACACCCTACTAAATTTCTATAAGCTCCTCCACCGAGAAGGTTTCATCAAAATTGTCATGTGGCGGAGAGGAGTTTGAAATATCTTCCAGTTCGGGAGAGTCTGAACTTACATCTATTGGGGGCCTATGGCATACCAAGGGTGGCACTTGGTACGAGGGTCACGGCTATTTTATTTCTCCTTGTGAGTGAAGCCCTAGTATCCAGAATGCTAGTAGACTCTACCTCAGTGAAAGTCTATATGTTCATCATTGTTGCCAATGAAGGGGGTCCTACAGAGTGAGCAGATGTTGTTGGAGTGATCAGGAGACTGGCGGATACTTGCATGTTGATTTGCTGGCTAGCCAACTTTGCTGACTCCATTTTCTTGTGAAGCTAGGCCATCAAAAGGGTGGGAATCTAAGGAGGTGACTTGGGTACCTGAACTCCCTCTTTCTCTTTCCCTTTACTTACACTTTCTTCAGCAGTCACGGCAGACGAAGAAGGTCTAGCGTCGGCTAAAGAGGGAATGGTTTTCTTGGCCGTTGATTTCTTTTGAGTGCTCTTGGGGCACACCCAAGAAAAGTACCTGTGACTTGCTTCTATGATGGGGTGGCATACCCTTTCGATCATTAAATACTATGGAGTGGCCCAATCCACTGGAGGGAGGTCTAATTTGTCTAGCCCCTGTCCTTTTTATTCTAGGTCTTCTAGAGGCTTGCCATCTTTGAAACCCTTCAGGAAAGTCTGAAGGTCCAACATTTCCATGAGCCCTTTGCTCATCCTTGTATGTTGTCAGGCCCTAAGATCAAAACTATCCTGGCAATCCGCCTAGAATTCTTCAACATCTTCCTTATGCGGTGGGGACACCCGAGGTAGTGCTGCGGCAATCTTGTCGCAGGGATCACAATTTCATCAGGCGTGGTTAAATTCAACCAGCCCCAAACTTTTCAAATCATTATCTGTCTCCCAAGCTGTGGTGAGGCTACATGTGTAATTCCTGCAATAGAAAGGGAATGGTACATTGACAATCTTCTTCAATGTGAATAAGGCGTACAAATCCATCATCTACCTGCAAAACTCTAAAAGAATAATTCTATCCCCGCAATACTGGGGAAGAAGATAGGGCTTCCCATTGAAGCCTGTCACCCTGATGTAGGTGTGATGTTAGAACTGAATAAAGTACTGGTCATAGGAGTTAACCAGCGTCATTTTCTCCCCTGAGAGATGGTACCTGGAATCTCAGGTAAGTGTTATAATATTATGGTAAATGAAGGTGTCATTTACCTGACAGAAGTTTAGGAAATTGAGCTCCCACTACAGTTGGGGATAATGATCCCATGGTGTAACTTTTCCTGGTTCGTTCCTGAGTTCTCCAGCTATTCCCATACCTTGAAAAGTTGGCCTTTACTATGCTAATGCCCACAAAACATATGATGTCATGTAAAATTGTGAATTCTAGGCGATAGTCCACATTTGTGTATCCACATGATTAGATATAATGGCCACCCAGTTGAAGGTTATGTTGTGTGTTGTGATGTAGTATAAAAAATAATACATCCATGCCAAGAATTCCTAGGTGTGGGGCCATCCAAAGATCCTAAACAAAAATATGATGTCATCTTTAATGGGCTCTTTGAAATCCCTATGGGGAATTTCCAACTTCATTCTTTTGTAGTCTCACTTTGGAGACTTCAACCACTGACAGTTAAGGTGTTGTCGGGAAATGATTTCGGCATCACTAAATTCCTTTAATGATTTGGCCCTGGTGATGATGGTGGACCCTTTGAACTAAGGGATTCCCAACCTAGAAGCAAAACTGGGGGCATTCAATGTGACAATTGTGGTGGGATATTGTAGTGATTGGGGATCCGAAAGCATAACTGAGCATGTGGCTGCATTGTATAGTACTGCTAGCTACATTATTAGTTCTGGTGACTATACCACACATGGGAATTTCATGGCCTTTATGATGCCAAAGGTAGCTAAGAAAGTGGCTATCTTATCTCCTTTGGCCTTTAACTTGTAAATGGCCTGGATTAAACTTTGTGATTCGGCCCAAGTTCTGGGATCCGAATCTGTTATTTCTTGAACCTTGGAGTCTATCTTGGACCCCGCAATACCTTCATCCTTTAGATACTTGGAGGTTAAAGGAAGCTTCACTAACATTCTTTCCATCTTTGATTTTGTAGCTTCCCAGGTAGAGGTGGTGGGTAGTTCTGGACTATTAGGAGGAGCAAAAGTGTCAGACATCTTCAATTAATCTATCCACAACCTGCAAGACCAAAAAATCGTCAGGACATATATAAACATAAATTGTAATTTTGGGAGATTCTTCACCAACCAGCACCTGTCAAACAAGCATTAGTACGTATATAAAAAGTTTTAGAGTATCTACAAGGAACATGACTTAGCATTCCTGAGCTTTGCTAACAAGGTGATTAGGAGAAGCGAAAGACAAAGTCTCGCTGAAGATCTGGAGTCTGGACAAACTGGCCATTACCGATGTGACTGGGGATGAGCTATACTTTGTTCGATGTGCATTGGCATGTGGTAAGATGGCAGGCGATGTAAAGGCATTTATGGCATTAATTAGGACAAGTGGGCTAACATAGGGCAAAAATTAATGCCAGACTAGACAAATTTAAATGTTCATATGTGGGAAAATAATCCTGCCATCACTGCGATGAGATAGAAGAGAGAGAAAGCTTCCATGGTTTGAACTAGTGAGGTGTCAAGTTTGAAACATGGTGACTCCATCTCAATGAGTTTGACCTTGAGAAGCCAAAAAAAACATGATAGAGAGCGAAGAACTTGCAAGCTTTGGGGGATTTACAGGGCATATATACATAAAATATAGGAGGGTAAAGGGCTGAAGCATATATACATGCAATATACAAAGATATACATTATTCATAGCATAAACAGAATAAATACAATGTATAGTAGCTACCCTAAAAAAAAATACTGAGTGTACATAATCCTATAGCTGCACAAAGGGTGGACAACCCTCTGGCAGAGCCGACCCACCAACGGGTGGCAAACCAAAAAATACCAAACACAAAACTAGAATGAAACAAACCAAAATGAAATAGAACCAAAGAAAAAAAAATGAAGGCAGGAACCAGAAGGCCTACCTGGGAATCTGAAGAATGGTGAAGAAATGAGGCACTAAGACTGCTCTACAACTGCTTCGACCTCCAACACTCATGAATAACTACCAATAATTGACTCATAGTTATCTACTAAGCTCAGAACAATTCGCACTTAATCGCACTTAAACCACCAAGGAATCACTCTGAAACTCTAAGTGTTTTAATTGTGGTAACTATAAAAGTGACATGTAAATCCTATTTATACTCGAGGTAAAAAGCAAGTTACCCTCTTTCCCACAAACTTCAGAACAAGAGAACCTCTGGACTCTGGGCCCGAGGATTCCAAACAACCATGTCTTCTTGCGAGAAGAAGACATCATGGCAGAGAATCCCAGAATCCAGAATCTAGCTCTGGAAACAGCTGACTCTGGGACCAGGTCCCAGAGACATGAAAGATGAAAGCAAAAACAAAACAAACCTCAAGGGAAGGAAAACCCGAAGAAGAAAAGAAAAAAGAAAACAAGGCAAGAGCAAAAAGAAAAAAGAAAGGGGACCCAACATTTTGCACACAAAATGTAGGGACGGGTATGAAGGGCATAACAAATGGAAACTATCTGGGATGGATGCCTTAGTGCATTTGAGAACCATAGAATCTCTGGTTGGCAAAAATTAGAACTAATTGTTACTCAGGACATCCTTCTTGCAAGACGTGAAACGTCTGAGAAAATTTGGCCATACGCGATTCAATCCATGGTCTTTCATCAGTTGTGAAGTGTGTGCTTTGGAAGAAAATCAATCTGATGACCTCTGGGAGAAGCAGAGAAGAGGCACTAAATATAGCCAATCCATAGTCATCAAGTTTGCTCGTTTCTCCCAGATACTAGAGTTTCATCCCATCTTTCTTTTGTTATTTTATTCTCTTCTGGGTGGGAGGGCGGTACTTCTTTCACCATTAAGCTTAAGCTTAGCTAAATTTAATGGTGGTACTCCTTTCACCCCTCCACCCACCTTGATTTTTTGAATGGGGAAGGAAAATTCTAGACCTGAAAAGAATCTTAAGAGTTCATACTTGGGTCAGCCAACCAGTGCGACCAATCTACCCTCGGTGTGTCTGATTACTTGTTTCCTTTTATTTTAATTTAACTGATTATCAGACTTTTAGGGATAAATCTGATGAATATTACTCATATTTTAGCACCAAACTCATGAAATAACTTTGAATATCGGACCAATTACACCATGCTAACAATAGATTCTAAGTTCAACACAAATGCAGAAGGTACCATCCCAGAGACTAGATACCATGTGAAGCATACCAGCCTACAAAAGGGAGCAAAACACTAGAAAAAAAAGAAAGAACAAAACTAAAAGTGAAATAAACAAAAAGGGGGTGGTCCCGGAGGAAAACCGGAAAAACTATTGACAAGACAAGGCACCCCAAACGGGGACACCAAGAAAGAAATATTTACAAGCAGGAGCATTTACATATAATACAACTTCAGAAAAACCTGTGTTACTCAAAGTAATGTTTGAGAAACTGTCCATTGATGGGCAATGGGACAGGTTCTCCAGTCATGGTATTAAGGCGATAGGTATTTTCCTCATAGATCTCTAAGATCAAGTATGGTCCGATCCAGAGCTGTTGGAATTTGGTGTGCTTTCCTTTCTCTTCCCAGGCTTTATCCCACAAAAGGATCAAGTCCAAAATTTGAAAGGCCTTTTATTGGGCTCTTCATTCAAACCATCATTTTACCACTGCTTGGTGACACATGAAATGTTCTAGTGTTGTGTCTCTTTTTTCTTCCATTCGCACCAGATTCAAGAGCTGAACCTCCATGATGTTATCCCGGTTGCTGAATTCCTGCATGAACTGTAAAATTGAGATCTACAAGTTAATGGGGAATATTGGGTTCTGGCCGTAAACTAGATGGAATGGAGATGTTCCCAGGGTGGTCTTAATTCAAATACAATCCACCCAGAGGGTGAATCTCAGCTTTTGGTGCCAATCCTGGGGATTCTGTTCTAACAAGTGTTTGATCACTTCAAGCAAATTTTTGTTAGTTGATTCAGCAACACCATTCCCCTGGGGGTAATAGTTGCTAGAGAAATTTAGAGTGATCTTTTGGTCACAGGTCCAGTTGAGTAATTATGCTGAAGAAAATTCTGGACCATTGTCACATACTATAGCAAAAGGCATTCCAAATCTTGTGACGATATTTTCTTCCAAGAATTTGATAACTACGTCTGTCATGTTGTTTTTACAAGGTATGGCCTCAGACCACGAGGTGTAGTAATCAGTTGCAATTAGGATGTATTGGTCACTTGTAGATGATTTGGGGTTGATTTCCTTGATAAAGTCAAATTCCCATAGGGCAAAAGTTCTAGCTTCAAAAATTGGCTGCAAAGGCATAATTGGGTGACACTCACGATATGTCGCGGTCTGGAAAGTATGGTACTTTTGGATGTGAGTGTAGACATCTTTAAAGATATAGGGCCAATAATATCTAGCCCAAAGGATCTGATGGGTGGTGACATTAGCTGATCCATGCCCAGTTCCAAACTATCTGTGGAATTCTTTAATTATTTTTGCAGCTTGAACCCTATCGATGCACTGGAGGTACACTCCCTCATAATTCTTGCAAAAAATTGTAGATTTTTTATCATGAAGTGTGTGCTTTTTAACCGCAGGGCACAATTTTTATTTAGAGGTAATCCCTCTGAACATCTATTATTTAACAAGTACACTAGGTCTATGTACCATAGATCTCAACTGATAGACTCCACAGTGTATGTCTAACATTCGATGTGGGAAGTCTCTCCTGCCATCGCTCTTCTTAGTCCCTAGCCTCGGACTATCTTCATGGGTTGCATTTATAAATCATATTCCTGGAGGATGGACATCCATTTCCCCCATATTTCACCCAATTCACTCTGCATCAGCAGAGATTTTGTGGCCTAGTCCGGGATGATAGCATTTACCTTGCTCTGGAGAATGTAATGCCAGAATTTATTCATGGCATGAACAAGAGCAAAGGCTTGCTTTTCTAATGATGAATATCAGACTTTGGTGTTCTTAAAGGGGGAGCTCATGAAATCTATTGGTCGTTCTTCCCCTTTGACCTTTTGGGTCAATACTGCCATGGCAAAATGCGGCGAAGCAAAGGAGTAAATGTAGAAAGGGAGGGAGTAGTTCAGACTAGCCAGAACTGGTGCCTCTGTTATTATCTGTTTAATCTAGGTGAACGCCCACTTTGCTTCAAGACTCCACCCAATTTTGGTATCTTTCTTCATCATCTCATTGAGTGGCTTCACAATTTTGGCGAATCTAGTGATGAACGGCCAGACAAAGTTGATCTTTCTGAAGAAAGATCGCATCTCTTTCTTGCTTCTGGGAATCTGCAAGTTTAGCAGGGCTTCAACTCTCTCAGCGTCAATAGATATACCCTTCTCAGAGATAATATGCCTGATAAACTTCCCTTCAGTGACCCCAAATATGCACTTCTTAGGGTTGATGGATATTCCATACCTGCGACACCTCTCACAAATCTGGGTGAGGTGGGCGGAATGGTCACGCATGTCCCAAGAAAAGATGGTCAAATCATCCATGTAGATGATTATGCACCAGTTCATGAGGCCCTCAAACATAATGTCCATGGCCTTCTGAAATGTGGCCCCTACGTTAATCAAGCCAAAAGGCATCCTGCGATATGCAAACTTTCCCCACTTGGTGGTGAATGTCATTTTGTCTCTATCCTCAAATTTAACCATGACTTGGTTATAGCTAGAATACCCATCCAAGAAGGACATCATTTGGGATCCATTCACTATCTACAACACCTCATCCAGTGAGGGGAGAGGGTGATTATCTTTCTTGGAGGATTTATTCAAATTTTAGAAATCCATGCAAAGGCAAATTTCACCGCTCTTCTTTCTCACAGGGACCAGGTTGGCAACCCACATAGTGTGCCAGATTGGAAAGATTATCTGGGCTGACATCAATTTTTGTACCTCTTGACGAATCAGAGGCTCGATCAGTGGGTTGACTGGTTGTTTCTTTTGTCAGAAGGACTTAGAATCAGGTTTGAGTGGGATGGTATGAGTCATAATGGATGTGTCATATGTCTTCAAATCCTCATACCCCCATGTGATCACGTATATGTATTCTTAGAGAACCACAAGAATCTTCTCCTTCTCCTCAGGGGAGCAAGAGGTGTCGATGTGTATCATTTTCTCTTCACTGGGCTAGTCAATGTTCACTTTCTCAAATTTACCTCTCAGAGGAGGATGATATCTTTTCCCAGCCCCAAGGGTCTGAGTCAAATATTCATTCAAGTGTGACCAACCCCTTTGGGATGGTGTTGGTTGGTAGGTCCATGATCCCATCATCTTCATCACCCTGTCCAGTGTTGTCATGGTCTTTTTCCTCCACTATTTGGTCCTCGAAGACACCAACATTGGCCATGAAGGCCAGGATATGTTGATCGTCCTCAAAAACCTTAAAGTGGGTGACATTATATGGAATGGACGGGGTGGGGATCATCTCAATGGAAAATCTCTGGAGTCGTGAGCTGACCATAGGCTCAAGTGTGCTGGAAGAAATAGCAAGGGCATTCGGGACATAGTTGCATCACTAGGGAATAAGATCAATGCCAAGGGCATCAAAATCTTCAATAAGACTCCATGCCTAG
The DNA here is from genome assembly GCA_018584345.1 of Thuja plicata. NCBI lineage: Eukaryota > Viridiplantae > Streptophyta > Pinopsida > Cupressales > Cupressaceae > Thuja > Thuja plicata. Next base: position 1,028,151 of record MU226977.1, on the reverse strand, counting down.
TTGCAGTATGTAGCTAGCCTCTTATCATGACACATGTATTGACTCTGGACTTGTTTGACAATCAACTCTGAATCACCCAGGGCCCAAAGGTGAGTGATTCCTTTCCTTAATGCAAATAGGAGTCCAAGGGCCAAGGCCTCATACTCCATGATGTTGTTTGTGTAGTTGAATTGTATCCTATAAGACGTGAGGAAGGATTTCCCCCATGGGTTGATTAATTCTACTCTAGCCCCACAGCCCTGTTTGGATTAGGACCCATCAAACTTAAGGGTCCACAAATCATTGTTTGTTGCCTGGGGCTAGGAAGATGGAGTGGCCTTTGGATTATCTTTGGGAGACTTGGGAGGAGTTTCCTCTAGCGCTAATGGTATGTGAGTGAGGTTTACCTCTAGAGGGACTTGGGATGGGGATCCCCAGAGATGAGGCACCGAAGGAGTGCATCCAGTAGGAATACTAGGCTCTGGGGAATCAGCTGCATGCTCTTTGTTCTAGAGGGCATTAATGTGTCAGGTAGCAATGAAAAGAGAGGGCTTGCACTCTAGCTCTGAGTGCTTCTGGTAATGTACCTGACACCAAGTGCCAAAAAATAGTGTGGTGGGGGTTGTTGTGGCACCCTGAGAGTTAACCTCAACCCTCAATTTTTCTTCTAGGTCCTTGGTTCTCTACAGAACTATGCGATCCTCCCTGGGGGTGAAATCAAATGTTAAGATTTTAAGGGGTTGGTACACCCTGGGGGAAGTCTCAAAAAATAAGACCTCATTCACCCTCCCAGCCTCGGTGAGGGCATGTTTCATCTAGGGCTCACTTTCAACCTGGATCTTGTTTGATTCTCCTTCCTAGGGGAGCCATAAGTGGGAGAAGTTGGTCAAAAAGTATCCGTTCAGGGACTTAGACCAATTTTGACTTAATAACATCCCATAAGTCTTTGGGATGTCCACCACTTGGATGTCAATTATACTGGCTATCTTGGGGCCCTAGATGAGTTGTATCCAGATATTCTTCAATTCACCCAACATTTTCACAATAGTTTTATCCAGTTGGATTACTGCACCGTTAGATGGGGTGGGTCTGAATTCGAGCTTATAGCATATGGATAGGGGCATGATGTTTCCTGAAGCTTTGGAATTTACTAGGCTATTGTGTATGTTTTTCCCTTGTATATTCAGGCCTAGCAGGAAGGGAGGATCCTCAGTATTTCCCTAGAAGATGGCTACATTGGTGTCCTCAAAAGAGATAGCCTTGGGTGGGCGACTGACAGCTTCTGGGTTCCCCAAGAGCTTTAGAAGAGACTTGTTCTACTCAGGACAATTTAGTAAAACCTCCATTAAGGTCATGGATGTGATGGTTTATTCTAACATCTTTGTGATGTCAAACCATCCTCCTAGGAATTGGTGGCTTCCCTCAGTTGGGTCCTTTGCTTGGTTAGAGCTAGAACCTTTTGGAGGGACAGGCCGGTTGGTCGTATTGTCCCAACGAGGGGTGTTCTTGGGAGGTGTTGGCATGTAAACTAGTTCTTTACCAACCTAGCTCCAAGTGTTGTAAAGAGGCCATGGTTTGGTGAAGGAAGTAGTGTTCACCGAAGTCGAGGGTAGAAATTCTCCAGCCGCAAACAACTGGAAGAAAGGCACTCCGGGTGGTTGTGTCTGTGGTTGTTATGCCTGCTATGGCTAGTTCCAAGGAAAAGATTCTAGACCCAATGTCTTCTGGGTTTTTGATGGGTACACATACCTATCCTATTAGTCTATCGGTGGTGGCAGGGGATTCATAGCCATAGCGGGGGCACCCATTGCCAAATTGGGGTTATATCCCCCAGCGTAAGAGGTTCCACCAGGGATCATGTTATATAGCGTACTATGCCCAATCTTGCTCAGGGATTTGTTAAGGTCATGAGACAGTTCTAAGGCTAGGTTGTAAACTTTCACCAAAGTATCCCAGTCACCTGGTATGGTAGTTCTCAATAGGAGACTGCCAATGAAGGGGTCCATCATGTTGAGATATGTCTGAATAGTTACTTTCACGGATGGGATGAAGGGACCTGTGCACCGTTTCAAGGTGCGTTGGAACCAGTGATTGAATGTTGTGAGGGGTATGTTTGGTTCCTTCTTGATGGAAATGAATTGGCTGTGGGACCAAGCTGGGTCCATGTGTATGTGGAAGGCAGCCAAGAAGGTGTCTTCCATGTCCTGCCAACTATTAATGGAGTTAGCGGGAAGATTGAGGTACCAGTTCAATTCATTTTATCCTAGGGACAGAGGGAACATCTAGGTCACAATATCTTGATGTTGAATCTAGTGTCAGTTCATGGCATCTTTGTATGTCTATAGATTCTCTTCTATGGTTCATGAGCCCAATTGCTCATATTGGGGACAAAGTTTTTCAGGGTGCGGGGGTAAATCATTGGTTGCACCCAGAAAAGTTCTTATTGGGGACCCGATATTTCCAAAATAAGTATCCATCGGGGGCATTGGATTTTGACTAGGTTGAACAGTAATTCTCAAGATCATCTGGGAGGCTTGGGTATTCTATGGTATGCTAGATCCCCAGACAATGGTGGTTGGCTTGACTTTTGGGGTCTATTTTTTTCGAGTAGGGGGCTTGAGTTTGACAAACCTTCTAGGATTGGGGGCTGATCTAAGGACTCTTTCAAATCTCGCTATGGAGAATGATCCAATCCCACTAAAGGCTTGATTCCTAAAACTATGGCTTGGGGAACCTCTGGCGGTGTAAAATCTAAATCCTGAGAGGGGGACGAGTTCATGCCCTCCTTCTAGTGCCAGTTTCTATTGATGGGACTTTGTGACCAGGTATGCCAACAGAGGTAAGTTGTCACTGGGTACTGGGGTACCGGCCAACTTTGCCTGTAAAGTTTGTCCAAGGAAATGAGATTCCCTAGGCCTCCAAGCATGTGAGAGTTGGGTCTCGACAATGTGGGGCTCGGTTTGGAGATGTGACTATTTTGTTTGAGGATGATAGTTGGTTATCTTCAACTTGTTCACTCTGGGGATTTATTTAAGTGGGGTTTCTCCAAGCGTACATTCACTTAGCAAATAAACTTAAAAAGATATTGCAGAGTTAGAAGTATTTCATCTACCTATAGTTATGCTAAACATTCAAAACATCAGCAATGCTCTAATACACTATACTAAATACCGAAGAAATATACAACCGTCAGTTTATATTTTATTAGTAGCAAAGGAAAGGAGGTTGTTAATCTACTTTAAGCATTAGAGCAAAGGAAATGAAGAACACAAAGCATAAAATACCGTCAACCCAGAAGACAGAGTGCCAACAACATCATTGAGAGAACCCTTCCTTCTTCATTAACATCTTTCCAACAAGCACTGGTGCATGATACAATGGTGGCCCCAAGGGAGCATTTAACTACTAAAAATTTAAAACTATGGAGCATTGAGCTCTGCAACTAAGACATGAGAAAACCATATTGCTATTAGCTATGGACTGCAAAATCATCAATTTTGCTGACCCTTAGAATGAGGCCAGGCTTATTATTTATACACATCACTTGACCTAAACCTAACCCTAACTTATTTTACACTTTACAATATAATACAATATCCAATGGCTGGTACTACCTGCACCACACTACAAAAGACCTCAAGATGAAAAAGGCCTGACATGTCAGAAGAATAAGACAAGAAAGGTGGAGTGGAAGAATCGGCCTCTAGAAGAGAGTTGGAAGGAGAAAGAAGAAATTTGATCCCCCGAGGATCGAGGCTACATGCCAGGTGTAATGTTGAAACAATGCCTTGGGAAGACCATCTACATAAAAAACCTCTTGTCGAGCTAACTTGCCTTGTTGCGATTATCCATCTTCTGACAACCTTCATCAACTTCCCTGAAAGTGACCGGTCAGCATTGGGAATCAAGACACGGGTCACGTAAAGAATTCAAAAATGCAGGATCTAGAACTCTGGAGTCCAGGAACTTGTCTTCCAAAAGAATAAAGAATACAAAACATGGTGTTGGTTGGATTCTCCAAAATCTAGAGAACTTTATTACTTTAGGATTTTTCCCAAGCTTCCAACACTTGGCTTAGGCCTTCCTCATCTATGCCCTAGATGCTTTCCCACCGACTGCAGACAGCCTCAAACACTTCCTCAACTTCTCCAACCCCATTCTAGAATTTTTCCACCATTTTGATGGCATCATATGAATGAATCATGGTCTTTGACAATCTGGACAGCCTACCTTGGTCAAAATCTCTAGCTGGCAGATACAGGAACTCCATCCACTCATCAAAATTATTGAGGATATATTCCTCTGGGGTACATGTTCCGGTGGTGAAGGGATCAACTTGTGATATCCCAACCACGAATGTCTTGACTAAACCCAAGGGATATTGGGCAACTGTCAACTTCTCTTTTAAGGTCTTAACCAGTTCCTTGCAAAGCTCAATTTTGAGGGCAAGTCTAGAGTACTGGACCTAGAGGGAATCATATGATTCATCTCCCAAAATACTAGACTTTGTGGAAACCTCCTTGCCTAGGCTGCAGATCTCTTCTAACCCAGCTTTCCACTTCTCATATTTTTCCAAGTCTAGCTCCCATACCTGAGCGGAGATTCTCACGTGGCTGAAGAAAAGATCGACCCTATAGAGGTATGGGAGGGATGCCACTAAAAATTCTCTCATCACTACTACTTTCTCAGCTGCCCACCCATCCACTGCTTACACCTTCTTCTTCATCATGTGCAGAGAGTCCACATCACCATGTGAAAGTGGCAGTCTAAAAGAAGGGGTTCTGGGGTGGACTTCGGCTAAGGGCCTTTTTATTTTTTCTAGAAGCGCAAGGAGATTGGCATTTGTTTTTCTTTCCCTTGTAGCTTCTGGCCCTGTTTTACGTACCGGACCTCTATCACCTTGGTAGCCTCTTTCAACAAGTCCAATTTGCCTTGCTTGTCTCTCTTCCCCAATTCTACCTCAGTTATATTGTAGTCTTTGGGCCTTACGGCCATTGCATCTGTGTTTGTTGGGGGTGTTATGATAATCACAATGGTACTTCCTATTGGGTTGGTCTGGAGATTATAGACAACCTGCATCCTCTTGGGCTTCTTTACTTTGGCATTCTTGGCCATCATCTTGGCCAATGAGAGTGGAGCGCTTGTGGCTACCGCCGGGGCTTTCCTCTTCTTAGATTCTACCAGCCATTAGGGTGGTTGGGATGGCCTTGCTACCAGTACCTATTCATTAGGATCCCTTTTAGAATCCAGCGGTGCATTCCCAAAGTGTATGTTATCTTTGGGATCCTTTTCTTTCTCCTATTCTGGCTCTCTTTGTTCTTGTTATTTTCTTATTTCTTGTTCTCTAGAATCCTCAATATTTTCTGCCATGCTGGCATCCTTTGCACTATCATCGGAGATCTTTTCCCCAGTCTTAGTCTCTATATTTTCAGGGACTTCATCTTCCCTGGTGGTATCAACAGCCTCTTCTCCTTCCTCATCTGGGACCTCTTGGTCCAGTTGCTACTGCTATTCTTGTGCCTTATCGATGTCATCTACTGCAATATTCTCCTCCTCCGAGACATCTTCTAGAGGTGGGTGACATCGCTGGCTAAAGTTTAACAAGGCGGCCACCGTTACTACCTCACAGAAAGTGCTCTGGGGCACTTGGTCATCTAGAGTTACCAAAGGCACCTAAAGCATGATGGTTGGAGGTACTATTGTTCCCTTGGGTCTGGGTTCTCTGACCATTAGTTTCTCATTTGTGGTCTGTCTTGGTGTATCCTCGGTCTCTTAGACTGGTATTCTTTCCTGCTCAGGTTCTATTTGAATTTCTTCTCAAGCCCCTTTCTCTAATGTATATTTTCCTATGGGAATCTCTTCTTCTACAGGGACTTCTTCCTTATCTTGAGCCTCGATCTCTTCCACTGCATGACTAACACCCTGCTTAATTTCTAGAAGCTCCTCCATCGAGAAGGTGTCATCAAAATCATCATGTGGTGGAGAGGAGTCTAAAATATCTTCCAGTTTGAGAGAGTCTAAACTTACATCTACTGGGGGCCTCTCTGGCATACCAAGGGTGGCGCTTGGTATGGGGGTCACGACTATTTTCTTTCTCCTTGTGAGTAAAGCCCTAGTATCCAAAATGCTGGTAGACTCTGCCTCAGCAAAAGTATATTTGTTCATCGTTGTTGCCAATGAAGGGGATCCTACCAGGTGAGCAAATGTCATTTGAGTGATCAGGAGACCGGTGGATAATTGCATGCTAATTTGCTAGCTAGCCAGCTTTGCCAAATCCATTTGCTCATGCAGCTGGGCCATCAAAAGGGCAGGAATTTAAGGAGGTGACTTGGGCACCTGAACTCCCTCTTTCTCTTTCCCTTTACTTACACTTATTTTAGTGGCCGTGGTAGACGAAGAAGTTCTCACACCGGCTGAAGAGGGAATGGTCTTCTTGACCGTTGATTTCTTTCGAGTGCTCTTGGGGCACACGCAGGCAAAGTACTTGTGACTTGCTTCTATGATGGGGCAGAATACCCTTTCAATTTTTAAGTCCTTCGGAGTGGCCCAATCCACTAGAGGGAGGTCTAATTTGTCCAGCCCCTATCCTTTGTATTCTCGGTCCTCCAGAGGCCTGCCATCTTTGAAACCCTTCAAGAAAGTCTGAAGGTCTAGCGTTTCCATGAGCCCTTTGCTCATCCTTGTATGTTATCAGGCTCTGAGATAAAAACTATCCTAGCAATCCACCTAGAAGTCTTTAACATCTTCCTTATGCAGTGGGGACGCCCAAGGTAGTGCTGCAGTAATCTTGCCATGGGGATGATAATTTCTTTGGGCATGGTTAAATTTAACCAGCCCCAAACTTTTCAATTTATTATCTGCCTCTTGAGTCGTGGCAAGGATACATGTGTAATTCTCACAAGAGAAAGGGAATGGTACATTGATGACCTTCTTCAATGTTTAGAAGGTTTGCAGATCCATCATATGCCTGCAAAACTATAAAAGAATAATTCTATCCCTACAATACCAGGGAAGAAGATAGGGCTTCACGTTGAAGCCTATCACCCTGATGTAGGTGTGATGCCAAAACTGAATGAAGTACTGGTTGTAGGAGTTAACCAGCATCATTGCCGCTTGTGAGAGACAGTACCTAAAATCTCAGGTAAGTGTTAGAATATTATGGTAAATGAAGGCATCATTTACCCGGTAGAAGTTCAAGAAACTAAGCTCCCACTACAGTTGGGGATAATGATCCCATGGTGTAACTTGTCCTGGGTCATTCCCAAGTTCTTTGGCTATTCCCAGACCTTGAAAAGCTAGCCTTTACTATGCTAATGCCCACAACACATATGATGTCATGTAAAATTGTGAATTCTGTGAGACGGTCCACATTTGTGTATCCACATTATTAGATATAATAGCCACCCAATTGAAGGTTATGTTGTGTGTTGTGATGCAGTACAAAAAATAATACATCCACGCCAAGAATTCCCAGGTGTGGGGCCATCCGAAGATCCTGCACAAAAATATGATGCCCACTTGAATGGGTTCTTTGAAATCCCCGCGGGGAATTTCCAACTTCATTCTTTTGTAGTCTCGCTTTGGAGACTTCAACCACTGACTGTTGAGGTGTTTCCAGGAAATGATTTTGGTGTCACCAAATTCCTTTAATTATTTGGCCCTGGTGATGACAGCAGACCCTTTGAACTGAGGGATTTCCAACCCAGAAGCAAAGGTGGGGACATCTAATGTGACAATTGTGGTGGGATATTGTAGTGGTCAGGGATCCAAAAGCATAACTAAGTGTGTGGCTGCATTGTATAGTACTGCTAGCTGCATTATTAGTTATGGTGACTGCACTGCACATGGGAAGTTCATGGCCTTTATGATGCCGAAGGTAGCTAAGAAAGTGTCTATCTTATCTCCTTCAGCCTTTAACCTATAAATGGCCTAGATTAAACTTTGTGATTTGGCCCAAGTCTCAGGATTCAGATCCATTATTTCTTGAACCTTGGATTCTATCTTGGACCCTGCAATACCTATGTCCTTCGGATACTTGGAGGTTAAAGGCAGCTTTGCTAACATGCTTTCCATCTTTGATTTTTTAGCTGCCTAGGTAGAGGTGGTGGGTAGTTCCGGACTATCAGGAGGAGAAAAATCGTTAGACATCTTCAATTAATCTATCTGCAACCTGCAAGACTAGAAAACTGTTAGGACATATATAAACATAAATTGTAATTCCAGGAGATTCTTCACCAACCAGCACTTGTCAAACAAGTGTTAGTACGTATATCAAAATTTCTAGAGTATCTAGAAGGAACATGACTTAGCATTCCGTAGCTTTGCTGACAAAGTGATAAGGAGAAGCGGAAGACAAGGTCTCGCTGAAGGTCCAAAGTCTAGACAAACTGGCCATTGTTGATGTAACTGGCAATGAGCCATACTTTGGTCGATGTACATTGGTACGTGGTAAGATGGCAGATGATGTAAAGGTGTTTATGGCATTAATTAGGACAAGTGGGCTGACACGGGGAAAAAATGAATGCCAGACTGGAAAAATTTAAATTCTCATACATGAAAGAATAATCCCGCCATCAATGCGATGAGACAGAAGAGAGAGAAAGTTGCCATGGTTCAAACCAGTGAGGTGTCGAGTTCAAACTATGGTGACTCTATCTTGATGAGCTCGACCTCAAGAAGCCAAAAAAAAATGATAGAGCATGAAGAAATCATGAGTTTTGGGGGATATACAAGGCATATATACATAAAATATAGGAGGGCCGAGGGCTAAAGCATATATACATGCAATATACAAAGATATACATTATTCACAGCATAAACAAAATAAACATGATGTACAACAGCTACCCTAAAAAAAATACAAAGTGTACATAATCCTACAGCTGCATAGAGGGCAGACAACCCTCTGGTAGAGTCGGCCCACCAACGGGTGGCAAACCAGAAAATAGCAAACACAAAACCAGAATCCAACAAACTGAAATAAAAAAGAACCAAAGAAAACAAAATGAAGGCAGGAACTAGAAGGCCTACCTGGGAATCCAAAGAATGGTGAAGAAAGGAGGCACTAAGACCGATCTGCAACTGCTTCAACCTCCAACACTCACAAATAGCTGCCAACAATCCACTCGTAGTTATCCACTAAGCTCAGAACAATTCACACTTAATCGCACTCAAATCGCCAAGGAATCACTTTGAAACTCTAAGTGTTTTAATCACGGTAACTATAAAAGTGACATGTAAATCCTATTTATACCCGAGGTAAAAATCAAGTTACCCTCTTTCCCACAAACTTTGGAATAGATGAACCTCTGGACTCTGGGCCCGGGGATTCTGAACAACCATATCTTCTTGCGAGAAGGAGACATTGTGGTAGAGAATCCCAGAGTCCATAATCCAGCTCTGGAAATAACCAACTTTGGGACCGGGTCCTGGAGACACGAAAGACGAAAGAAAAAATAAAACAAACCTCGTGGGAAGGAAAACCCAGAGAAGAAAAGCAAAAAGAAACAAAGGCAAAGAAAACAAGGTGAGAGGAAAAAGCAAAAAGAAAGGGGACCCAACATTTTGCACACAAAATGTAGGGATGGGTATGCAGGGCATAACAGACTCATGTGTCCACTCAGGGATCATCCTCTTATATGTAATAAATTATGTGCAATATGTACAACAAAGGTGGAGAGTGATAAAGTGACAAGTGTACTAAAGGTGGAGTCAGCACATAAAGTGGAATATGATAAAATGATAACACCACCTAAAGTTCTTATGCTCCTAGGATATCCTATGTGGTCCCTAAGTAAGATTAAGTGTAATTAGTACCTAGGTGAGAACTAACCAAGGTAAAATGTCTTAATTGCATCAAAAACTTTGAATGTGGTGAAGGAAAGATCTATTTATAGAGATGAGGGAGGAGGTTTTAATGGCATCTCATGCAATGATGGGGAGGATTCTTATCCTCCTCTGACTAAAGGATCAGGTTTTTATATTTTGGAGGTCGTGTTGTCCTTGGGTGCTAAGGATAACAACTTGGTTTCACTCTCATGGGTTTGAATGATGTACAAGAGGGTCTGAGTGACTGGAATCCTATTTTTGATGGTCTTCCTTGTGAGGACCATAATGAAAAAAATTTATGAAAAAATTTTAACGCTCATCTAATAGGTAAATGTTTTCACTCATGTCTCATTGTGTGGACCTTTCTTGTGGTTATTTTTCAATCTCATTCCCAAATTTTCTTGTAAACAAAGGTATCACATCTATGGACTACTCTCTTATTATTAAATTTATTGGTCCTCCTTGGAACATTGAAACTTTTTTTGTCTGGGTGGTAGGAAAGTGGAAGAAGAAGGGTCAAGTTGATGTGGTAGCCATGGTGAAGGGGTTCTTTTTCTTTTCTTTTACTTGTGAGGTTCAAATCTAATTGTTTTTATTTCTAGAGGGCCATAGATATTATGTCACTCCTCTTTTTCCCCTAAAATATGTGAACTAGGATTTAATCCCAAAGACTAGGTATGTGATATGGCTTCACTGTGGGTGAGACTGTTGAGGCTTCCCCTATAATTTTGGGATGAAGAAGTTTTTAGGGGCTTGGACACCTTATTTGGTGACTTGATGTATATGGATCACATGACTACCTCTAGGAGGCAATTGGTTTATTCTCAAATTTGTGTCAATATTACACAATCTATTGATTTTCCAATGAAAATTTGTATCAATTACACACTAGGTATGTGGACTCAAGCTACTAAATTTGAATCTATTCTATTTTCTTATTTCCATTGTAAAAACTCAGACATTAGGCCAAATATTATCCATATAAGAATTCTAAAGCTTCCAAGAAAGTTTGGAGAAAGAAACCTAATGTAGATTCAGCCTTGGATAAAGGGCCTATTGTGGAAGACACGAACCTTATCCCGAGTGGTGTTTCATCTAGTCCTTTTAATACATTTGGTGATTTGACACTTCCTAGAGCCCCTAAAGTTAACTTAGTGGTGGACATTCCTATGGTTATGGGGGAAGATAATTAACTTGAAGATATGGTTTTTATGACTAATTTAGTGGTCTCTCATATTTCTTCAGATGGAGATCATTCTAATGTGAAAAATTTAGAGGTTTAGGGCAAGAAAAAAAGAACATATACATGCTAAGACAACCAAAAACCTCTAAAATCATACAAACAAATAAACCTATCCTACTATTAAAGTAATTTAGAAAGAATATAAAAGATATGAAAAATAGAATTAAAACCTCCTCAATTGGACTTCAGCCCTTCCTCGCTTCTCCAAAGATTGATATGTAGCTCCCATGATGATTCTATGCACTCAATGAAAGAAAAATGACATGATAACAAGATTCCAAAGATTTATTTAGTTTCAAAATGAGAGAAAATGCCTCTATTTATAGATTTTTGAGGGAAAAACACCAATTTAGAAAGTTGAGACACAATTGAGAATGTTCCAAGATTTATGACAAGATCTGATGTTGCAAATGGAAATATTTTAAAATGAGTGAAAGCTAATTTGGAAACATGCAAAATGGATGGGTAGTTAACTAGGAGAGTGTAAGAGTTTGAAAGAGGAAAGTGTGAGAAATGAGGGAGTTAGAAACTAATTAATAGGAGGTGTAAGATAGAAAATATGAAATGAAGCACAAATTAAGGAATAAAATCCTATATGGAAAAGTGACAGATTATTTAAATTTAAATATTCATTTATCCTCACAAATTAGTAATTAGGAATTTAGGAATTAAGAAACTCCAAAAACTCAAAAATTAGCCAATTGATTAATGTAGAATTAATTAATTGTGAAACTTAGGAAAGGGATAACTAAATTATATGTAATTATCAAAACTTAGGGTTTACGGGAAATTAAGGATTTTTTACCCATAAAGAGGTAAAATTAATTGATTTTGAACAATTTTAATGATTTTTATAAAGATTTGAATTGATTTTGATATAATTTAAAATTGATTTTAATTATTTTGAAATAATTTTGAACTGATTGATTAGGTCATATAAATAGGATTTCGTTAGATTAATAAGATATTTCACCTATTATTTAAATCATTTTGATTTAATTATTAAGTCACTTATTATCTCTAGTTTACTTAAGCTAAAATTTAGGCATGTGATAATTAATTATTTTATTAATTATTATCATGCAACCTAAGTTATTCCCTTTTGGGTTTTTAATCACCTTTATAAGGATTGATCTCTTTGTATTTTATTATCCCCTCTCAAAATGAATATTTCATCTTTAAGAGTGTTATTTTTTGTGTCTCCACTCTTTTCTTTTCTGGTAGATTTTTGCTACAGTGGATCTTGATGTATGAATTCTATAAATTCTAACATGGTATCAGAGCGTTGTTGTTGCAGCTCATTCTTGAGTTTTTGAAGAATTTTTGGAGCTCTGAGGGTTTCAAGTTTATAGAGGTTTCCTATGTGGATACGGGGGAAGCTATTTTTAGGAGCACTTTGGGCACAAACCGACCTCACAATTGCGTCTAGAAGCTCCAAACCCAATATTTTCATATAAGGCATATCCAATTTGGACACAGTTGAAATCTGAGAAAAATTTGTTTTTCCTGTATGACCCTTTTCTTGGCATGCATAACGAGGCAAGATGATGTCATCATTAGTCTACTACATAAGATCCACCAACTTTTATAGAAAATTTGGTAGTCTCACTAGATTTAGCGGCCTCACCAGATTTAGTGGAGCTCCACCAGATTTAGCAGAGATCACTTGGAGTTCTTGTTTTGGAGCCCTCCTCAGTTTTTGCTTGTAACTTGAGTATATGGTATCATTTTTTGAAAAATGAGATATCATCGGAAAGCTAGTTCTGAGCCTGATCTAATTTACGGGTTGGGTTTTATGATTTAACTATTTTTCACATGTCTTTTCTAGTCAAAATCAGTGTTCCTTTTTGCACTCTGAGAGCCATATCTTACTCATCTAGGCTCCATTTTTTGACTTTCGCATATTGTTGGAATGCTAGTCCTGTGCTCTTTCTTTTGGTATTGTTTGATCTTTCATCTCTTCTTCACCTTCTTCAATTTTATTATCTGATTTGTTCAAGATATTATTATTTTCTAGGAGAAGAGTATTATCCATTCTTGTTTCCTTTTTATCTTGCATAACTTCATTCACCTATCCCATAAGACACATGTAATGCCTCACCAGGGAATCCAGGAGAACTAAACCTAAACGTGACACTAAGTTTATGGAATAATTTTATTTTTAATGTTTACAAATAATAATGATAACAACGCGGAAGCAATACAATGAAGTACATGACATACATGAAATACAACTCATACATAGATAACATTTCTCAAGGGTTCCTTGACATGGAATTACTTAAGCATAATAATCTACGATTAACAATAATAAAGATCCAACGTAAAGGTTACATAATCTGATTCCAATAACATACATCTCATAATAAAAGATTACATATATAACCGATACCAAAAAGCTATACAACCTAATCAACATCCACTGAACAAGTCGCAAGGTATGTAATAATACATAATAAACAATATAATGCATCCTCCAAAAGATGATAACCAATATCTACAAATGGTATAATACACAACTCAAGTAACTGATCAAGTCTCCAAAAGACTAGAAGATGAAATTGCAATAAGGAACATCCAAGCATGAAGAAGAATCCGTTAGAATCTCAATGGTAATAAGAATCACTACTACCCGACCACATGGAACCAAAGGTCCACTCCCACCATGCTGAGGAGATAGTAATAGGCCCATCACACGGGGTATACAAAAATAATGCAAACAAGGTATACATGACCTCATACTCAAATGCATAGGAAGATCCTAGAAGCACTCTAAACCATAACAAGGAACACTAAACAACACCAGAGGTACTGACACATGTAGGATAACCTAAGCTGTATATAGGAAGGTGTCATCATGTACGTCTAACCCTTGAGTTTTTTCCTAGCAATACCTTAATGGATTCTGGCACCCAAGTGACCATACACGGTGCCAATGACCTCTCCAAATTGACAAGATCATTAACCAAATTAATATCTTATTAGATTATAATATCCCAATCCTAATAAATTATTATGTTATCACTTGTTACCACTGCTTACAATAAGCGATCCTAGCAGCCACTTGTGGGCTCTGACACTTATTGCAAGCCACCTCCTATCATACAACTAGATAGCCTACCCTAGGTTCACAAAAGAGCATCCTAAAGGTATATCATAAATCAAATCGCATCCTGCCCATTCAGGTGCACATAGGTACTCAATAACCATAAAACATCCACAGTATACTCATAAGACCAAACAACACATCATAACTGAACCAGGTTGGGTCTAAGAATATCAGGACTATGACATCATCATAAATCATGAACTAACATAACATAAAATACCATGCATAAAGTACAATCCCAAAACCTGTAGATTTATGTCCTAAGGGTCATCTAGCCCAACAGATACCCGAAAACATGATAACATAAAAGAGCATACAATTTATTTAATCACGCACCCAAAACACATCATGGTACAATAACTTCATATTCAGAATACATTAAATTAAATACAATGTTAACGTAGGGATAAACAAATTTATAATCCTTAATCATGCAAATTCATTTATCCAGTAAAATTATTATCTAGAAATAATTAAATATCACACATTGGAAAACGTTAACATTCCTATAGATCTATTTATAAAATCAACATATAATTACATCTAGGAAATAATTACCAATTTCAGTTATAATTATAAAATTCCTAGGTGTAACATAGCATCAATTTACATCATCCAATAATATCTCTAATAACTTAATTAGCACCATAGGATTTAATGATTAACAATAATCAATTTCTAACAGTGACAAAATAAATCCCCCTTGGCTTATAAATTAACAACAATATTAATTTCCCCTTTTTAGAAAAACAATTCCCTTTTTAGTTCTCATGCCACAAATTAACTAATTTAAATACTAACTTAACTAGTAAATCTAAATTAATTTAAGAATCAACTTAAAATTAATTCAGAATAAATCTTAACTAACTAATAACTAATTTTAAAATAAACTATTTTTAAACTAATTAAAATAAATAACTATTAAAATAAACCACATACTAAAAATGAATCAATTTAAGAAACTAAATAAATCAAATTTTAATTAAAACATATTTTAATTTAAACCAAATTTAATTAAAATAAGTTTAAAATGAATAAAATCTAATTAAAATAAATTCAAATAAGATAAATTTTCTTTTTTTTTTAAAAAAAAGCAATATATAAAAAAGAAAACGTAATAAATTAAATAGGGGGGTCCCTATGGCCCCCACCCCGAAATCCATCTGTCGGCCTCCCCTAAAACAAGAGGGCACGGCCAGGCATACGCACGGGGGTTAAATTTTTTTCTTTATAAAATTTAAACCATGCAAATCTTTATAAAACAAAACTATTTTAATTATTTTTCTTTCTTTAATTGATTTATTTATGAAACGGAAAATTAAACAACATATATATATTTTTTGTCTTTTTCTAGGCTTTTCAAATGACTAGTGTAATAATTTTAATCCTCTGTATAATTCCAGAGAGCGAATTATTTTGAAACAATTAATTTTTATAAAGGAAAATTGATTCCTTTCAAAGGTTAATTTTTCCTAAAGAAATATTTTCTCTTTTTCAATAGTCCAAACTATAAGCCATTTTATTTTTTTTGCTTTCTAGGAGTTTTAGAAGGAATCTTTCAACAAAAATTGGCCAACATAACAATACTATGCTAAATAACAATTTTCTAAAATAATAAGCACACTAGGGTTTCAAGAACACTCATTTAAACAAGAAATTCATTAACTCCTAATGATAAAAATTTAATTAATTTAAGCACAAAGAAGACACAATTTAATCAAGAATTGAATCACGAAAAGGATCAAACCCTACCTTAGATCCAATGCAAGAACGGAATGAATTTTTCCTTAGAAGATGATTAAACCTTGGATCTTCCAAGCACACACACAATCACAAATTTCACACAAACTTTTCCAACATGCATCCACAAGATTCCTCAAATCCTCCAAAAGCCAAGAACACACAAAACTCTCCAAAAATGCTCCCAAAAAACCTGTTATGCCAAAATGAGAAACCAATCCCCTCCTAATGGAATTCAATTTCCCCTAAACATGCAAACCCCCATGACAACACATTAGTTAACTCCTAAAAGGACTCCACTTCAAAATTGAAAGAAAATAACAATTAACTAATTAAAATATTTTTTAATTCCACAACTCAACTTTGAATCCTAAAATCAAGTTGAAAGCATTGAGTTTGAAATTACTTTTTCAACAAAAACATGCATATGTAATTAATAAAATATTAAATTAAATAAATTAAATATTTGAATCACAATAATCTATGCAACTTAATATTTAATTATTTAATAAAGCATAGAAGGATATTTACTCTAACTTTCAATTAAATATTAATATTCAATAATTGCACTTTAATTAACCTTTTAATTAAACATAGGTATTTAATTTAATTTTCAATTAATTAAATACTCTATATTTAATAATTAATTACAATAATATTTAATTAAATAAATAACATGATATAACACACAAATAACCAAATCAAGCACCTGAAATCGAACACAAGCAAAATCAAACATGCTCAAGGAAAGGGATACACGAACTCTTGTCAACTAGATGAATTCGGTAAGGTAGTCAAACGGATACTTGTCCACTAATTAGGACAACTAGGTTTAGGATAGGATTTGGACCTAAAAACTATCTCCCCTCTCTTACCATTGAGATATTGGGATAGGGCACGCTCACTCCTACCAATTCAGGGAAGACATAGCCCGGTACCTGCAAACTTGTCATCACAAAGACGAACATACATGCATATAGAATATGGAAAACAATGGTTGAGACTAGGTTATCATGTAGATATTGCCAAAGCAAGTAACTACGACTTTGTCCCATATAATATCAAGAATCTCAAATAGTAACGTAAAATATACAATGATCCATGTGCATATAAATCTAGGGTCAGTATTGTTAAAAAACTATAATCGAAATGAAATCCTAACATATACATAAGCATCAGTAATAACCATAACCATAATTCACATATACACAGAAGATATAACATACTAACAATAGATCAATATCATACTAAAATGTAATACATAAATATCCTCAAGATCAACTGAAATAACCACACATACATAAAAATGCCTAAAAGAGTTTGGCATCCACAAACTGAAAAGAAAACTAAGAGGTGGGTATTGCAACACACATCTTCATGATTGTTAGTATTTGTGATATCTTTTAAGTTGTATATATTCCCTTTTGATCATTTACCTGATGCAACCAACTATCTTGATCTAGATTTGATTTTACAATCATGATCATCAAACACAACTGATGCAGGAGCATATTGGGTTCTTTGGAAATCCTGATCAACCAAAAATATAATTTTTTTAGTTCAGTAGCTTGTTGGAGGCCGCTCGGTAAAGTGCTAGGTAACTGCTATTGCACGGTTACTTTTTCTATCTTACTTTACCGACGGGTCTCGATGAATGTTGGTTGCTCAGTGGTTTCTTTCACCGATTTGAAAGTTGCTTGGTTACCTTCTTACTGAGTTTTTTTTGTTGCTCAGTTGGTCTTCACCGAGTTGTTCATGTTGCTCGATCAGCTTCTTAATGAAATGTTTACTTTTGAAGTTGGATCTTTTGGATGAGTTATGCATTTAATTTTTGTAGTGTAATTAATTTGGGCTCTCTCATTGAGATATGTGTGGACCTAAATCTGGGTCTTTGTTGTTTCTTATGTTGGACTTTAGGATCTGAGTGCCAAACTCTTTGGGGGACTCTTGTATATATTTGGTTTTATGTTCTTAGATTAGGGTATCATTTTTTGCATAGAAGATTAACTGTTAGCAAATTTGGATGGTAGGTCTATGACTTGCATATATGTAGATTATTCTATAAACATTTGAATATATATGGCCAAAGCTGAGAATTCCTTACAGCCCGACATGTGATGAGTTTGATGAAATAATATAAATTTTTCTAGTTTCTTCCCTCCCTTGTTGTGTGTTGGTAAACAGATTTGTCCTTTCTTAATTCTTTATCAATATGACTCTTAGTGCCCAAATTGTGAATAATATCTGATTACAACAGTTGAAAAGCCCTTCAAGATTACCGGCTTTTTTCTGAATTGGTAGGTACAGCTCCCTATTGGAATGATATGCAATGAATTATGTTTTGATCCTAAAACTAACACAGGGTATGCTCTTAACCCGAGAGCAGAAGAGGCAAACCGAATTAAGCCTAAACAAAATTTAATCCAGGCAAGGAGAGCTTTCTAATCTATGAACTAAGTTGTAGAACTCACAAATCCTATGAATTCATAAACTCAGCATTAACTAATCTATAGCTACTGCTAACAAAGAATGAAATGATGAAAAGCTTCTAATGGATCCTTCCCTAAATATTCCACAGCACATCCTACTAAGTTTTATTCACATCCTCACAACAAAGGAACGAAACATCCTTTCCTTCCTACTGCAATTCAGATTAAGAGAAAGAATCATACAATTAACAACTTCTAACTAATTGGAACAGAAAATCATTGACATAAAATACTCTTCAATTGTCTCTGCAACATCAAGTATTCCACACCAAAAATTTTCCGACCTTTCATTAATCTTTCAGTTTCATACATATAGAGCCAGGGGATGACCATTACAAAGGGAGTTTAATCGGTTCATCTCCCTCTAAATGACAGATGGAAAGAAACCGCTTCTGTCACTAACTAATCACAAGGGGAAAGAAATGAAAAAGAAAAGGGGAATCTAAATCATTTGGCCTCCTTTTCTTTTTCTATCTTTGTCCGATAAGCTTTGGCAGCAACCACTATTGGAACTAACTCTTCATGTCTGGGCACATAGACGTTGGTATATCTTAAGAGCCACTGGGAATGATCTCTAGCCACCTTCTTTGTCGCGTTTAACTGCTTCGGTGGCTCTTCCATGGCCACATGTATGTGCCTGCTTAGCTTTTACAATTCTATAGCTCTGTTTGTGCCACTTGCAGACGCATCGATCAAACTATCTAAGTACTTACAGAAATTCTCTTTCATTACTTTGACATCAATCAACACCTTCTACTGGCCGCTAGTTTGGGAGTCTATATGGAGTTCTTTTATCAGCTCGAATCCCCTGTTTTGGACTTCACTTATTTTGTTCCCTGTTTCACTAAGTCCTTTTTCTGCAAATAGTATCATTTCGGTCCTAAATGACATACTTTTAAGCCATTCAGCTATAGGCTCACTTCCTATTGATAGAATTTTCGCCTCTATGGCTTCTTTCCCTTTCAATTGTAGGATCATCTTCAAGAGTGCACTGCATTCATCACTCTTCGCTCTTTCCCCTGCCAAAACATTACTGTTTGTCAGAATGTTTTCTGCTTCCTTCTCCAACCTTAGAATATTGCTCCCAATCTGTTCTATAACAGTAATCCCATCTTCTCTGACCTTTTCCACCCATTCTTTACTTATCTGGTTGAAGTGCCTGTCTTCTTGGAGTTGAGAAATAAGAGCTCGTACTTTGGCGGCCGTGGGGTTCTTTGTCACCGTCACTCCAGAGATGGTTGCTAGAGGAGACACCAACTACCGGATGAACTGATTCAATTCTTCAATCTCTACCTTCATTCTTACTTTGGAGGACTTCAGGCTCTCTAATTATTCTTCAATGACTTCGTTGGTTGACTTCCATAGACCAACCTTGGTATCATGCCTTGCTTCTCCAAGGTCTATTGAATGCAGTGTAAAATCATCAATAGCCATATCCTCCAACCTGCCCTCTTTGTTGGGCTTCGCTATCTCCATGGTCAAGTGACCTGTGGCTAGATCATGGCCTAATATTGACAGTGACTTCTTCTTCTTGGCTTGGGCCAGTGCTGATCTGGGCTGTACCGCAAGGGAAATAGTATCTTTTGCTGGAGTACTCTCCTCCTTCCTTCATTTCCTCCTTTCCAGGGTGTCCTCCAACCACAACTTAGTGCTTATTACTTGCGATGCAGCCCCTAGTGAATCGATGCTGAACATCTTCCTTTTAACTGGGATGGCTGCTACTGTAGGTGTGGCAAAAGGATTTTTTGGGACTTGAGGGACCAACTTCAGAGGGGCTTGACTTGTCCTGGTGGTCTTCTCAGCTGCTCCGTCTGATTTTGAAGACTCACTACTACTACTCTCTCCATCTCCCAAATCCACAACTTGCACTGGGGAACTATCCATGGGTAGCAATGTTACACTCACAGGAGTGCTAGGACTAGGATGAGGCAAAGGCACTAGGGTAACCTGAGAAGATGAAACTGGAGTGGTGCTAGGAGTAGCTGCACCATCTTTCAGTTCTTCTGCCTTCTTCTCTTCCATTTGGGTCCCAATCACTGGTCAGGAGCTGCCATGATAGGTCTTATCCAATGGAATATTTTTATCTGGCGGTTGGTCACCTCCTCCCACCGGCTGAGCAGGTCCTTGAGAGATTGCTGGCATCACAATTGTAGTGGTCCCCTGAGTGGAGGATGAAGCAGCTACTGATGGGGACGCTTGAGTAGATGTATTTTTTGTTCGTTTCTTTTTAGCTATCCATTCAACCCATTTTCCTATCCTCTTGATAATTTTCACCTTCATTATCTCTAAGTCCTCCGTGACTTCTCCATTAGGCTCAGAACTGATGGAGGTGTTTCTAATTTTGGTCAGATAAGTATTTCTATACATATTCTGGCCATCATCTTCAATTCCTTCAACATCCAGGTTAATACCATATGTCTTCACCTGTTCAACTATGAACCTGGCAAAAGCACGGTCACAGCTTTCAAATTCATCTTTGCAGTCAGTGAAATAATCTTCAAAATTGGTGATGTGTCTGACTGTGCTTCCAATCTAAAATACATCTCTTGCATAGCCTTTTGGGTTGAACATAGGCCTTATCACCCCATATGATTCCAGGTGATATCTGGTTTTGAATGTTTTCAGCATGTTCTTGGCATCCGAACGGGATTCACAATTGAAATCCCCGACCTTCATAGGGAATTCATACCCTTTCTTTATCAAGCTTGCACTCAACAGGTTCACGTGCACTGCTTGTCTCACCATTTCAATCAGCACAATCATATCACTTGGATATCTTGGCAACATCAAGGGGAATCCATCAAAGGCTGCAAGATGCAAATAAGAAAACGATGAGAAATGAATGAAAAAATTCCCAAACTGGCTAATGGCCTCCATCGCTTTTTGGCTGAATCTCTGTTCAGGGCATCCCTGCAATTCCCTACAAATTCTCATAGTGAAATCATCATTCACTCGAACATAATCTCCATAGTTGTTATGTAATTGCAAACATGGGTAAAATTTGTAGCATTTAACATTATCTGGGAAATATTCCAATCTCGGAAGACCCGGCCATATTTGCAGTGATGCCAACATATAGATGAGGAAAGAAGACATATAGAATGTATTGTAGAACTTTGCGGCACGGAGGGCATTGGATAGAGTTTCACTTACCTCCTGAGCCCAATCAACATATTGTGTACCTGAGCATAGTACTTGTACTATGAAGAAGTAATGCTCAATGAAATTTAGGGCTTTGACTTCACCTCTCATTTTGTGAATGAGTACCAGAATATCAATAATTTTAGGCTGAAGGTCCAATCCAAAAAGAGTCTTTGGCACCTTACCTTTAGCGCCTTGCGGCTTCTAAAACCATGAGTGCATAATTTCTCTCCTCCACACCATTTTCTTCATAGAAAACTCAGAAGTGGCGTGCGATACTGTTAAGTTGGAGAATTCATCCCGCTCAGGTACCCAAAAGCAATTCACCGCTATCTGACGGTTAATAGATAGAAGCACTGTGTCGTTTGGCAGTATAATCTATCTGGTGTCTGGGTTGTAGTGGTTAATACATTCGTATATCAACTCCGGAGCTTGGATGGCCATTGGAAACCCTGCCGCTTCAATCAAGCCACTTTCTCTAAGCTTCTCTATTATAGGATGAATTGGCTCTGCTTTTAGTCTTTTCTTGAGATCATGCATGTCATAAAAGCGTAGAGAAGTATCTATGAGATTCTATATAGTGGTTTTAATGTTGTTCAATCAATCAAAACCGGAGAACCTAGCGGCCATTTTGCTATACAATAATAAGGGCTCTCAAAACACAAGATATAAAGCTCATAGTCAAGATGCTACGAATGCAGATGGGTTGGGCAGAATAATTGAATGGCAGCAAAGAAGAAACAGTGATTCGAAATACTGTTCACATTTCTGGCTTTATAGAAATCTAAATGTCACTGTCAATTTTCAGCATTTGCGCCACACGAGCGAATTTATGAATAAACCCGTTAACACCATAAATGAGAAGCCCTAATGGATACCTTGAAGTCTTTTCACTACTCCCACTGCCCTAACGAAAACATTTTCATTAACTTCACTTACTTTTCCATTTTCCTTGAGCTTGCGAAAAATTAGAAACGGGGTGCTTTTCTTTGCTTGCGAAAAATCCCTCTACGGGGGAGAATTCCACTTAAAAGGATTCCGCTTAACACAAGACTAAATTTCTTTCCTTTGCGGAAAATCCCTCTATGGGGGAGAACTCCACCATGGAGAAGGCAATTTTCAATTCTCCGCAAATACTTTATTTTAATCTCTGAGTCAATATTTAAACATTTCTCTCTTCTTCGGGAAATCGAAAAAGTGCTTTGAAAACCTGTTGTGGGGTCCACCTCATTATAACTAAGCTTGTGGAAAATCACCTGAGAGGTGGGAAATCCACACAGTGCAAAGTTCTCCCTTTCTGGCTTTGCGGAAAATTACCTTCTCCGGTAGAATTCCGCCATGGAGAAGCTGAAACTTAAAATCCCACCGGGCTATATCTTCCTCATTTCAACACCAAATTGGATGCAGTTTTCACCAATACGATCGTAAAACATCAGAGAACGGATCCAAGCTTTCAAATAGTGAAAATAATCCACCTTTAGGGACTGTGGAAAATGCATTGAAGACGTACATATGCTGTAGTGTCGCACCATCATATTAGCAGTAAACTGCTCAACCAAATAACACGACTTCCATGTTTCATAGCCCATTCTGCTCAGCCTGTCAATCACCATGCTTAGATCTAATGCCATTTGAAGGATATCAAGGATAACTCCTCACATCTATAATCACATCTCTATCACTGCATCATCTATATGAAGAGCCTTCTCTGATTTCTTATGAATGCCTGGAAATTATTATTCCCAATCATTCTTCTGCTTGAAAAAGATCATCAATAGGAGCACATTATCCTTGCCAGGTTAGGATCTACAACTTACCCAAAGAAATGAAACTCTGATAACCACCCACCCGGCTAAAACAAGATGACAAAGGAAGGGGAACCCGGCAAGGACTTCTTGTTCTAGAGAAGACTTAGACCTAGACTTCAGACTGACCAGACCAACATGACATGACCATACTAGGACTCCTAAATCTTCCACTTTTCTGAAATGGTTACATGTTTAAAAGTGGAGGCAACAACTGGCTCTGACTGGGGACTTGGGTATATTATACCCAAGCGAGGGACCTAGTATCTCTGGTTTTGCAAGGAATAACAAAAGGCGGCAATGCAAGAACACCAACAAAAGCAAGAAAAATAGGAAAGGAACAAAGCAAGGGAAAGGAAACTAACCTAAGGAATGAAAAGCAACAAAATGAAACTATGGTACATTACAGGGGTTACCTGTTTTCAATCTGCAACTTGATAAAGCTTCAAATCCTGACCGTTGAAGGTCAGTGGTAACACTTCACCATCTTGATATGCCAGTTTGAAAGAATTATTATCAAATGCCTGGTGAATTATGAATGGGCCTTTCCACAGGGAATCAAACTTCTTATGCATCCCTTTGGGAGTGCTTCACTTATCCCACAATAATACACTATCGCCCACCATGAATTTTCATGGTCTTGCCTTTCTGTCAAATAGCTTCTTCACTCGCAGTTGATGCTGAGTGATGTGATCTACTATCTCTGCTCTTTACTCTTCCAGCTTGGTCAGATACAAGATCCTCTTTTCTAATCCATCTCTAAATGTACCATCCTTGATCACCTCAATTCTAGAGGTAGTGGAAGGCTCACTTCAGTGCCATGAACCAACTCAAAAGGTGAAACATCGATTGCCCTCTTTGGCATCACCCTGTCCGCCCATAACGCTTCATGCAGCTTTTTATGCCAATTTCTTTGATTATCTTCCACCAGCTTCTTAATGAATTTCACCAAATTCTTATTGCTGGATTCGGCTTGGCCGTTTCCCTATGGGAAGTAATCTGAAGAATGGCTAACAGCGATTCCATATTCAAAGCAAAAACTAGTAATCTCAACTGAAGAGAAATAAGCTGCATTGTCCATTACTAACTTATTTGGGACTCCAAACCTGACTAGTATGTTCTCTTTAAGAAACTCACAGACAACCTCTGAAGTTGTCTTCTTTGTCGCCTTAGCTTCCACCCACTTGGTGAAATAATCAGTGGCAGTTATTATATATTGATGACCAGCGTTCGAGGTCGGATTAATTGGGTCGATGAAGTCAAGACCCCATTGTTGGAAAGGTTCTTCTATCACAACAGGTTTTAGCAGGAGAGCAGTTAACTGAGGACGTCCCGAGAACATCTTGCATTTCTCACATTTTGCTACCCAAGAATAAGTATCCTTGAACATCCCAAGCCAGTAGTAGCATTGTCTCAAAATTTTGAAAGCGGTGACAGAGGACGAGAAATGTCCTCCGTAGGCTTCATCATGAAAAGTCTTCAGTAGCCTCTCTTGTTGCTGTTTATATACACATCTAAGGAAAGTACCATCAATCACCTTCTTAAACAATTTACCATCCCAAATTACAAACTTAGCAGCCTTTAATCTCAGTTCTCTTCTTTGTTTCGCTGTTAGGCCCTCCGGGCATTCTCTGTATGTGAGGAAGTGAACAATATCTTCGAACCATGTATCTTGGATTCCCACGGCCAAGACCAACTGCTTTTCTTTGGGTTCCTCTGGCTCTTCCACGATCTTGTTTTCCACAATTTCTCTACATAAAGCATTTCCCCTTACCAGTTTAGTGGGCTTAATTTCAATGTCGTATTCCTGCGTCTTTGCTATCCAAGCTCCTCGAGCATTGCAACCCACTTTTTGCTGCATCAACACACTTTTCACTGCTGCGTCTGGGACATACACCATAGAATGCAAATGCAAGATGTAGAACCAGAATTTTTTCAATGCTTTAACTACCGCAAAAGCATGTTTCTCGATCTGAGAGTATCTTAATTCATGATTCTTTAAAGGAACACTCATGAAAGCTAAGGGGCCTGAACTCCTTCATCATTACTTTGCATAAGTATAGCTGACAGAGTGTGTTCGGAAGCATAACAGTAGATGATGAAATCTCACCCATAATGTGGATGACTCAACACCGGAGCATTAGCAATAGCATCCTTGATGTTCTGGAAAGCTTGCTTCCCTGGTTCACTCCATTTAAAGTTTGCATTGCCCTTCATCATATCTACAATGCATTGGGTTATCTCTGCAAAATCTGGTACAAATCTCCTGAGGAAGTTGACTTGCCCAAAAAATGACTTCACTCATGTCTTGTTCACTGGCAAACTCAATCTTCGAATAGCCTCAACTCGCTCTGGGTCAATCCTGATTCCTTCTTGGGAGACTATGTGACTAAGGAGCTTTCATTCTGTTACACAGAACACTAATTTCTTTGGGTTAAGGGAGATTCCATGTTCCTGGCATCTTTGCAAGACCTTCCTCAAATCTTCTATGTGGTCTTTTCTTTTCTTTGAAAACACGGTGAGATCATCCAGATATATCCCTATGATCTGATTCATCAGATCAGCAAATGTGTTGCTCATGCATCTTTGAAAAGTAGCACCGACATTTATCAGACTGAAAGGCATCCTATGGTATGCGAACGTACCCCAGGGGGTTGTGAACGTCGTCTTGTGCTGATCTTTCTCCTCCACTTCAATCTGGTTATAGCCCTAGAATCCATCGAGCATGGACATCATCTCAGATCCAGCCACCGTTTGCAGTAAATAATCCATATTGGGAAGCGAAAAATTGTCCTTAAGGGACGCCTGATTCAAGTTTCAAAAATCAACGCAAATCCTAATTTCTCCATTCTTTTTCCGAACAAGCACTATATTGGCTACCCAAGTAGAATGATGAATTGGGTAGATAATCTGAGCCTTTAAAATTTTGTCCACCTCTCAGAATATGGTGTCTGCTATCTTTGGATTATAATTCCTTTGCTTCTGGCAGAAAGGGACGGTGTCTGGCTTCAGAGGAATCTGATGTTTCACTTCTCCACCTCTATAACTTTTCAAGTCTTCGTAGCTCCAGGCAAAAACATCCTTGTACTCTAGAAAGAGTTGCTTGGCGGCTTCCTTCTCTTCAGATGAACAACATTTGCCAATGTTGATTATCTTGGGGTCGTCTGGATCACCGATGTTCACCCCTTCATACTCACCAGTAGTGGGTCCTTTTTTCATCCTCTTCTACTTTATATAAGCATCGTGTCTATTAAACAGCTTTTCCAAAGACACAAAATAAGGCAGGATGGTATTACCTTGTAGCTGAATTGCTTCATCTTTCTTTTCTTGAGATTCATGGCTAGAATCTTCTTTATCTTCTTGATTCATTTAGTGCTTAGAGGTAGTCTTGTCGCCCTCCAAGAACAACTGCAAACTCTTGTCATCCTCAAAGACTTGCCAAGAGTCCGTATTGTTAGGAACATAAGCTCTATAGATAATCTCAATTTGATACTTTTTGTCTTTGAACTCTGGATGAGGCAACAATAAAGAAGCCAAAACTGCTAGAGAATCAGCCTTGGAATTCAATTCTCTTGGTACCGCTTCAATGGAGAAGGCATCCAGACTTTCTATTTCATCCCAAACCCTGTTTCTGTAATTCTTCAATCTATGATTCTTGACAGGGTATTGTTTTCTAACCTGTTTCACAATGAGCTCTGCGTCGCCTCTAGCCTTTAGCAATTTTATCCCTTTCTCTTTTGCTGCTACAATTCCAAGTAATAGAGCCTCATATTCTATGGTGTTATTGGTATTCCTGAATTCCAATTTAAAGGCCATAGGCTCAGGTTCACCTTGAGGAGGGATCAACACGACGCCCGCACCAGATCCTGATGAAGAACAGCTTCCATCAAATTCCAAGGTCCATACACCAATAGGGTTGCTCCCTTCACATGAAGCTCTTTCATCTGGACTTTCACTTCTTTCTTCACTCAGGGATTCTTTAGTGAACAACATGTAATTGCTGAATTCTAACTTTTGGTAGAGTATCTGGGCTTTAGGATCATCAGATTTCAGGACGGTGAATTTAGCCTTTTCCTCAGGCTCCAACTTAACCTTCTTATTTCCAATTGGTATCGTAGCCTGAGACCAATCCAACTTTATCTCTCCTCCTAAGTCCCTACAAAAACTTCTACTCAGGAGGACGCCATAGCTTGTCAGGATGTCTGCCACTAGGATAGTCAATAAGAGCTTCTTTTCGGGGTGAGAGGCCAAAGCAACCTGGGCATCTTTAATTTTTCCTAGCAAGGGAACCTGTTTAGCATCCATTGAGTAACATTTCCCATACACCTTTGTGAGGCTAAGACCTAAGGCTTTGGCCACTGAATAGGGTATAACATTGTCTGACGCTCCAGAGTCTATTATGCAGTTACTTAGCTTACACCCGTTAATGTATAATGAAACATAGAAGGGGTCAGGCTTCTGCCCAGGAGAAGTTGCTAACACAGTACATTCTTCTTGATGAAACAAAT
>MU226977.1:961016-997372 GCA_018584345.1 Thuja plicata | reverse complement strand
TTCTTTTTCTATCTTTGTCCGATAAGCTTTGGCAGCAACCACTATTGGAACTAACTCTTCATGTTTGGGAACGTAGACGTTGGTATATCTTAAGAGCCACTGGGAATGATCTCTAGCCACCTTCTTTGTCATGTTTAACTGCTTCAGCGGCTCTTCCATGGCCATGTGTATCTGCCCGCTCAGCTTTTGCAATTTTGTAGCTCTGTTCGTGCCACTTGCAGACGCATCGATCAAACTATCTAAGTACTTAGAGAAATTATCTTTCATTACTTTGACATCAATTAACACCTTCTGCTGGCCGCTAGTTTGGGAGTCTGTATGGAGTTCTTTTATCAGCTCGAATCCCCTATTTTGGAATTCACTTATTTTGTTCCATGTTTCACTAAGTCCTTTTTCTACGGATAGTATCATTTCGGTCCTAAATGACATACTTTTAAGCCATTCAGCTATAGGCTCACTTCCTGTTGATAGAATTTTTGCCTCTATGGCTTCTTTCCCTTTCATTTGTAGGATCATCTTCAAGAGTGCACTGCATTCATCACTCTTCACTCTTTCCCCTGCCAAAATATTACTGTTTGTCAGAATGTTTTCTGCTTCCTTCTCCAACCTTAGAATATTGCTCCCAATCTATTCTATAACAGTAATCCCATCTTCTCTGACCTTTTCCACCCATTCTTTACTTATCTGGCTGAAGTGCCTGTCTTCTTGGAGTTGAGAAATAAGAGCTCGTACTTTGGCGGCCGTGGGGTTCTTTGTCATCGTCACTCCAGAGATGGTTGCTAGAGGAGACACCAACTGCCGGATGAACTGATTCAATTCTTCAATCTTTGCCTTCATTCTTACTTTGGAGGACTTCAGTCTCTCTAATTGTTCTTCAATGACTTCGTTGGTTGACTTCCATAGACCAACCTTGGTATCATGCCTTGATTCTCTGAGGTCTATTGAATGCAGTATAAAATCATCAATAGCCATATCCTCCAACCTGCCCTCTTTGTTGGGCTTTGCTATCTCCATGGTCAAGTGACCTGTGGTTGGATCATGGCCTAATATTGACAGTGACTTCTGCTTCTTGGCTTGGGCCAGTGCTGATCTAGGCTGTACCACAAGGGAAATAGTATCTTTTGCTGGAGTACTCTCCTCCTTCCTTCGTTTCCTCCTTTCCAGGGTGTCCTCCAGCCATGACTTAGTGCTTATTACTTGGGATGCAGCCCCTAGTGAATCGATGCTAAACATCTTCCTTTTAACTGGGATGGCTGCTATTGTAGGTGTGGAAAAAGGATTTTTTGGGACTTGAGGGACCAACTTCGGAGGGTCTTGGCTTGTCCCAGCAGTTTTCTTAGCTACTCCATCTGATTTTGAAGACTCACTACTACTACTCTCTCCATCTCCCAAATCCACAACTTGCACTGGGGAACTATCCACGGGTAGCAATGTTACACTCACAGGAGTGATAGGACTAGGATGAGGCAAAGGCACTGGGGTAACCTGAGAAGATGAAATTGGAGTGGTGCTAGGAGTAGCTGCACCATCTTTCGGTTCTTCTGCCTTCTTCTCTTCCATTTGGGTCCCAATCACTGGTCGGGAGCCGCCATGACAGGTCTTATCAAATGGAATATTTTTATCTGGCGGTTGGTCACCTCCTCCTGCAGGCCGAGCAGGTCCTTGAGAGATTGCTGCCATCACACTTGCAGTGGTCTCCTGAGTGGAGGATGAAGTAGGTACTGATGGGGACACTTGAGTAGATGTATTTTTTGTTCATTTCTTTTTAGCTGTCCATTCAACCCATTTTCTCATCCTCTTGATAATTTTTGCCTTCATTGTCTCTAAGTCCTCCGCGACTTCTCCATTAGGCTCAGAACTGATGGAGGTGTTTCTAATTTTGGTCAGATAAGTATTTCTATACATATTCAGGCCATCATCTTCAATTCCTTCAACATCCAGGTTAATACCATGTCTTCACCTATTCAACTGTGAACCTGGCAAAAGCACAGTCACGGCTTTCAAATTCATCTTTGCAGTTAGCGAAATAATCTTCAAAATCGGTGATGTGTCTGACTGTGCTTCCAATCTGCAATACATCTCTTGCATAGCCTTTGGGGTTGAACATAGGCCTTATCACCCCATATGATTCCAGGTGATATCTGGTTTCGAATGTTTTCAGCATGTTCTTGGCATCCGAACGGGATTTGCAACTGAAATCCCCGTCCTTCATAGGGAATTCATACCCTTTCTTTCTCAAGCTTGCACTCAACAGGTTCACGTGCACTGCTTGTCTCACCATTTCAATCAGCACAATCATATCACTTGGATATCTTGGCAGCTTCAAGGGGAATCCATCAAAGGCTGTAAGACGCAAATAAGAAAACGATGAGAAATGAATGAAAAAATTCCCAAACTGGATAATGGCCTCCATCGCTTCTGGGCTGAATCTCTGTTCAGGGCATCCCTGCAATTCCCTGCAAATTCTCATAGTGAAAGCATCATTCACTCGGACATAATCTCCATAGCTGTTATGTAATTACAAACATGGGTAAAATTCGTAGCATTTAACATTATCTGGGAAATCTTCTAATCTTGGAAGACCCGGCCATATTTGCAGTGATGCCAACATATAGATGAGGAAAGAAGACATATAGAATGTATTGTAGAACTTTGCGGTACGCAGGGCATTGGACAGAGTTTCACTTACCTCCTGAGCCCAATCAACATATTGTGTACCTGAGCATATTACTTGTACTATGAAGAAGTAATGCTCAATGAAATTTAGGGCTTCGACTTCACCTCTCATTCTGTGAATGAGTACCAGAATATCAATAATTTTTGGCTTAAGGTCCGATCCAAAAAGAGTCTTTGGCACCTTACCTTTAGCACCTCGTAGCTTCTGAAACCATGAGTGCATAATTTCTCTCCTCCACACCATTTTCTTCGCAGAAAACTTAGAAGTGGCATGCGATACTGTTAAGTTGGAGAATTCGTCCCGCTCAGGTACCCAGAAGCAATTCACCACTGTCTGACGGTCAATAGATAGAAGCACCATGTCGTTTGGCAATATAATCTGTCTGGTGTCCGGGTTGTAGTTGTTGATACATTCGTATATCAACTCCGGAGCTTGGATGGCCACTGGAAACCCTGCCGCTTTAATCAAGCCACTTTCTCTAAGCTTCTCTGTTATAGGATGAATTGGCTCTGCTTTCAGTATTTTCTGGAGATCATGCATGTCATAAAAGCACAGAGAAGTATCTGTGAGATTTTTGAGAGTGGTTTTAATGTCGTTCAATCCGTCAAAACTGGAGAACCTAGCGGCCATTTTGCTATACAATAATAAGGGCTCTCGAAACACAAGATATAAAGCTCACAGTCAAGATGCTACGAATGCAGATGGGTTGGGCAAAATAACTGAATGGAAGCAAAGAAGAAATAGTGATTCAAAATACTGTTCACATTTCTGGCTTTATAGAAATCTAAATGTCACTGTCGATTTTCAACATTCGCGCCACACGAGCGAATTTATGAATAAACCCATTAACACCATAAATGAGAAGCCCTAATAGATACCTTGAATTATTTTCACTACTCCCACTACCCTAATGAAAACATTTTCATTAACTTCACTTACTTTTCCATTTTCCTTGAGCTTGCAAAAAATCAGAAACAGGGTGCTTTTCTTTGCTTGCGGAAAATCCCTCTACGGGGGAGAATTCTGCTTAAAAGGATTCCGCTTAACACAAGACTACATTTCTTTCCTTTGTGGAAAATCCCTCTATGGGGGAGAACTCCGCCATGGAGAAGGCAATTTTCAATTCTCCGCAAATACTTTATTTTAATCTCCAAGTCAATATTTAAACATTTCTCTCTTCTTCGGGAAATCGAAAAAGTGCTTCGAAAACCTGTTGTGGGGTCCACCTCATTATAACTAAGCTTGTGGAAAATCACCTGAGAGGTGGGAAATCCGCACAGTGCAAAGTTCTCCTTTTCTGGCTTTGCAGAAAATTACCTTCTCCGGTAGAATTCCGCCATGGAGAAGCTGAAGCTTAAAATCCCGCTGGGCTATATCTTCCTCATTTCAACACCAAATTGGATGCAGTTTTCACCAATACGATCGTAAAACATCAGAGAATGGATCCAAGCTTTCAAATAGTGTAAATCATCCACCTTTAGGGACTGTGGAAAATGCATTGAAGACGTACATATGCTGTAGTGTCGCACCATCATATTAGTAGTAAACTGCTCAACCAAATAACACGACTTCCATGTTTCATAGCCCATTCTACTCAGCCTGTCAATCACCATGCTTAGATCTAATGTCATTTGAAGGATATTAAGGATAACTCCTCGCATCTATAATCACAGCTCTATCACTGCATCATCTATATGAAGAGCCTTCTCTGATTTCTTATGAATGCCTGGAAATTATTATTCCCAATCATTCTTCTGCTTGAAAAAGATCATCAATAGGAGCACATTATCCTTGCCAGGTTAGGATCTACAACTTACCCAAAGCAATGAAACTTAGATAACCACCCACCCAGCTAAAACAAGATGGAAAAGGAAGGGGAACCCGGAAAGGACTTCCTATTCTAGAGAAGACTTAGACCTAGACATCAGACTGACCATACCAACACGACATGACCATACTAGGACTCCTAAATCTTCCACTTTTCGGAAATGGTTACATGTTTAAAAGTGGAGGCAACATTGTGTTGTTGCTTTCATGTTGTTCAAAAAGTTGGTTTGGATTGCTTTGAGTTCCTTGGGCCCCTATTCTCTAGGCCATCCTCACATTAGGTGGTATCAGAGAAAAGGTTAGATCTAGGTTCCTTCTTGTAAGCCCTAACCCTAGTTGGCTGATATTGTTTTGGGGTAGCAGATTGCGATCTAACCTACAATTGCAAGGCATTTCAAGATGGTTCATGGGAGAGGAAATACAAATCCAAGTCTAGCTGATATGTTAAGGTAGATGGCTAGAAGATTTGAAGCTATTGAGATAACCTAGCGTAAAGGAAGATATCTTGAAGATGTTTGTGACGATGAATTTGAAGAAGTGCAAGGAAAAGTTGCACCTACACCTGTGATAGATTAGGAAGAAGAGTGATTCCTGTGAGCATTGACAAGATTGAAGTCCAAACCTCAGTTTAATCCTCCTAAAGATAGTGGAAATTTGGATTCTGATGAAATGATAGACTGGATAAATGAGATGGAAAAATAATTTGAGTATGAGAATGTATCAGAGGAGAAGAAAGTAAAGATTGCAAGCACAAAGTTGAAAAGTCATGCATCCTTGTGGTGGGAGCATCTGCAATTGGATCAAAAGAAGAAGGGTAAAGACAAGAATAAGATGATAAGAAAATTGAAAGGCAAGTTTCTACCTTCTAATTACCATATTAACCTGATTAGGAGAATGCAAAGTTTGAAGCTAAAAGATATCTCAGTAAAATATTACACAGAGGAATTTTACCGACTCGACATCATATCTAGACATGTTGAAGATGAAGTGGAAAGGATAAAAAGGTATCTAAATGGATTAAGAAGTTCTATACAAGATGAGATCATCTTGGTAAAGATGGAGAGCATTAAAGAGGCATATCAGTTGGCCCTAAAAGATGAGGATAAATTGAAAAAAAAAGATATGAACAAAGGAAAAGAGGCAAAGGT
The DNA here is from genome assembly GCA_018584345.1 of Thuja plicata. NCBI lineage: Eukaryota > Viridiplantae > Streptophyta > Pinopsida > Cupressales > Cupressaceae > Thuja > Thuja plicata. The sequence continues at coordinate 991,720 of MU226977.1, read as the reverse complement.
GGTAGATTCCCTAGAGGAAGATGTAGATCTCATGGTGAAAATATTAGATCCGAACTAGACAAGTCAATTTCAGACACATATCAAGACAAAGGAAAGACAAAATGGAAAGGTGGAAGTTCATTCTGAGAAAGAGGCAACTACTCCCGAGGTGGTTAGAGTAGAAGAGGGTTCATAGGAACTTTTTACAATTGTGGTGAAGAAGGACATAGATCTTTTGAGTGTACACATGCAAGAAAGAAAGTGGGTAGTAGCATAAATGCTTTGGTGTAAAAAGAGTCACCGCATGAAGTGAAGGAGATCTAATTATCAGAAGGATACTTTGGAGTGAGAAAGATAAGCTAGATCCTATCAAGAAAAGTTTGTTCAAGACCATATTTAGACTTATAGACAAAGTTTGGAAAGTAATTGTTGATAGTGGAAGCTTAGAGAATCTAGCATCTGAATAGATGGTCACAAAGTTGCAGTTGGAAAGAATGAAGCACCCAAAACCCTATCAGATTTCATGGATCAAGGATGAACATACATTAATGGTGAGTGAACAATGTTTTGTGAATCTAAAAATTGGAAAGTATTATGATAAGGTGTTGTGTGATATTATGCCAATGGATTTTTGTCATATTTTTTTGGGTAGACATTGGCAGTATGATAGACATGCTATACATGAAGGAAGAGTGAATAGATATACTATTTGGGTTGATGGTAATAAATAAATCTTGTTACCTTTTTTTGAAGAATCTGTTGGTGAGATATGAAGTTTTGTTTGATGGAAGGTAGATAGTTTGTTAAGGATTTAAAAAGAAATTATATTTGCTTTGCTTTGATTCCTAACAAATCAAGTAAGAATATAGAAGATGAAATTCCTACAGAAGTTGAGAAATTTCTTATCGAGTACAAGGAGATCATTTTAGATAATGTAACTGATGGTTTTCCACCAATGAGAGATATTATTCATTGTATGGATCTGATTTCTGGAGCTAGTTTACCAAACAAGCCACCACATCGGTTGACACCGACTAAGAATAAAGAACTCAACCAACAAGCTCATGAGCTATTGAGCAAGGGTTTAATCAGAGAAATTTTGAGTCCATGTGCAGTACTAGCTATATTGGCACCTAAGAAGAATGGAGAATGGATAATGTGCACTGATTCAAGGGAAATCAATAAGATCACAATTAAGTATAGGTTTCCTATACCGAGGATGGATTATATAATGGATTTTTTGAATGGAGAAAAATATTTTACCAAAATTTATTTGAAGAGTAGATATCATCATATAAAAATCAGATAAGGTGATGAGTGGAAGACTACTTTCAAGACAAAGGAACATTTGTATGAATGGTTGGTTATGCCCTTTGGTTTAACTAATGCACCGAGTACATTTATGAGGTTAATGAATGAAGTTTTAAAGAAACTCTTGAATAAATGTGTGATTGTATACTTGGATGATATTCTGATATTCAGTAAGACTAGAGAAGAGTATTTGATGCATATAAGACAAGTATTCCATAGATTGAAAGAAGAAAAGTTGCTGATAAATTTGAAAAAGTGTTCCTTTATGATAGAAGAATTTTAATATTTAGGTTTTTTTATTTTAGCTGATGGTTTGAAGATGGATCCTGAGAAGTTTGAAGCTATACCTAGTTGGCCTACACCTGAGAATGTCAGTGAAGTAAGATCATTTCATGGATTGGCAATTTTTTACAGGAAGGCTATCAAAAATTTATGTTTTATTTATAATGTTATGATTGAACAATGAGAGGAGACAAAAGTGAATTCAAATGGACACATGGACCTGATAAAATTTTTGAGACTTTGAAGTAGAAGATTGTTGAATTGCCTATGTTAGCCTTACCTGATTTCAATAAGGTATTTCAAGTTGAATGTCATGCAAGTGGAAGTGCAATAGGAACTGTGTTGACCCAAGAAGGTAAACTTGTTTCTTGCTTTAGTGAAAAGTTAAATGATGCTAAAAATAAGTATTATGTCTATGATCAAGAATTCTATGCTATTATTCAAGCTCTGAAGAAACCAAGACATTATTTGATGCCAAATGAATTTGTGTTATATACTTATCATAGGGCTTTACAGTATTTGGTAGTCAGAATAAGTTGAATTAGAGACATATGAAATAGGTAGAGTATTTGCATAGTTTCACTTTTGTGATAAAGCATAAGAGTGGAGTTTCTAACCGAGTTGTTGATGCATTGAGTAGAAGAAGATCTTTGTTGATTGAGATGAGAATTGAGGTTCTTGGTTTTGATGACATGAAGCATTTGTCTGAAAATGATCCTAATTTTTTTGAGCACTAGAGAGTGTGTAGAGAACCTATTCCAAATCAACTAAATATGTATGAAGACTATTTTGTTCAAGAAGATATGTTGTTCAAAGGTATTCAATTGCGCATACCGAAAGGATCAATGAGAAAAACATAGTAGTGGTTTGGCTAGACATTTTGGTATTGATAAAACATTGAGTTTGCTTAAGGAAAGGTATTTTTGGCCTCAGTTATATAAGGATGTTCAGAAATTTGTGAAAATTTGTAGAATTTATCAATTTTCTAAAGTAGTAAGTCAGAATATTGGATTGTATACACTGATTACTGTTCCTAAGAAACCTGGGAGTGATATCAGCATGGATTTTGTTCTTGGCTTACCGAGGACAGCTAGAGGTAATGATTTCAATTTGTTGTTGTGGATAGATTTTCTAAGATGAAAAATTTCATACCATGTAGGAAAACATCAGATGTAGTACATATAGAAGATCTTTTCTTTAAGGAGATTGTCAGATTGCATGGATTACTGAAGAGTATCATCTCTGACCGAGATAGTAAGTTTGTTAGCTATTTTTGGAAAACACTTTGGAAGAAGTTGGACACTGAGTTGAAATATAGTTCTACATTACATCCACAGACTGATGGACAAACAAAGGTTGTAAACCAAAGTTTGGGTAACCTGTTAAGATGCTTAGTTTGAGACACACCAAGTAATTGGGATTTGATGTTGGCACAAGTAGAGTTTGCATATAATAATTTAGTGAATAGAAGCACTGGAAAGACACCTTTTGAGATTATAATGGCACACAATTGAGAGGTATATCAGACTTGAGAAACATTGTTGGAGAAGAGAAAAGAAGTGTTGAAGCAGAAAAGTTTGTTGAGTTTATGACGACATTGCATGAGGATGTAAAATAGAAGTTGGAGAAAAGTAATCAGAAATACAAGGATAGTGCAGATAGATCAAGGAGACATAAAAATTTTGAAGTTGGTGATGCAGTAATGGTTCATTTTAAGAAAGGTAGATTTCCTATTGGAACATATGGTAAATTGAAGATGAAAAAATTTGGTCCTTGCCAAATATTGAGAAGATTTGACAGTGGAAATTCTTATGAGGTAGAATTACCTGGTGACATGGATATATCACCTATATTCAATATTTTATATTTGTATGAGTATCATGAACCTAATGAAGAAGTGACAGTACCGATTGATTATCCTAAGAAATAGATAGACGAAGTTGATAATATTTTGAAACAGAGAGTTGGCAGAAGTACAAGAGGAAATGAATACATTGAATATCTGATAAAATGGAAGAACAGACCGATTGAGGACTCATCTTGGATTTCTGAATATGAGTTGGATTCAATTTAGGTTAGACTTGACATATGTTTTAGAGAATCATTTCTTTTAACCCCAGGCGTCTGATGCAGGAGCATCTTGGGTTATTTTGCAATCCTGATCAACCAAAAATATGATTGTTTTAGTTTAGTATCTTTTTGGAGGTTTCTCAGTAACTATTTTTGCTCGGTTAGTTGTTCTATCTTGCTTTACCAATGGGTCTTGGTGAATGTTGGATGCTTGGTGGTTTCTTTCACCAAGTTGTTTATATTACTTGATTACCTTCTTACCGAGTTGTTTATGTTGCTCAGTTGGTCTTCACCAAGTTATTCCTATTGCTTAGTCAACTTCTTACCCAGTTGTTTATTTTTTAATTTGGATCTTCTGGCCGACTTATGTATTTAATTTTTGTAGCGTAATTAATCTAAGATCTCACATTGGGATGTGTGTGGACCTAAATCTAGGTCTTTTCTATTTCCTATGTTGGATTTTAGGATCTGAGTGTCGACCTCTTTGGGGGACTCTTGTATATATTTGGTTTTCTATTGTTAGATTAGGGTATCATTTTTTGCATAGAATATTAAGTGTTAGCAGATTTGGATGGAAGGTCTATGACCTTTCATATATGAAGATTATTCTATAAAAATCTGAATGTGTATGGCCAAAACTGGGATGGACTTACGGCCAAGAATGTAATGATTTTGATGAAATAAGATAAATTTTATGTGGTTTCTTCTCTCCCTTGTTGTGTTGTTGCTTCCATTTTGTTCAGCAAGTTTGTTTGGATTGTTGGGAGTGCCTTGGGCCGTTGTTCTCCAGGCCATCCTTGCATCAACAACTTCATATCCATTATCACAAATTTGACTAACTCTAAGAATATTATACTTTAATCCATCAACATAATACACATCATGCATAGAAATTTTGTCACTAAGCATCAAAGAACCCAAACCTTTAATTTTCCTTTAAGAATCATCACCAAAACTCACACTAAAACCTTTGTAATTAATCAATTTGTCAAACTTTTTTTATCACATGTCATGTTTCTAGAACAACCACTATCAATTATCCAAAAATGCCTTTCTTTATAATGTAAATACATTTGAACACACATAGACTTATTATTCTTAGGCATCCATATCATAGTCACTTTAGTATCAAATTCTTTATCAACTTGTGGACTAGTATAAAATTGATCATTCTGAAATGACTTAGTTTTGCAATTCCTCATAACATGACCAAAGAGATTGCATTTGTAACATCTTATACCATTCATTTTAGGAAATGAATAATGAAAATGAAACTTTGAAAACCTCCTTGACATATATTTGCAATTACTTATTCTATGTCCATATTGATGACACATGAAGCAATACCCATCAAAGAAAGAAGTGAACCTATTTCAAGATCTTTTACTCGTGATTGAAGTGGTTGATATAACCTTATTTTTATCATTAGAAATCTGATTAAAATCTTCATTTTTAATTGCATTTAAAGTGGTCATTTTCTGATCTATGTCCTTACTTTCAGATTTGAATATCTCAGATAAAGTTTTATCTTTCTTGTCACTAGAACATTGTCCAAGTTCAAAACCAATTCCAGTTAGATTATATGTTCTTCTTTGTTTCCTTAACATGTCATCCAAAGTAGTATTCTCATATTTTTATAACATCCTTTTATATGATACTACTTCATTCATTAACCTTGTACATTCCTAATATTTAGACCTTAACTCTTCCTTAGTGACAAAGACAATTCTCTTTTGTTCCTCAAGTTGTAATTTCAATTCTATAACTTGTTGATTTAATTCCTTAGTATCTTTTTCAAATTTATCTTTTTCCTTTACGAATTTATTTTCTTGAACACTTAAATTCCTTTTTAATTCCTTGATCTCTTTAAGTGCATAAAGAAATTCACATTCCAAATCAGCCTCAACAAGTTCAACATCATCATCACTATCTGATTCTTGACAAGTAGTTTATACAACCATGAATAAAACTTCACTTTCATCACAATCAAAGCTACTAGATTCACTATCTGATACATCAACAATCAAACTCTTCTTCTTCTTAAAGAACTTCTTTTTGTTAAAGAACTTCTTTTAAATTGATTTCTATTTCTCATCATCTACTTCATCATGACTATTATAAGGACATTTAGATGCAAAGTTTTCTATTTTACCACAACTAAATCATTTGATAGGAATATTACCTTTGTATTTACCTGCTCCTTTCCTTAATTTCCTTGAGAGATATTCTTCAATAACCTCAAGGTATTTTAATTCTGATGATACTTCCTTCATTTTCTTTTCTACCTTAAATGATGCTTCTTTTCTTGTGGATTCTTGCTTGCCAAAATTTCTAATTTCATAAGCTACAAGTTCTCCATGAATATCTTACATTGTATATTTGTTAATGTCTCTAGTTTATTCTATGGAACATATTTTATGGTGCAGGAGCACCTAGGCAAATCCCTAATCCAATTTTTGTTTTGGCTTGTACTAACCTTATCCAAGTTAGTAGAGTTTGGTTTTGACCTTAGAAGGTCTTGAAAGTGTGTACCTAGGTGGATTTGACTAGGTCCAATCCAACCTAGATGTTTTATGCTTTGGTAGTGGTTAGTGCTAGACTAAGCCTAAAAGTGGGAAAATGGATCCAAAATCCTTCAAGGCTTTGGATAAGTTAGCAATATTCCTAAAACAGCCTCTAGGATGTTTTTACATCATTCTAGGTTGATTAGAGGTCACTGGGATTTGTTTTATGGAAATTTGTAAAAGTTGTCAAAATGTTGGATGACAACATTTGCAACTTTTAAAAGTTGCATGACAAAATTTGGCAGAATGGGATTCTCTTCGAAGAATGATGATGGGTGGTTAATGTAACAACCTATAATAATTGGGAAGGCATATTTAGCCATGGAGTATCCCATTTCCCAAGGTAGAAGGATGTAATGAGTGATTTTGAATTTGCAAGAGGAAGCTCTGTTACTGGTTTTAGCATACAAACGACTACTTTGATGTTTGTGAGTTAATGGATGGATTGAATAGCTAGATCCAGTGTTGCATTTGTGTAGTAGAGGTATTTTTAATTACTTTTTTAGCTTTGAAGTTGTTTTGAGTTTATTAGATTAGTCTGTTAAATTGTTTTGTTAGTAGCCCAGTTGTTGGTGTTTTTTAGACAGTTTTAGGAAACATGGCTCCCCCATAGATCTCCACCGTGAAAATCATCACAGACCAAAGGGATATGAAAGGAAGCAATTTTAAAGTGTACATATGGAAGGAGGAGCTCATAAAAGAAAGATAGCTAATTTTGGTGTCATGGCCTAGGCAAGTCTAGTGTATCCAGTTAGGTGTATGACAGTGATCTAATGGTGTGTAATTGCACGGGAAAGATTGGGTGAATGGAACCAAGTATGGTTTCACAATAATAGAGGTCCTACAGATACCTCCTAGGAATATTAGGCATTGGCCAATCCATTAAGATATATTTACAAGAAGAAATCAGTAGACTGCATAAAATATCCCTATTTGCCCTATTATCCCTGAATTCTAGGAACCTACTGTACAGAGGCCCTAGAACCCTAAGACCACAAAAATCCTTAATTTCTTGGAAAAGGGTGTTTGAATATTTAATGTTTTTTGGGATTTTTTGGGATTTTTGTGAGAGAAGTGGGAAAAACTCACTGATTAGGGCTAATTGACCTATTAGGCCTAAAAGACCAAATTCACCTAAGGTCTTGAGATCGTTTGAAAAGCCATTGAAATCCTATTCTAATGGGATCATATGGTAGGAAAAAATTTGTCTTAGTAAGGATTACACCCCCTACAACACTTATGATGAGATGCAGATGAAAATGCACTTGGAGACTTCCAAGAAGCAGTAAGGGATTGAAGAGCACTTTGTTGGTAGTGATCCCAAGGTGAAGCATAAAAGAGACCAACTCATAGAGTTGTGTTGAAGAAGTCCTAGGATATTTGAGAAAGGGCTTGGAATATCCTAGAAGAGAGGGTAGGATCTTGAGAGGGATAGGAACAGTGGAGTCCTAGATTTGGCTTGTGCAAGCACACCTTGAGGGTTACTATCAGATTGGTATCAAAGCCAATAATATTTGGCTTATGGTGAATGTTTCAACTGGAAGAGTCAGTAGGAGAGTCTACAATGGTGACAAATGAAGAGCTTGCAAAGAAATTGGATGAGAAAGAAGAAGAGAATAGATTGCTCAGAGAAATATCTGCCCAACTAGAACATAAAGTGGACCAAGTGGAGGAAAATATTGAGAAAATGAAAGATAAATTTGAAGGAAAGAGTAAAAAGATAGCCTTGGATCCTGAAGTCCGCGAAGCTGACCATGTCCTCATTGAAGAACGATTCTTAAAGGCACTAAAAGCTTTGAGTGGAAAGGAATTTGAAGGAGTTCATATCTTCACTGGAAAGATGGAACCAGAGATAGTCCTAGATTGGATTGAAGGACTAGAAAATCACTTTGAATGTGAGGGTATAATTGAATCTCAGAAAGTGTAAGTGGAAAAGGCTAGACTGAGAGGGTTTGCACTCACTTGGTGGAAATTTATCCAAGATGAGAGAGAGAAGGAAGGAAAGATACTTATTGCTACTTGGAAGGCTATGGTAGCCAAAATTAGAGAAGCATATGTACCTGAAGTCTATAAGATTTAGTTGCATAAAAGGAGAAAAAGTCTTAGGCAAAAAGACTTGTATGTTAACTCTTATACTAAAGAGTTTCAAAAGCTATGTATGAGATCAAGAATTGTAGAAGAGGAAATTTTGAAGGTATTTAGGTACCTTAATGGTCTTAAAAGGACTATACAAGATGAACTAAGTTTTCTTACTCCTACCAAGGTTCAGAGATGCCACCAACTTTCCATAAAGGTGGAAGATAAATTGAGAAAGAAACAAGACTCAAGTAATACTAGAGGCAGAGGTAGAGGAAGAGATAACATAGGACAAAGAAGTGGATATGGTGGTAGAAGTTTAGAGTCCAAGACTCAAGGAGAGACCAAAATAATTGAACAACAAGAGGGGAGTTCAAACAGAGGAAGCTTCAATAGAGGAAGAGGCTCTAATACAAATTGGAGAGGAAGAGGTTCCTACTTTGCAACTATGAAATGCTATCACTACAATCAAATGGGACATCCTGCCTATAGGTGTCCAGAGAAAGGCTCTACTTCTCAAGGAGGAGACAAGAGACTGAGATTTGTTCAAGAGGAGTATAGTGGTGGAGAAAAAAATACCCTGAGGTACCCTTAGAATCAAAGGAAGGAGAAAATATGATGACAAGGAGAACATTGATCAAAGAACTAGTGAGAGAGGAGCCAAGCTAGAGGAGAGCACTATTCAGAGTGAAGTTAAAGATGATGGGTAAAGTATGTAGATTCATCATAGACTTAGGGTCTACTGATAACATTATGTCATAGGAGGCAGCTAGTAAGCTAAAGATGAATATAATTCCACATAGTAACCCATACAAGGTTACTTGGTTGAACTAAGGACAACATGTCCTTGTGAATGAATAAGCATGGGTGGACTTCTCAATTGTAAGGTATAAAGATAAAGTATTGTGTGAAGTATTTCCTATGGATGATACCACCTTTTACTTGGCAGACCATGGAAATTTGATAGACAAGCCATGTATGATGGAGCTAAGAATGCATATTCCTTCAAGAAGGATGGTGTGACTTTCAAAATCCAATCATTGTTGGAAGAAGGAGAAGTGAAAGCCTTGAGCCCTAATTTCCTATTGGTCAGTGAGAAGGAGTTCCTAGATGCTCTAGAAGAATGAGAGGGAGTAGCATATGCTTTGGTTTTGAAGCCAAAGGAAGAAGATGCAAAAAAGTCATTCAAGAGGACAGAGATTCCTATAGAGGTACAAGAGTTACTTGAAGAGTACAAAGAAATTTTAAGTGATGGACAACCAGAAATCCTACCCCCTAAGAGAGATATTAGTCACCAAATTGACTTTATCCCAGCAGATACCCTTCCTAACAAAGTTGCCTATAAGATGACCCCTCAACAAAATGAGGAAATTGCCAAACAAATCCAAGAGCTCCTAAACCAAGGCTTCATTAGAAAGTGTATAAGACCATGTGTCGTACCCATTGTCCTAGCACCCAAAAAGGGAGGAACTTGGAGGCTATGCACTGATTCTAGAGCCATTAACTGATTCACCATTAGGTATAGGTTTCATATTCCTAGGATAGAAGACCTAATGGACTGTTTAGGAGGAGCAAAGTATTTTACAAAGATTGACCTAAAGAGTGGTTATCATCAAATTAGATTCAATGAGGGAGATGAATGGAATAATTCCTTCAAAACTATAGAAGGTTTGTATGAATGGCTTGTGATGCCATTTGGGCTATATAATGCCCCATCTACTTTCATGAGGCTGATGAATGAAGTACTCAAGGACTACATTTGTAATTTTGTTATAGTGTATTTGGATGATATCCTAATATTTAGTAGGACTAAATAAGAACACTTGAAGCATCTTCAAATTGTGTTCAAGAGGCTGCATGATGAGAAGATGATGATCAATTTGGGCAAGTGTGAATTCCTAAAAGAGGAGTTAGTATACCTTGGTTTTGTGTTGTCTCATGGAAACCTTAAGATGGACCCAAGAAAGGTGGAATCCATTGTCAACTAGCCTACTCCCAAATCTTCAACAGAGGTGAGAAGATTTCATGGTTAGCTCAATGTTATAGGAATTTTGTTAAATAATTTAGTTCTATTTGCACTCCTATACTAGACACCATAAAAGGTGGGATGAAAACTAAGTTTGTATGGAATGAGAAAGCTAACCAAGGATTTGAGTTGTTGAAGAACAATATTTCCACTAAGCCCATCTTGACATTACCAAGTTTTGAGAGACTTTTACAGTTGAGTGTGATGCTAGCAATGTTGTCATTAGGGAAGTTCTAAGCCAAGAAGGGAGACCAGTGGAATTTCACAGTGAGAAGCTCAGTGATACTAAGAGGAAGTATTCTTCCTATGACTTAGAGATGTATGCTCTCTATGTGTGATTTTTGTACCTATTTAAGAAAGACACAACACTTCAATAGTTCATTGCATTAGCTAAAAAGGGATTAGATGAGCATATAAAACCAACTAATATCGACCTATTGCTTTCTAACTAATAAGAGTGTGATTAATAACATAATAGCCCTTAGATTATGCTACTATCAGTGACATATACGACTTAGCATGAAAGATTTGAATTAAAACAAACTATTTAATCATTAAACAATGCATTCTAGCTCTAAAAATGGAGATAATAACAATGCCTAAACATGAAAAGCTAAATGAAACATGAATCTAGATGAATCCTAGCAGCATAAAAATGCATTTTCAATATGAGATGAAGGCTTATTTGCTCTCAAAAATGCCTTCTATTTATATAAGAATGAGGAGAGAGAGGGGGACAAGGTGCATTAATGAGTTGAAGAACTCATAATGGTGTATAAGAATAATAAATGCCTTGGGCATTCAATAGGCATGGTGGAGACATGGGCTTAAGGAATCTACATTAATGAGGCATTTAATGAGAGCCTTAAAGAAGCATGGGAAGGGTGTAAGAAGGTGGCTTGAGAAAGAGGACTTGAGGAAGGAATCTTGAGATTCCTTGACTTTCTCAAGTGGGCGGAGTTGTTAATTATTCCTTAATGGAATGTGAGAACATTAGGAGGTGGGTTAGGATAGATTTTAGGATTAGAATTAGATTAGCATGGGGGGAATAGGTTGGGATGAGTTAGAACCCAGGGTAGAAGTGGTTAAGATAGGTTAGGTTAGGGTTTAGGGGAATATAAATGAAATGAATTAAAATTATTTAATTCATTCAAACATAGGGTATTAATTATTTAAACAATTAATTGCTTTTTAATAATCAATAGGACTATAGCCATTTTAATTAAATTAATTAGGCTAGGGGAATGGGTTCATTTGCAAGTGAGAAATTGATTTAGGGGTTTATTTAATTCCTTTATAATTAAATACTATAGCCATGTTTGAATTTCATTTGATTTAATTATTTTAATTTGATTTGAATTGTATGGCTATAATAGTTAATATAATTCAGTGATAAAAATCACCTAGGACATCAAATTTGATTTAAAATGAATTATGCCAAAGTAACATTGTCATGACATAATTGGGGGTATGATCACACTTAGGTAAAATAGGGCCTATAGTCAGAACAGACCAAATCTAGGTGGGTACATGCTCTAGTCCAAGCTCTAAAGAAATGGAGGCACTATTTGCTTCCAAATTAATTTGTGGTGTATTCAGACAATCAAGCACTTAGCTTCCTGAATTCACAAGAAAAGCTTAGTCACAAGAACATGAAATGGGTGGAGTACTTGTAGGCTTACCCCTTCAACATCAAGCACAAGAAAGGATTATAGAAAAAAGTGGTTGATGCACTTAGTATAAGACTTCTGACAGTACAAGAAGTACAACTGCAAAGCATGGGTATTGAGAGTTTCAAAGACCTATATGCGGAAGATGAAGACTTTGCAGAGATATACAAGGTATGAAAAGAGTATAAGAATCATTTCCATGGTGAATGTTCAGAATATACTATGCAAAGTGATCTATTGTTTAAAGGGATTCAGTTATGTGTCCCTAGAGGATCAATTAGGGAAAACTTGATTCAAGAGAAGCACAATGGTGCACTTAGTGGTCACTTTGGAGTCAATAAGACCCAAGAGTTAGTGCAAAGGTTTTAATTTTGGTCTAAAATGAATTTAGATATCAGTAAGTATGTGGAATGTTGTGTGGTGTGTCAGAAATCCAAGGGCACATACTCCATTGCAGGCCTTTATCAACCTCTCCCCATTCCAAGTAGACCTTGGGAATGCTTGAGCATGGATTTTGTTGTGGGATTTCCAAAGACAAAGAAAGGATTGGATAGTATCTATGTCATAGTAGATAGATTCAGTAAAATGGCACACTTTGTCCCATGTAAGATAGTGCATGATGCTTGTCATATTGCACAATTATTTTTCAAGGAAGTGGTGAGAATCCATGGGTTACCTTTGAGCATAGTATCAGATAGAGATACTAAATTCATGAGTCACTTTTGGAAGAAATTGTGGCACAAATTGGGAACCAATGTGTCCTTTGGGTTTGCATATCACCCTCGAACTGATGGTCAAAATGAGGTGGTTAATAGAAGCCTTGGTAACCTATTGAGATGTCTCACAAAGGAGTATGGTCAAACTTGGGATCAAATCTTAGGATAGGCAGAGTATGCATATAATGATATTGTTAATAGGACTACTGGAAAAATTCCCTTTGATATTGTTTATGGACTGCACCCTATAGGGATATTTGAGTTCAGAGAACTAAAAGATGGAGCCAAGGGTAGTGGTTATGCTGAATACTTTGCACACTCCATGAAAGAGGTGAATGAAATAGTAAGAAAGACTCTAACAGAGAACATAGCAAAGATCAAGCAGAAGGTGGATGCAAGGAAAAAGGATGTCCAATTTCAAGTAGGGGATCTTGTTATGGTCCATCTAAAAAAAGACAGACCATGAAAGGGAGTACCATATAAGTTGCAGATGAGAAAATTGGGTCCATGTACTATTCTAGCCAAATATGGCCACAATGCATACAAGGTTGAGCTCCCTAAGGATACCGGTTTGTATCTGGTCTTCAATGTTAAAGATCTTGTCCTCTAGAAGAGGCCTACTCCAGATCTAGATTAGATCCTTACTGAGGTTATATAATAAGTGGAAGACTTGAATTTGAACCATACACCACCTAAGAGAGAAGAGAAGATACTTGACTCAAGGGCCTACAAGAAGACCATACATAGGACATACTATGAGAATTTGATCAAATGGCATGGACAAGGAGCTGTAGAGGCCACTTGGATCAAGGATATAGAGTTTAAGAAGTTGGGATTTGATTCCAACTTGCTCAATCTAAGGATGGATTGAAATCTTTTCATTTGGGGAGGATGGTGCAGGAGCACCCAGGCTAATCCCTAATCCAATTTTTTTTTTTGGTTTGTATTGACCTTAGCCAAGTCAGTAGAGTTTGGTTTTGACCTTAGAAGGTCTTGCAAGTGTGTACCTAGGTGTATTTTACTAGGTTCAATCCAACCTAGATGTTTTATGCTTTGATAGTGGTTAGTGTTATATTAAGCCTAAAATTGAGAAAATGGATCCAAAAGCCTTCAAGTCTTAGGATAAGTTTTAAATATACCTAAAAATGCCCCTAGAATTGTTTTACATCATTCTAGGTTGATTAGAGGTCATTGGGATTTTTTTATGCAAAGTTGTCAAAATGTTGCATGACAACATTTAGCAGAATAGGATTCTCTTCAAAGAATGATGATGGGTGGTTAATGTAACGAGCTATAATCATGGGGAAGGAATATTTATACATGGAGGATCCCATTTCCAGAGGTAGAAGGATGTAATGAGTGATTTTGAATTTGCAAGAGGAATCTTTGTTACTGGTTCTAGCATATAGTTGACTACTTTAATGTTTGTGATTTAGTGGATGGATTGAATAGCTAGATCCAGTGTTGCATTTGTGTAGTAGAGGTAGCTTGAGGTAAAAAAAAAATTGGCATTGAATTTGGTTTGATTTCATTAGATTAGTCTGTTAAATTGTTTTGTTAGTAGCCCAGCTGCTAGTGTTGTTTAGGCAGTTTTAGGAAACACAGATCCCCATAGATCTCCACCATGAAAATCATCACTTCCCAGAGGGATATGGAAGGTAACCCATTTTAAATTGTACCTATGGAAGGAGGGTCTTATAAAATCAAGCTATCTAATTTTAGTGTCATGCCCTAGGCGATTCCAGTGTGCTCAGTTAGGTGTATGAAAGTGATCTAATGGTGTGTAATTACAGGGGAAAGATTGGGAGAATGGAACCAAGTATGTTTTCACAAGAATATAGGTCCTAAAGATACCTCCTAGGAAGATTAGGCATTTTCCAATCCATTAAGATAGATTTCCAAGCATAAATTAGTAGACTGCATAAAAATAGCCCTATTTGCCCTATTAGCCATGAATTCTAGGAACCTACTATACGGAGGCCCTAGAACCCTAACACAACCAAAATCCTTAATGTCTTACAAAAGGGTGTCTGAATATATAATTTTTTGGGGGGGGTTGTTTGGGATTTTTGTGAGAGAAGTGGGAAAAACTCACTGATTAGGGCTAATTTACCTATTAGGCCTAAAAGACCAAATTCACCTAAGATCTTGAGATCATTTGAAAAACCATTGAAATCCTATTATAATGGGATAATATGGTAGGAAAGAAGTTGTAATAGTAAGGATTAAACTCTCTACAGCACTTGTGATGAGATGGAGATGAAAATGCACTTGGAGACTTCCCAAAAGGAGTAAGGGATTGAGTAGGACTTTGTTGGTAGTGACTCCAAGGTGAAGAAAAAAAGAGACCAACTCATAGAGTTATGTTGAAGAAGTCCTAGGATAGTTGATAAAGGGCTTGGAAGATCCTAGAAGAGAGGGTAGGATTTTGAGAGGGCTAGGAACATTTGAGTCCTAGATTTGGCTTGTGCAAGCACAACTTGAGTGTTACTATCATTTTAGAATCAAACTTCTCAAGAAGAGATCTCAAAAATTTATTTACAACATCTATGTCATCATTTTTTTCACCAAGTCCTCTTATGCCATTAACAGTTTCATCTATATTAAGGAGATAGTCTTCTACCTTTTCATCATCACCCATCTTAAGGTCTTCAAATATTGCTTTCAAATTTTGTATCTTGGCTTCTTTAACTCTATCATTACCATGATATGTGTTTCTAAATTTGTCTCATACTTCTTTAGAAGATCTGTAATGCATTACCTTAACAAAAACATCTTTAGATAAGCTGTTAAATATAGAAAATTTAGCCTTCATATTAATTTCATACTTCCTCTTTTCATAAGGATCTGTAGGTAAATAATTAGGAACATTATAACCATTAAAAATTGAATCCCAAACATCAACATTAATTGAAAACATGTACGTTTGCATCATAACTTCCCAAAACGTATAATTTGATCCATCAAATATAGGAACCTTTGAAGAACTATCTTAAGCCACTATAGATAAGTATTCCACTCAACCAAAAATCTACCCAAATTTGTTAAAATTTATGTAGGTAACCTTTCTCTTATACTACTTGTTGAAATACAAACACCACTGAGAGGGAGCAGTGAATCGATGGTTACTTTAAAAAATTGTTCTTTTCAACTTTTACAATTATAATATGAAGTTATGAAATAGGAACAAGAAATGAAAGAAGAACACATTACACAATATTTATAGTGGAAAACTGTTAGTAATAACTGAGAGGAGGGGAGGTGAATCATTGGCCTCAAAAATATTCCAATAATCAACCCTTAAAACTTAGTACCACAATATTGTACCTCTAGTTATCTTCAGTCCTATAAGATGAATGCCTCCAAATACTTATATCGATTTACTACTGCTCAAAATGCTTTGTAAAACCTTCTATTGTATGTTTACCGAATAGCAGTCTGTTAATTTACCGAAAGACAGTAAATTATCTAGAGTATAACGATCAATCCAATTAATTTAAGTGTAATGAAAAACACTAAAGTAATGACTCATAAACACATTGACACATGGATTTTAATGTAGAAACCCTGTTAAGGGAAAAACCTTTTGGGACCGGTAACCCAAAATTTTCACTCTTCTGAAGTGAGCTCGATGAAGAGCCAACCCTGTTAAAGGTTACAAACACAATGTTAGGTGTGACCTTGTTAGAGGATTTAAAATTTTAGTCTGTCACTAGATATCAGGCATCTCTATGCTACCATCCCTGATCAAACACTCACTTGTCCTATCAATAGGCATCTGGCATCTCATGCTATCTTCATGATCAAACTTTTTTATACTCCATTGGATGTATCTCAATATAGAAATGATCTTTAAATCTCTCTCAGTTAAGAGACTTCTAATTCAATGGTTAAACTGAAACAGTATGATCTGTTCACATATACAACTTATACTTGCAGATATTTAGATCTATTGTAATCTCACAAAATTATTTTGATCAATATAAATCTGTTTATACATTTTCTCCACTTTGATTTTTCTTGGTGATGGCGTGCTATGTTTCTCGGTGTCTGTAGAATTCTTTAGCTCTTTCCTTATCTTGTTGATCAGCACTGTATAAAGTTGCTCTTCATCAGTATCTCTTCAGCATCCTCTTTTCATTCATTCACCGACACCAATTCATAATGAATTGAGTTGTCTCTTTATAGACATGATATCACCATTGTTAGGTTCTTGATCTTCTTGATCTTGGCATGATCCACAATTCTCGCCAATCAGATTTGAAGAAAAACTCCTATTTTATCTCGCTGAGATCTTCTTGCCAACTGGACAAAAAAGCTTTAAATCAATTACTTATATCTGGCTTATCTTGTCGATGAAAAAAATGATAACTACCAGTTAACTCTATATTTAGCTCTGCCAGCTAGATATTTTGTCATTTCTAAACTCAAGTTAATTTTAGTTTAACTGTCTAATAGCGTCAGTCAACACTCCAGTTCTCCTCGGGCTTCTCTGTCGGTTTACACTATGTTTCTGGCCATCGGGTTTGCTTGTGATTCTACTCGTCGGTAATGCTCATTGGTTTTCTTGCTCATAAATCACTGTGATTTGACTATCGGTGATCTCTATCCATTGGGTTCCACTGATTGTTGGTGTTTTTAGTCACATTTTGAATACTTGTCTTTTATGCATTACAGAAAGAATAATCTTTATCTCTCTGATTCTCTGAAGTCTTTGACACTTTGATTATAACCGATTATATTATATCAAGTTGACATTAATGACAATACAATCCATTAACTGATTTAATGTCTTGCATTAGATTTCTACATTTGGTGATGAACTTAACATCTTCAAACATTCAACCAGTTACATGTCATCAATCTCTCCCTTTGGCGTCCATGGAAACATACTACATTATCATACTATACTATCACTAACACAGTATGAAATATACAGTTTCATCAAGCTTTCCTAATGTAACTATTACAAATGTCTAGCTCTCGGTAAGCTCAAAAATAGCTTAGATTTGTTTCTTGTAGAGTGGTTGTCTTCAACCTTCAATCCCTTCAATGGATAGATGTATCATTTGATATCTCTATTCTAATATGTGATCTACCTTGAATGTTCCTCTTCTTGATAATATCTTTTTCCTTTGACATCAATCTTTCTCTTTGTTTGAACTCTCTCCCTTTGTTACTTCTCTCCCTTAGATGGATATTTCATGTGTAATCAATTTCTCTCCCTTAGAATATTGATTAACTCTTCCATTCTAGTTCTCAGAAACTTCTCTTCAATGATAATGATATAATCTCTCCCTTTATCATATCTCTCCTTTATGTGATATGGAATCATCTCTCATTTTGATAATGAGATCATCTCTCCCTTTGTATGATAAGGCCAATCTCTCCCTGATGGTAATGAGAACATCTCTCCATTTTCCTTTATGATAATTAGAAGATCATCTCTCCCTTTGAAAACAATGCCAAACAAAAATACTTCTTCTTGATTTATCATCTATATCATGTTCCATCCCTTTGCATAATATATTCCTTGAATTTCCCTATCTATCAATAATAGAATGTTCTTATTTTTGGTGCAGATATGTACCTTGCAATGTACAAATGTATCTGTTGTTGTCCATCTCAATGTTTTCATCAACATGATTGATCTTCAGATTTGGTATAGGCTAATGCAACCTCCTAGTCAGATTACTGACCAATAGACAAGGGTTGAACCCCTAGTCTCTGTCTTAGGTACTCAAAAGTAACCTTCGGTAATGGCTTGGTGAATAGGTCAGCTAACTGTTCCTTTGATTGAACGTATTCCAGTGTCATTCTTTTTCTTTCACTTTTTCTCTTAGATAGTGATACTTGATAGCAATATGCTTAGTCTTAGCATGCATGGCTAGATTCTTAGAAATGTTTATTGCACTGGTGTTATCACAATAGATAATTACTAGTTCAAGGATCTTCATATGCATACCTTCCAGTAATTGTTTGATCTATGTAATATTTGAGTAATTTGCAATAGCAGCCACATATTTTGCTTCTACAGTAGACTGAGAGATGCATCCTTGCTTCTTGCTTATCCATGTGACAAGTCTGCCACCCATGAAGAATGCTCCTCCAGTTGTACTCTTTCAGTCATCAATGTTTCCAGCCCAATCAGCATCTATATAGACTTGTAGCTCAAATTTTCCTTCTCTTTTTTACCATAACCCATAGTCCTTGGTGTTCTTCAGATATCTTAGAATTCTTTTGACAGCAGTCATATGTGATTCTTTGGGATTAGCAAAGAATATTGCAACTATCCCCACTCCATGTTCTATATCTGGTCTGGTGTGAACAACATACATCTGTTTGCTAATCATTGATCTATATAAGGTCTGATTTACCTCATTTGTCTTGTCTTCTTTTGTCAACTTGCATCCAGTAGCCATAGGTGTTCCAACTGGTTTGGAATCTTCCATATTGAATATATTTAGCACTTCCTTGATATATTTGGACTGAGTGATGTATATGCCTGCATCTTGTTGAATAATTTGTAGACCAAGAAAGAATTTGATCTCTCCAAAGATAGAAATTTCAAATTCCTTGCTCATTTCATTAGAAAAGGATTTGCATAACAATTCATTTCTCCCAAAAATGATATCATCAACAAAAATTTCAGCAATCAAAATATTACCATCTGTATCTTCTTTTTAAGTATAGATTGCTATTTTCACTTGTTCTAACAAATTGTATGCTAATGAGATATGAGTGAAGTCTTTCATACCAGACTCTCAATGCTTGTTTCAATCCATGAAAGGCTTTTTGTAGTCTACATGCCATGTTTCTCTTGTCTGGATCAACAAACCCTTCTGGTTGTTCAATGTATACCTCTTCTTCTAATATTCCATTTCAGAATGCAGATTTGACATCCATTTGGCATACCTTGAATCCTTTAAATGCAGCATAAGCAAGTAAGATTCTAACTCCTTCTAGTCTAGAAATGGGTGCAAAGGTTTCTCCATAATCAATACCTTCTTCTTGTGCATATCCCTTGCATGCTAATCTTGCTTTGTTTCTAGTGACTTCTTCATTCTCTTTCAGCTTGTTTATGAATATCCATTTGATACCAATGACATTCTTGTCATCTGGTCTTGGTACTAGTGTCCATATATTGTTCTTCTCAATCTGTTCTATCTCCTCATTCATAGCACTAACCCATTCTTCATTCTCAAGTGCATTGTTAATAGATTTAGGCTAAAAATCACAAAGTAAACATATGGTGTTAAGTGACTTACTTCTTGTTCTTGTTCCAGCCTTCTTGTCTCCTATGATTTGATTCTATGGATGATGTCTTCTGACATACTTGGAAAGTTTCAGTTCATCTTTGTGTTCATCATTCTGATTATATTCTTCACCTTAATTTTCATCTCCATTGTTTGGAACATCATCTTGAGTATTATCCTGATCATCGATAATTGTAGCCTGATGCTTGGGTACAATCTTCTAATGCTTGGGAGTAACACACGATTGCTTAGGTAGAGTTTCAGGTTCTGTATAAACAAATTTGTTGTAGTCCTCTGGTTCCTTTTTTCTTTCCTTATCATTCTTTTCTGCAAATTCATTTATTTTCACATTTGCACTTTCAATGATTTTGTTAGATGAATTGTTAAGACATTTATAAGCCTTACTTTTGGTTGAATATGATGACATTAATTTTCCACTAGTATACAAAGAACACTTTCGGTAAGCCTACACTGAAAGACAGGAAAGAGCAAATCAAAGATTAGATTAAGAGATCACCAAAGATGACTAAGTATAGAGAGAACCGATGACACAAGTTAGTGTGTAAACCAAAAATCACAAAGCAGAAAGATAAAGTGGAACCCAATATAGCAACCCAAAATGCAAGTTATAGTGCAGACTGACAAGACAGATACATTGCAACCGATAGACAAAACCGAAGGATAGTCAAGCATGACTGATAGACAGAACCGAAAGTCAGTTGCAGCCCACAAAAAGTGGATCTAAATTCCACGTCAAATAAAGAAAGTGTATTCTATTTATAGGATATTTAATTGTTTTAAATCCATTTCTTTAGGGACAAGAAACATTAATGTAAGTTCTTTAATCAGTCTAACTGATTTAAAACGCATAGACTAGGAGATCTAGGTGTAAGTTGTAAACCTGATCTTAGAGTTACATTGTTTTTATCATAACTCGATGAAGTAAATCCATCTATAAATAGATGATGCAATCATTCATTAGAATGTGTGTGTGAGATGGAAAAAGAGAGAGGAGAATAGAATGAGCACATATATGGATTGAATTGAGAGTTTCAAGAACCAGAATAGAAAAAGAAGGATTTGGTTAACAAAATCAAGAACAGACAAAAATGATAATTAGAGGTATTATTCAATCAGAGTTAAGGTGATAATATTTTTATGTGAACTACATAGGATCTATATCAGCAATAGGAGATTGCATTAACCAGGTCAATTTGTAATTTTATATCATTCTAACAAGTGGAGCAAAGTGTAAAAATCCTTTCAAGGAAGGTGGATTTAATAGTCCAACATCAAATCTCTTAACTGAGTCCACACTTAATAGTGTTGCTAAAGTTCTTAATAGAGTAGACTTTAATAGGTCTCCACTGATACTCCTAACAAGGTAGATCACCAGAAGTGATCAAATTGTAAGCCTTAACTAGCTCCTTTCCATTCTACGGATAGTGAAGTTTTGTGGGTGCCATCCCCACCACAATTTTTACTTCCTAACAGGAGTTTTCTGTGATATCATATCTTGTGTTATGTATCAATTACTTTCATGAATGATTCACATGTTTATTAATTTTATGAATTGATACAACTCACATCAAGATAGTGTAGATTAGATTGAATGGACATGAAATTGATTACAAAGGTTAATTGATTAAAGGATACAAAAAGTTTTAGAGGTATTGATTCACCCCTCCCCTCTCAGTACATACTTCCCGGTAATCCCAACAATTGGTATCAGAGCCAAGTCTCTTCTTGGAAAGCTTAAAGGCTTAAGAGAAAAGATCGTACAATGGAGAAGTACAAACTTGATAAAAATATTGAGAACAAAAAGCTTGAAATTCAGATGTTCTATGAATAGTATAAATAAGCTAGAATCAGTATGAGACAGTTGCTGGATGAAAGAAAGAATATCACATCTAGCCATAATGAGACAGATTATCATGAGGAAGAGATCCCAGATTTCTTTGATTCTTCAGGATCAAATACAAGCAAGGCATCAGATACATCAGAAGAAAGCATCAAAAGCCTAACTGAAATCAATCTACATCTAGCTGGACAAGTTAAATCTCTACAAATTAGTTAGGAGACACAGCTAGTAAGGATAATTGATGTCATGAACAATGCTAGACAGGCTGAACAAGAAAGAACACTAGCTATTTATGATAGAAGAAAGATCACATACAAGCTATAAGAAAAAGAGTTTGAAATACAAAGACTTACAGAGCATCACCATGAGATAATAAATCAGATTATTCTTATCAGTCAAGAGGAAAACAGACTAAATATTGAACTCATTGAAAGAATAGAAGCTATCGGTGAACTGAGGGATGAGAATGAGAAGTTAAAGCATGAATTAAGAATACAAAAAAAGCATAATGAAATTATCAAAAAGGCTGAAGAAAGCAATAAAAGAATGGATGATTTTCATGAAGGACAACAATGAGTCAACAACAACAATGATCTAGGCTTTACCAAAAATGGAGAATCATCAAATCAATCCAATCCAAAGAATGTCCATGAAAATCCAAGACCAAGAAAGATTACATAAAATCACTGTGGAAAGCAAATGTATGCAGAGGCAAAATGAAAGGTATTCCTAAATCTATATCTTCATTCATAGGATTCTGTTATAAATGTAACAAGAAAGGTCATAAAGCATATGAATGTAAGTCTAAGATGAAACAACCAAAGAAGGAAACCTACATGGACAAATACTTTCCTACATGCAAAATTAATGGGCACACAACTCTTGAATGTTGGAAAAAAAAAGACAATCATGGAAGCCTAAAGGTCAAGAAACTCCCTATCAACCGAAGAGAATTTGTAATCAGTATGTATGGGACTACAATACTTGGAAAAATTATAGAGCATGTGCAAGATATGGTCACATTTCTGTAAACTATATGAGACAATGGACTAGAAATTCTAGAGGCTAGACAAACCTTAGAATGGCATGCTTACACTATCATAAAGTTGGTCATCTCAAGAAAGACTGTAGAGATCGAATGACAGAGACAAGCACATATCCCAATGGAAACACCATTGAAGATATCTCGAGGGCTAGAGACAAAATGTGGAGAAAAGCTTCAAGCAATGATGAAGCTGGAACAAGCAATGTAAAAAGCGACACCCCATCCAATGGATCCGGTGACATCACCAACCACACCTAAGCAGAACAAGTAAGTATTGAACTGCATTACCCCAAGCTATTACTTTACATTAGTTCCATAATATGTTGATATAATTCCAAATTATCATAAGAAAGATGCATCATGGTTGTACTTGTTGAAATATGTGATAACTATGCTTTCGGGCATATATACCAAAACCCATCGGTATACACTCAAAGTTAAGAATGCCTACATTTACCAAGATGCATCGATTAAAAGAAAAAATTTCTAGTATAGACCGAGCCTCATCGGTAAACAAGCACATGAACAAGTTGTTAGTGATACTGAAACCTGTCGATAAAAGCAAAGTGAACATCGACTACTCTGAAATGTTGTAAGTATCACCGATGGAAGTAAAGTCTTCATCGATGAACTCAGTCTTCTTACATCGACGAGTTGGTAAGCATTTATGGCATGTGTTTTAGGGCAATGACTATAAATAGGGCATCAGAATGATTCATTTTTCATGACACCCAGAGCAGAGCGACAAAAGGAGATTTTCAAGCAGAAAGAAACTAAGCTACAGAGTGATCATGACTCAACCTCCAAGCACTCCAAAGCAGTTAAGAGATCTTTACAAGCACAAATAGTAAGTTCTTTGAGACTGACAACTCCATTTTTATGCAATACACAGAAGCCCTAATTTTCTAAGAAATGGCATTGACTTCACGAACCATAAAATCTAAAAATGTAAAGAAAGATGAGTTCAAGCTCATCAAGAACATGGCATGTGAGGAACCTAATTATAAGATCTATCTAGAGGTTTCCTCACAACCTGACGGTGCTGGTGTATTTTTTCCCATTCCAGCTAGGGTTTTGTTGGTAGAAGATGTTCAATCCTTCATACACTGCAAGCTTACAGAGATTGGAACGTCGGAGGTAGAAGAAGATTACAAGAAGCTTTGTAACAATGATGGAAAACTTAAGGAAGAACACAAACACATTGAGGTGAAAGGGCACACCAATGCCCTAATGTTCCCGAAAGTCTTCAAAACTGAATAGATTCGGTTAGTGCTAAGTAGAATGCATAACAACAAGTTATAGTTGGATGAACCAAAGGAAATAACCTAAGATGTCATCCATGCGGTCACCGGTTACCCCATAAATGATAAAGTAAAGGCACTAAAGAATCCAGTGAGGGAAGAGACCAAAAAGATGACAGGATCCAAATGGGATGGCCGAGGATTGAAAGTAACGACAATTACCAATGATGAGATCAAGTTTGGTGCATGTTTTTTGGGTTACAAATTCTTCCAAGCAAGTAGATTAAATAGCATAGCATCATGTGCAGTGGACACAACCTACAAAATTGTGAAGAAGGGTACACTATTGGACTTATCCAAGATACTCCTGAATCAGTTGAAGGACAACCTAAAGACAATCTGAAATGCAAAGTCAAACACTTGTAAGTTTGGCTCTCTAATAATGTGTATCTTCTTCTATTTTCAAGAAAAGTTCCCATTTGTACAAGATGTGAAATGAGATAGCACCAAACTGGTCACCATGCAAATCAATGAGCACATAGCTGCACTGGGAGATAACTTTGAAACATTCATGGATGAATACTTCAATGTATTCAAAGGCTGAATCTAAAAGAGGGTAAGAATCCCCGAGCAACTCATTGAGCAATATAAGGATGAGATATGCTTCATGGTTGACACAGATAATACTTACATCAAACCTGTTGTAGCAAGGATAGCATGGTTACAACCATTGGAATATGAGATCAACATTGACCTTGCAACAAAGGCAATTGATACCTTAATCAATGAACCACTGGACAAGAAGCAACCAAGGTTTGGCACATATGAAGAGGCCATGACATGAATTAAATCAGGCCTATTTGTCAAGTAGATAGTCAAAAAGAAAGACAAGATGGTAAATAATCTCAAGAAGATTCTATGAGTAACCAAGGAAGAATTTGAGGAAGGTGAAGAAGCTGAACAAGAGGAGGAAATCGAAGAATAGCTATTTGTCGGTAAAGATGAAGAAAATAATGAATCCAAGGAAACAAAGTCAGATACGCCACCTTCTCCACCATCTAAGAAACCAAGGACAACAGTTGCTTCAAGGAATAGAAGCCAAACATCCAAAGAATCTACTCCTTCACCTCTGAAGAAAGGAAAGGTTAGGACTTACAAGAGGAAAGATCCAGCACCGAAAAGAGGTCAAAACAAAAAGGGAAGGAAATTCATCTGAACTCGAGAGGACATAGAAGACACAGAGAAAGATGAAGCCATAGATGTAGAAAATGTCAAGGTAAAAGAACCTAACACTATTGATGACATTTGTGTTTATATTGCAAATTCTAGATCTATTACAGATCCACGCATTAGAAAATGGCAGAAATTAAATCAAGATGATCAGAATAAATTTGAGGAAGCCATGATAGCTAAAATGTACAAATTCAAATATGTACTAATGCAATTTGAAGGAATTTACATACCAAGGGAACTCTTGGATATATTATCCTCTTGTTGGACATTTGCATTGAAAAATGAGAAAGAAATCAGAGAGAGTACTTGTTTCTCTAATGCCCCCTAAATCTAAGAAGGTAGAGATAGATGAGATGATGGAGAAACACAACAAGGAATTCTCACCAAAGCTGAGGGCATATAATTTTCTTGAAGGAAAGTTAATTGAACTTTAAAAGGACAGCCACAAGAAATGGTGCAAAATCATGAACAGACCTATTGAAGAGGTAAGCCCCGACAAAGACCTTCAACAACAAGATGTTGACAAGGCAACTCAAGATTATACATCCATTGAGTTAGATAAAGAAGAGGATGATACAACAGGGAACAAGACTCAAATGTTGCAGATGAAATATGGGATGATACCACAAATGACAACATTATGGATACTAATGTCATTGAAATTACCGATGACCTAGCAGATGAAATCAATAAGGATGAATATGTCACTATTACAAAAGACATAACCGATGAACAGGACACAGCAATTGATACTGCATAGGTGAATATTCTAGGCAACATGCCAATATTGATACAAGCTATCAATATCATACAAGAAACAAGAAAATCACTTGAGAAAGATACTCCAAAGGATGAAGGAGAAGAAGCTAACAAAGACAACACCGATGGTCACCAAGACATCAGAGATACTCAAGATGTAACTAACACTAACAAGGTTACTAAAGGAGATAAGGAAAAAGATGAAGAGACTCAAGACAAGAATGAAAATACCAAGACAGATGATGCAAAGGACACCAATGAAGTTGACAAACCAAAAGATGGTACTCCTGAGAAAATAGACAAAAGTGCTACCAACGATGCTAAGGTGAATGTGGAGATGTCTACAAACACCCGACGAGATGAAACTGACACCAAACAGTAGAAAGAAGCACAACAGGTCACTTCATCAAGCATAATAGAAAAGGTTGAGAAATTTGCAATGGTGTTACATTCTACTGAGTCACAAAAGAAGAAGAAGAAGAAGAAGAAGTTAGAGGTTACACTGGATGAAATAATTGAAATACCAAAGTGTGACCCCTCTACACTTGACATTGACGCATTACAAGAATATGGAGAGATATTCCAGAGGAAGGCATTGAAAGAGAAGCTGAAGAAACAGCACAGGGACTCCATGGTACTGGAGACAACACGGGACATAGTATATCAGATAGTGCCTGATGTTGACATTGGTCAAAAAAAGCCTATACTTGATCAACTAGCTATCCTCATTGATGCAATCACAACTTAGAATATTGATGCTGAGAAGGCAATTGAGGAGAGAGCTGAAATAAAGTACCAACAGAAGCTAATACAGAACATCAGCCAAGAAGTGGCAGTAAATAAGGTAAAGCTATCAAAATTCATATCTGAATTAGACACCATCATATCTGAAGCTATAACCTTGATTCAAAAGCTAAGCACAATAGAGAAGTTCACTAAGGAAAATAGTGACAATATAGCAAAGCTAGATGCAGACCTAGAAAACAGTGCTAGTATCTTGACCATAGATGGAGACAATGCATTCAAACTGCATTATAAAAAGATAATTGAGGTAAAAAGGTTAAGGAAAGATCTATGGGAAGTAGAGACACATTTCAAGGAAGAAGTAACTGAGCTACAAGCTCAACTTCTACCAAATCTTACACTGCTCCAATAACATATCAGTTCTGCAAGGAAACTGATAGGAACTCTTGAGATGTCTGTAGCCGACAACATCTATGAAATGCATTCAAAGATCACACATGAGCACATGGCTCTGGAAAAACTTAAAGAGAAATGGGAGAAAATGATGGAGGACATGAAAAAGAATCAAGGGAGAGGATACTTGTAAGACTCATGCCTCCAAAATCCAAAATGGAAGAGATCAAAGAAATGATGAAAAAGAACTCAAGTAAGTTTGTGGCTAAGATAAGAGCCTACAAAGTACTACAAGGGAAATTATTAGATCTAGATAGCATGATAGATGTAAAATGGAGACAAATTCTAGATCTACCTGTAGAATCAACAAGTTGTGAGAATCAATTACTTCTCATCGACACACCTCATACAGAGCAGAAGAAAGATAAAGCAAGTCCTAAGCACATTGCGTTGGATAATGTGGATAATACTGAGTACATTGACTTAGATAAAGTCATGGATGATCTTAAAATTCAAGACATCACTCACTATGATTCTGATAAGGATCCAAAGAAGGATGATGATGTTATATTCATATCTCTTAAGGATCAAGAAAAGAAACAAGAATTGGAGACACAAGGAAATAAGGACATGGATGTTGCTAATGAGATATGGCTAGACACTTCTATTGGAATTATATTGGAATGATGTACTAAGAGGGGAGGGGTGAATCAGTACCTCTAAAACTTTTCTTGGTTAGCCCATTAACCCTTAATCATCAATTTGTAAATTATCTTATCTAACTGGTCATCTTTCTTTATGTATATGCAATCATATCATAAGTTCTTTAGTATGTAGCCATAATAGAAACATTCATGAAAATAGATATCACATAACACAAGATATGATATCGTAGAAAACTCCTGTTAGGAAGCAAAAACTATGGTGGGGATTGTTACCCACAAGACTTCGCTATCTGCAGATAAGAAGGGGCCGGTTAAGGCTTACAATTGGTCACTTCTGATGACTTACCCTGTTAGGAGTATTACAGTGGAGACATGTTAAGATCTACTTTGTTTGAAGCTTTAGCAACACTGTTAAGTGTGCACTCTATTAAGAGATTTGTAAAGAATGATTAAGTCCACCTTCTACAAAAGGATTTTAGATGTGATGCACTTGTTAGAATGCAAATACATAAGTCTTTGATTTGATGATGTATGCAATCTTTAATTACTGATAACATATCCTATTAAGCTTCATACGTATAAGTAATCATCCTTCCATGATTGAATAATACCTTTATCTGCTCGTCGGTAGCCTCTGTGTGTTCTTGACAACTGATGTGATCTATTTTTGAAATTTGCATGAATTCTACCTTCTACTCCTTAGATTCTCTTCATGGCTATCAACAACAATGAATTCATTACTCACAATTGATTTTTAACATCTATTTATACTAGTTTAGGCTCAATTCTTGATTCATGCATCGCAAGTTAACTCTAGATCCAAGGTTTACAACTTGACCTTGATCTTTAGTTAAATATGTTATAGATCCATTAGGATGCTTTAAAACATTTACATAAAGCTTGCTTGACCCTCAAGTTATGATTCAAAACAAATTAAAAATCTATAAATAGAATTACATTGCTTTATCCATCATGTAAAACTCATATCCACTTTTTGTAGGTTCTTTAACTGACTGTCGGTTCTAACGGTCGGTTTTCTTGGTCGTCGGTGTTCCTTTCTTGAACTGGTCATCGAGTATGCCTTTTTTGTTCTGTCAGTTTTGTTCTCAAAACTATGTCGCTAGTGATGCTTGTAGTCACCGGTGATGCTTGTGAATTCCATACTTAGCATTTTTATGACCTTTGTGTTCTGTCAGGTATGCTCTTTGTTCGCCGGTAATACTTGTAGTTCACCGGTGATCTCTGTAGTCTATCAGTAATGCTTGGTCTGTCGATAATCTCTGTCAATGTTTTTCACTAAGTGTACTAATGGAAAAATTAATGTCATCAATCTCCCCCTTTGACATTAGTATCAAAAACATGATATGTATAACATAATGAGTGTATTAGTATGTACACCTATGTATACTCCTTCCTTAGTCATTTGAATGACTCCCCCTATGTATATGCCGGTAAGTGTAAGTATATATACATATCCTTATGTACTTTACTTTTTCTCCTCTTTTTTTGATATATATTGTACATAACTATATTTATATATCTATTCTTTGTGTACATACAATATATATTTCCTTTCCTCCTTTTTTGATTCTAAAGGCAAAGGTACTTACAACTTTTCAAAAAGTTGGGAATGTGAGGATTTGATCTCCTCCATCATCCTTTCCCATTTTTCTTTCAGCATTTCTAGAGCCATGTGCTCCAGTGATATTCTTACATGTATATCATAGATGTTGTCTACTATAGACATCTCGGGGGTTGCAATAAGATTTCTTGCTTCAGAAATATGCTGTTGTAAAATAGTAAGATTAGGAAGAATGTGTGCCTGCAGTTTTGTAATCTCACCTCTTAGTTGTGTTTCAGCATCCCATATTTCTTGCCTTAGCCTGTTAGCCTCTATGACCTTGTCATGATGTGCCTTTATGTTGTCTGCATGTGAGGTGTTGGAAACAATTGTTTAATGGTGTATTGTCCTTGATGTTACACAAATGTCATATCAGTCATTAGACAGAGTCTATCGAGCTCAGAATGTTCAGCAAGGCAGTTAACCGAGTCTACCGAGTTCAGACGGTAAGAGAAGCTATTTGCAGAGTCTACCCAGCGCTCCAGAATACTATACCGAGAAGATAGTTATTACCGAGCTCACTCGGTCAACAAAAGAAATTCAGTCTCTACCGAGTTCACTCGGTCATCAAAGAAAATGTGACAGAAAGTTAGACTTCACTGAGTTCACTCGGTTACCTAAGGATTTTCGCAGAATCTGTAGTGTTCACCGAGCATCAGTTGGTCAACACTGGAATATCATTTCTGAACTGCGTCAGCCTGATTTGTAAATGTTTGTGCAGCCGACTAATGTAATACTTATTAATTGAAACTTGTAATTGAGACGACTTGATAACCTGAAGGGTATATATGAAAGATTAAGTTGCGAATTCATGAAGAGTGTAGAGTGTGAAGTGTATGGAAATATGAAGAAGCGTGTGCGAACAAGAATATGATGCGCAGAAGGATTGTGCAAATTCTGATGAAGGATTAGAGATATCCTTGAGGTGCTGCAAAGATATATTTGATCAGTAAGGATCTATTGGAGCAGAACAGAGATCTGTATCAGTAAGATAAGTTGCATTTAATTCAGGTCACTTCATTGTTACTTTCTAACCATTGTAGCAGTGATACCGAAATCTCTTATCAGAGTTGGTCTAACAACCATTTCATAAATCCTCTAAAAAGGTGACAATTCAGTTGAATTTCTCTAAAGACCTCTCACAAGGCCACTCCTAGCAGGGTGATTAAATCCTTTAACAGGGTCACACCTA
>MU226977.1:889481-933153 GCA_018584345.1 Thuja plicata | reverse complement strand
ATAGGAAATTGAGTTTAATTAATTAAATAATGATAATTAATCAATTAAAGCTTAATTAATTAAATAAAATTAATTATTTAATTAATTTTTGGGAATTGGATTAGATGATTTGAGAAATGAATTTAGAATAAAATAGGTGATTAATAAATGATTAAAAAACCATTAATTAATAGATGAAAATTAGTGTTTTTAATGTAAAGTCGCAAGCCTGTCCATTTTAGGGTGTCTACAATAATGATGTCACCAGATCCATTGGATGAGGTGTCACCATTTGCATTGCTTGTTCCAGCACCTTTAGTGTTAGTGGCTTTTACCCACATCTTGTTTCTCATTCTTTTGATGTCATCAATGGTATTTCCATTGGGATGTGTATTTGTGTCTGTCAGTCGATCTTTGCAATATTTTATCACATGTCCAACCTTATGACAGTGCAAGCATGCCATACCTGGATTGGTCCAACCCCTTGACCTTTTGGTCCACTTTCTCATATAGTTGGCAGCAATATGACCATACCTTCCACATGTTGTGCAATTTACCCATGTGTTATAGTCCCAAACAATGAGTTACCTACTCTAGTTGGTTTGTAGCTTTTATCAGTTTCCTTTGTTGTCCATGCCTTGTTCTTTTTCCAACATTCCTTATGTGTATGCCCATTCATCTTGCATGTAGGACATTAGTTTTCCATATAGGTTTTCATCTTTGGATTTGTCACTTTGGATCTGCATTCATGTGCCTTGTGTCCTTGCTTTTGACACTTATAACAATTACCAATAAAAGTAGATTGTGCTTGAGAAACACCTTTCATTTTGCTTTTGTAGATGTTTGAGGTGTGGCCTGGTTTTCCACAGTGATTGCATGATAGCTTCTTGGATCTTGGGTTTGTGAAAGCATTCCTCTGATCTGGTTGATTAGAAGATTCACCATGCTCATTGTACCCTAATCCTGTGTAGTTGTTGATTCTTCTTTGTCCATCAAGAAAATCATCCATCCTTTTGTTGCTATCCTCAGCCTTTTTGATTAATTCGTTGTGTTGATTCTTGAATTTGATTTCATGCTTTAATTTTTCATTCTCTTCTCTTAGCTCACCTATGATCTTTGTTCTTTCAATGAGTTCTATATTTAATCTTTTTGCTTCTTGACTCATAATAATTATCTGGTTGGTAACCTCATGGTGATGCTTAGTGAGTCTTAGAATCTCTAATTCTTTCTCTTGTAGTTTCTCTATAATTTTCCTCCTATCATCAATGGCTAGTGTTCTTTCATTTTCATCTTTTCTTGCATCATTCATGACATCAATCATTTTCACCATTTGAGTCTCTTGACCAATTTGCAGCATCTTGATTTGATCTGTCAGATGTAGATTAACCTCTTGTAGACTTGCAATTTCTTCTACTAATGTGTCTGAAGCTTTGCTCATTGATGATTCCATTGTTTCAAAGTAATCTATTATTTCCAATTCTTTGTAGTCTTTCTCATTCATCCTAGTTTCCATAATCTTTCTTTCATCAAGAAATTTTCTTAGTTTTATTCTAGCCTCTTTGTACTACTCATAGTTTATTTGCATTTGTAACTGCTCATTCTCAATAGTCATGTCCAGTCTGAACTTGTCCATTGCTCCGATCTTTTCTCTCAAGTCTTTAAGCTTTTCAAGAGAGAGACTTAGCTCTGATACCAATTATTGGAATTATATTGGAATGATGTACTAAGAGGGGAGGGGTGAATCAGTACCTCTAAAACTTTTCTTGGTTAGCCCATTAACCCTTAATCATTAGTTTGTAAATTATCTTATCTAACTGATCATCTTTCTTTATGTATATGCAATCATATCATAATTTCTTTAGTATGTAACCATAACAGAAACATTCATGAAAATAGATATCACATAACACAAGATATGATATCGTAGAAAACTCCTGTTAGGAAGCAAAAACTGCGGTGGGGATTGTTACCCACAAGACTTCGCTATCTGCAGATAAGAAGGGGCCGGTTAAGGCTTACAATTGGTCACTTCTGATGACCTACCCTGTTAGGAGTATTACAGTGGAGACATGTTAAGATCTACTTCATTTGAAGCTTTAGCAACACTATTAAGTGTGCACTCTATTAAGAGATTTGTAAAGACAGTTAAGTCCACCTTCTACAAAAGGATTTTAGATGTGATGCACTTGTTAGAATGCAACTACATAAGTCTTTGATATGATGATGTATGCAATATTTAATTGCTAATAATAGATCCTATTAAGCTTCATACGTATAAGTAATCATCCTTCCATGATTGAATAATACCTTTATCTTCTCGTCGGTAGCCTCTGTGTGTTCTTGACAACTGATGTGATCTATTTCTAAACTTTGCATAAATTCTGCCTTCTGCTCCTCAGATGCTCTTCGTGGCTATCAACAATAAAGAATTCATTACTCATAATTGAGTTTGAACATCTATTTATACTATTTTAGGCTCAATTCTTGATTCATGCATCGCAAGTTAACTCTAGATCCAAGGTTTACAACTTGACCTTGATCTTTAGTTAAATATGTTTTAGATCCGTTAGGATGCTTTAAAACATTTACATAAAGCTTGCTTGACCCTCAAGTTATGATTTAAAACAAATTGAAACTCTATAAATAGAATTACATTGCTTTATCCATCGTGTAAAACTCAGATCCACTTTTTGTGGGTTCTTTAACTGACTGTCAGTTCTGACGGTCAGTTTTCTTGGTTGTCAGTGTTCCTTTCTTGAACTGGTTGTCGGGTATGCATTTTCTGTTCCATCATTTTTGTTCTCAAAACTGTGTCATCGGTGATGCTTGTAGTCATCGGTGATGCTTGTGAATTCCATACTTAGCATTTTTATGACCTTTGTGTTCTGTCGGGTATGCTCATTGTTCACCGGTAATACTTGCAGTATGCCAGTGATCTTTGTAGTCTGTCGGTAATGCTTAGTCTGCTGGTAATGCTTAGTCTGTCGGTAATCTCTGTCAATGTTTTTCACTAAGTGTACTAATGGAAAAATTAATTTCATCAACTTCCATCATTGGCATAACAGGACTGGACCCTATATATCAAATCCAAAAAGATGAAGATGTCACTACTCAACAAGCTCAAACCGACAAGCAAGACACAACTCTCAGCACAAGTGGGCACACAAAACAATATGCCAGTATTGATGAAGGCCATCAATATGCTAGAATGAAATGAAGAATCTATAACAGATACAAGCATACCCAAAGATAAGGGTGATGCAGAAACAAAAGATATAACAGATGAACCCAAAGACACAACTACAGAACAAGCTGGTACCACTGATCAGCAAGACAAATCTACTGATCAGAATAAAGAAGGAGAAAAACAAGTAGAGGAAGAAAAATAGAAGGAGAAGAGTGAAGAAGAAAAGATAGATGATTCTCAAAAGAAAATAGAAGGGAAATCTTCTGAAACACCCAAGGTTGGTGAAGAGACATCTTCACCTAACTGATAGGTGAACCCCAAGCAGAAGGCACAAGAGGTTTCATCTTCAAATCCTTCACCAAGCACATCAAAGAAAACAAATTAACTAGCAATGGTAGTTCATACATATGCCTCTACACAAATCTCATGGAAGAAGAAGAGAAAGAACAAGAATCCAGTCACTCTAGATGAAATAATTGAGATTCTAGTATGTGATCCTAGAACATTGGATCCTACTAAGCTAAAAAAGTATGCTAGACTTTGTGAGAGGAAAGATATGCAGGATAAATTGAGAAAAGCCACAAAGGAAGCAAAGGTACTTGAATTTGCAAGAAGAATCCTTCAGCAAATTGTACCTGATACAAATGTTAATCAAACAGCCCCCATTCTTTATCAATTAGTGGTTCTCACCGATGTCATCACATCTCAAAACATAGATGCTGAGAAGGATATGGAAGCCAGACTTGAAAAGAAATATGAATTCAAGTTATCAGAGAAGATAAGCCAAGAAGTGGCACTGCAAAAAGTGAAGATATCTAAACTGGTAAGCTTAATAGACCCCATTATTTTAGAAGCAATAGCCTTAATACAAAGATTATGCATGCTAGATCAACTCACAAAAGAGTATACCGATAAGATATCACAAATTGATGTTGATCTTCAAGAAGGTGCACAAGGTCTCACAAACAATGAAGAGGAAATCAAATTGCACAATGAATAGCTCAAGCAAGCTAGGAAGCTGAGAAAAGATATACAGATTGCAGAAACCAAGTTCAGAGATGAGGTGAATGAGCTTCAAGCTCAACCCTTACCAACTCTCACATTACTACAAGAGCATATGACAGAGGCAAGAGCACTTATTGCCACCCAAGAAATGTTTGTCCTAGACAACATTTATGATTCGCATGCCAGGATTGAGCTAGAGAACATGGCATTAGAAATCCTCAAAGAAAATTGGAGAAAATGATTGAAGATATCAAGAACAGTCACTCCCACATTCTTGACACTCTGTAAATTACACATTTTTTACAACTTAAAATTTGTACATTTTTGTCATGATTATCAAAAAAGGGGGAAATGATATGTACATTCAATCAGTAAAAGGGGGAAATGAAAGGAAGAAATGATATGTACAGTCAGTCATTTGAAAGAGGAAAGAACAAAAATGGGAATGTATAGTACAAAGGCAAGTATACTTGTACATATACTTATACTATACCGATGCATACAATTAGGGGGATTCATATAATGACAAGGATATATACATGGTGTACATACTTACCACTTTAGTATTATGCACATATCAGTTTTTGATACTAATGTCAAAGGGGGAGATTGAAGATATTATATTTTTCCATTAGTATATGCAAGGAAAAACATGATAAACACCATTGGTTTATACTACCCTGATAGATAGGGCACAACACTACCAAACGCCAAGGTTACCAATATTGTCAAGTACAAAGCATCTTGACGCAACACTATTCAGTGTTACCCGATGACAAAAAGGAAAAAGGAACCCGACGAGTAACCAACAATGCAACCTGACAAAACAGTCAAAGAGTGGAACCTAACAGATGAAGGGAACCCGACAATCAATTCAAAGAAGGAACACCGACAGACTTTTAGTTCACATGGACTGTCAAGAACTGACAATCAGTTACATACTACAAAAAGTGGATCTGACTTTCCACGTTAGATAAATCACTAAAGTTTTATATATATCTTCTTGATTTGTTTTAAATACATTACAAGAGAGAAAAGAAATGTAATTATTATTATTTTTATCAGTTTAACTAATTTAATACATGCAAACTAAAGGATCAGGGTCAAGTTGTATACCTTGGATCTAAAGTTAATATAGTAATGCGTGATTCTAGAATAGGTCAAATAACTTGTATAGATAGATTCTCAATCAATTATGAAAATGTTATTCAATGATGATTGTAGCCACTGGGATAATCTAAGGATCAAACAAGAGAATTCATGTAGCAGCACAGACAAATATCAAATCAGTTTTCAAGAACAGAACAAAGGCTACCGACGAGTGGGAAAAGGTATCAATCAATCACTATAGGTTATATTCATATACTATAAGCTTTAATGGATCTATAATCAACAATTATAGATTGCCTACAGTCACATCAAACATATTTTACACATTCTAACAAGTGGGGTACACTTAAGAAATCCTTTCAAGGAAGGTGGACTTAACAGTCCTATTGTAAATCTCTTAACTGAGTGCACACTACATCAGTGTTGCTAAAGCTCTTAACAGAGTAGATCCTAATAGGTCTCCACATTAATACTCCTAAAAGGGTAGATCATCAGAAGTAATCAAATTGTAAGCCTTAATTTTCTCCCTTCCATTCTGTAGATAGTGAAGTTTTGTGGGTGTCATCCCCACCACAGTTTTTACTTCCTAACAAGAGTTTTCTGCGATATCATATCTTGTGTTATGTGTCTATTACTTTCATGAATGTTTCTATGAATGTTGCATACAATTAATTTTATGAATTAATAATACATGCATAAGAAAGAACATCAGATATGGTTGGTAATACAATAAAGATTGATTTCTAATGAAGTAAGGTGAAAAGAGTTAAAAGTTTTAGAGGTACTAATTCACCCCTCCCCTCTCAGTACTACTTCCCATTAATCCCAACAATAATGACCACTCTGAAACATCATGTTGTCACCGAAAGTGAAGTCTTCACTGATGAACTCTGTCTTCATAAACCAAGGAGTTGGTAAGCATTAATGATACATGTTTTAGGGCATCATCTATAAATAGGGCAATGGAACAACTCATTGTTCACGATGACTAGAGCAGAGTGACCAAGGCAATTTTTGAGCAGAAAGAGACTGAATCACAGAGCGACCACAACTCAACACACATCAATCCAAAGAACTTTAGAAATATTTGCAAGAGTAAATAGTAAGTTCTATAGAACCAACAACTCTTTTTTTTTTGCGCATTTCATAGGAAGCCCTAAATTCTAAAAATTGCCTCGACATCAAGAACTGTGAAAACCAAGAACACAAAGAAGGATGAGTTTAATCTCATCAATAATTCGGCATGTGAGGAACCTAACTACAAGATTCATCCTGAGGTTGCCTCACAACCCGACAATGTTGGAGCATTTTCATGCATACCAGCTAGTGTTTTACTCGTGGAAGATGTTTGATCTTTCATACACTGCAAGATTGTAGAGATAGGAACTTCAGAAGTTAAAGAAGCTTATAAGAAGCTATGCAATGAAGATGGAACACTAAAATATGAACATAATCATATAGAATTAAAAGGGCTCACCAATGCCCTGATGTTCCCAAAAAATTTCAAAATTGAATGGATTTGGTTAGTACTAAGTTGAATGCATAACCACAAGCTATGGCCTGATGAACCAAAGACAATAACTTGAGATATCATCCATGCTATCACCGATTACCCTATAACTGAGAAAGTAAAGGCACTAAAGAATCCACCTAAGGTCGAGACTAAGAAGATGATATGAGCCAAATGGGATGGCAGAGGACTGAAAGTTACCACCATACCCGATCATGAGATCAAATTTAGTGCATGTGTTCTAGGCTACAAATTCTTCCAAGAAAGCATGTTGAACAGCATAGCATCAGGTGTAGTAGACATAGACTACAAAATTGTGATGAAGGGAATATAATTAGACTTATCCAAACTTCTACTAAATCAATTGAAAGATAACTTAAAGACTATCAGGAATGCAAAGTCAAACACATGTAAGTTTGGCTCACTCATAATGTGTATTTTCTTCTACTTTCAAGAAAAATTCCCATCGGTAGGAGATGTCAAATGGGACCGCACCAAACCAGTCACCATGAAAATCAGTGAACACATAGCATCACTGGGAGATAAATTTGAGACATTCATGGATGAATAATTTAATGTATTCAAAGACCAAATGCAAAAGAGGGTAAGAATCCCCGAACAACTCATTGAGAAGTATAAAGATGAGATATGTTTTATGGTTGATACAGATAATACTTACATTAAACTTGTTGTACCAAGGACAGCATGGTTACAACCATTGGAGTATGAAATAAACATTGATCTTGCAACTAAGGCAATTAATGCCTTGATTAATGAACCATTGGATAAGAAACAACCCAAGTTTGGAACATATGAGGAGGCCAAGACAAAATAAAATTTGTCCTGGTTGTTAAGAAAATTGTCAGGAAGAAGGACAAGATGGTAAAGAATCTCAAGAAAATATTGTCGACAACTCAAGAAGAAATTGATTAGGATGAAGAAGTTGAATAGGAGGAATAAACCAAAGAACATTTGTCTATCAGTAAAATTGAGGAAAAAGATGACTCTGAGGAAACGGAGTTAGATTCACCACCTCCTCCACCAATGAAGAAGCCAAGGACAATAGCTGCTTCTAGAAAAAGAATCCAAACATCAAAGGATTCTACTCCTTCACCTTTGAAGAAAGGAAAGGTCAGGACATACAAGAGGAAAGCTGCCACACTGAAGAGAGGGAAAAACAAAAGAGGAAGGAAGTTCATCATAACTAGAGAGGATATTGAAGACACCGAGCAGGATGAAGCTATAGAAGCAGAAAGTGTCAAGGTAAAAGATCTAGAATCTATTGATGACATTTTTAAATCTATTGCAAACTCAGGATCTATTACAAATTCAAAGATTAGAAGATGGTTGAAATTAGACCCAAAAGATCAGAAAAAAATAGAGGATGCCATCATAGAAAAAATGTACAAGTTTAAATATGTACCGATTCAGTTTAAAGGTAATCATGTACCAAGATAACTATTAGACAGACTATACTCTAGATGGACATTTTCTTTGAAGAATGAGAAGGAAATAAGAGAAAGAGTACTTGTTACTCTCATGCCACCTGAATCCAAGAAGGTAGAAATAGATGAAATGATGGAGAAGTACAAAAAGGAGTTCTCACCAAAGTTGAGAGCATATAAATTTCTTGAAGGAAAGCTTATAGAGCTTGAACAAGATAGCCATAAGAAATGGTGTAAAATTATGAATAGACCTACTACGGAGGAAAGCCCCAAAAAAGACCTACAACAACAAGATGTTGATAAGGAAACTCAAGATGACACATATGTTGAGTTAGACAATGAAGAAGATGACACAACTAGCAACAAGAATGCAGATGTTGTAGATGAATCATGGCCAGACACCACAAATGACAACATTGTGGATACAAATATCAATGACATCACCGATGACCTACCTGAGGAAATAAATAAAGATGAATATGTCACTATTGTGAAGGACACAACCAATGAGCAGGAAACAATAGTTGATACTGTACAAGTAAATATTCCAAGAAACATGCCAATATTGATACAAGCTATCAATATTCTGCAAGAATCAAACAAGTCACCTGAAAAGGATACTCCCAAGGATGCGGGTGAAGAAGAAAAGAAAGACAACACCGATGGTCAACAAGACATCGAAGCCACTCAAAATGTAACTGATACCGATAAGGTTATAGGAGGAGATACAGAAAAGGATGCAGATACAACAGATAAGAATGCAGAAACAAAGAATGATGAAGCTAAGGACACCAATGAAGGAGACAAACCTAAAGATGGTACTCCTGAGGAAACCAAAAAATGTGCTATCGATGATGTGAAGGTGAATGTGGAGATGTCTATAGTTACTCAACAAGCTGAAACCAACACCTAGCAGCAAAAAGAAGCACAATAGGTCCCTTCATCAAGCACAACTAAGAAAGTCAATAAATTAGCAATGGTGCTACATTCAAGTGATTCACAAAAGAAGAAGAAGAAATCAAAGAAGAATAAGTTGGAAGTCACCTTGGATGAACTTATTGAAATACCAAAGTGTGAGCCATCTACACTTGATTTTGAAGCATTACAAGAATATGGTGAAATATGCCAAAGGAAGGCATTACAGGAGAAGCTAAAGAAATAGCATAGGGACTCCATGGTACTAGAGACAACATGTGACATATTACATAAAATTGTTCTTGATGTTGATATTGATCAAAACAAGCCAATACTATATCAATTAGCAACTCTCACCGATGCAATAACAACTTGCAATATTGATGTTGAGAAGGCAATTGAGGAGAGAGCAGAGAAGATGAACCAGCAGAAACTCATTGAAAACAACAGCCAAGAAGTGGTGGTCAATAAGGTAAAGCTATCAGAATTCATTACTGAATTGGATCCAATTATAAATGAATATATAACCTTAATTCAACAACTGAGCACATTAGACAAGTTCACTAAAGAGAATAGTGAAAACATTGCAAAGCTAGATACAGATCTAGCAAACAGTGCAAAAAGCTTAACCACCGATGGAGACAATGCAATTAAGTTGCATTATGAGAAAATCATTGAGATAAAAAGGTTAAGGTAGGAACTATGGGAAGTAGAGATACACTTTAGGGAAGAAGTAACCAAGCTCCAATCTCAACTACTACTAAACCTTACACTGCTTCAACAGCATATTAGTTCATCAAGGCAACTGATAGTAACCCCCGAGATGTCTGTAGTAGACAACATCTATGACATGCACTCCAAAATAATACTCGAGCACTGGAGAACCTAAAAGAACAATGGGAGAAAATGATAGAAGACATGAAGTCTTCACACTCCCACATTTTTTATAAGCTCTAAGGTAATGACCTTTTCCCTTAATATCAAAAAGGGGGGTAAATGATATGAGTACTACACAAAAAAAGGGAATATGTATTCATTCATTCATTTAGATGGGAAAATGGTAAATATGTATATGTATATTCATAGGGAAAATGGTATATATAGATAGAAAATGATATGCAGAAGGAAATATATCATATGTAAAGATATATCGGCATATTCATAGGGGGGGTCATGAAATGACTAAGGATTATATGTGTTGTATATACTTAATATTTTGTTAGTATTTTACACATATCAGTTTTTTATACTAATGTAAAAGAGGGAGATTAATGACATTAATTTTCCATTAGTATGCAAACAACACTTTTGGTAAACATACACTGAAAGATAGGACAAAGAAAATCAAAGATCAGATAGAATGAGATCACCGAATATGACTAAGTGCAAAGAGAACCGATGACACAACTTAGTGTGTAAACTAAAAATGCAAAGATAGAAAGATAAAGAGGAACCCAATAGAGGAACCTGACATTCAAGATAAAGTGAAAACCAACAAGATAGTTAAAGTGTAAATGATAGAACAAAACTAAAGGACAGTCAGAGCATAACTGACAGACAGAAACTGAAAGTCAGTTGCAGCCCTCAAAAAGTGGATTTGACTTCCACGTCAGATAAAGCAAGCTTATTCTATTATAGGATATTTATTTTTTTTAAATCCATTTCTTTAGGGACAAGAAACATGAATGTAAGTGCTTTAATCACTCTAACTGATTTAAAACACATAGACTAGAAGATCTAGGTACAAGTTGTAAACTTGATCTTAGAGTTAACATTTTTTTTCTCAAAACTTGATGATGTCAATCCATCTTATAAATAGATGATGCAATCATTCATTATCAATGGATGGAAAAGGATGTGAAGAGAGAGGAGAACATGAATGAAGCATACGAGCATATATATATATATGGATCACATTAAAGGTTTCAAGAACAAGAACAGTAAAAGGTGAATTTGGTTATCAGAACCAAGAACAGAGGCTACTGAGAATCAGAGGTATTATTAAATCACAATTAGGTGATAATCTTTTTCATGTAAACTAAATTGGATCTATATCAGCAATAGGAAATTGCATTTACTAGGTCAATTTATAATTAGCTATCATTCTAACAAGTGAAGAAAAGTGTAAAAATCCTTTCAAGGAAGGTGGATTTAACAGTCCAAAAACAAATCTCTTAATCGAGTGCACACTCAATAGTGTTGCTAAAGCTCTTAACAGAGTAGACTTTAATAGGTCTCCATTGATACTCTTAACAGGGTAGATCATTAGAAGTGATCAAATTGTAAGCCTTAACCGGCCCCTTCCAATCTACGGATAGTGAAGATTTAATGGGTGCCATCCCCACCGCATTTTTTACTTCCTAATAGGATTTTTCTATGATATCATATCTTGTGTTATGTGTCAAATTACTTTCATGAATGTTCACATGTATGTTAATGTTATGAATTGATATAACTCACATCAAGATAGTATAGATTAGATTGAATGGATATACAATTGATTACAAAGGTTAGTTTATTAAAGGATACAAAAAGTTTTAGAGTTATTGATTCACCCCTTCCCTCTCAGTACATACTTCCCATTAATCCCAACACTATTGATATTCCAGAAGAACAACAAATACACTTATTCATTAGCAATCTGGTATCGAAGATGATTTATGAGATAAATATGAAATGCCCAAGCACCATTAAAAATCTCATGAAAATGAGAATTAATATTGAAGATGCTCTTATTCATAAAGGAGTCCTTAAAATTAACAAAGAAAATAAAATGCGAGGAATTCAGGTGAGAAGACAAAATTATGGTCTCGAAATAAAAATGTTATCAATGACAGTGTTGGCGATGCATGAATCATCAACACAACATAGGTAAATCTTATCCTAAAATGACCAAATGTTATGATTACACAAATGATCACTCAAGTACCTCCTCCAGCACAACCTTGAGGACACACAACTAACAATACACAAAAAACTTGACAATGTGGACCTCCAAGAAAAAGAGATGGACCTCCAAGGAAATTCACACTGTTGGGTGAACAAAAATTTCTTCAAAACAATTATATTCAGTTACCGAAGATCGAAGATCATAAATGAATTGACAGTAAAACCCCCTTGGTGGGATGAAAACAAAATTTGTGACTACGATCAGTCCAAAGGTCACAAAACAAACTCTTTTTTTTAGTTGAAGCATTTGGTGCAAGATCTTATAGACCAAGGCATAATTGAAGTAGAACCTTCTACGAGTTCTTCCAATATCGATCATACCATTTTCAAAACTCCCTTGTTATATCATGAGAAGGGGAAAGCATCTAGTTTGAATTCAAATCCAAATTCTAATATCAATTATACCCGAACTAGCCATGACTATACCATTAACTATTTTTATGAGTCAGATGCATGCATGTCCA
The DNA here is from genome assembly GCA_018584345.1 of Thuja plicata. Classification (NCBI taxonomy): domain Eukaryota; kingdom Viridiplantae; phylum Streptophyta; class Pinopsida; order Cupressales; family Cupressaceae; genus Thuja; species Thuja plicata. The sequence goes on along the minus strand of MU226977.1, from coordinate 920,589 downwards.
CTATTAATATGAGAGATGATACTCCTCAACATGCATTTTGAGTCACCACTTTTCATACCAAGATTAGTGTGCCTGGAGAACCTCCTAGAACCAAGTTTTCTTTTGAGTATAACCTTTTTGAACAACTTGGTAAAACCCCAGCACTAATTTCTATCATTGATTTATTGTGCATGTCCCCCAGCATAAGGATATCCTTGAGAAATCCCTAAAATAGTTCACTGTTCCCAATGACATTAACATTGACCAATTTTAGGCCATGATAGGGCACTTCTCCGTATCACAATAATTTACCTTTTCAAAAAGTGGTGTCCCCAAGATAGACTCGGTCACAATGATCCCTTACACTTTGACATTTTTATCCATAATTGTAAGGTCAGATAGGCCATGATAGATGGTGGAGAAGGAATTAACATTTGTACCTTGAAAGTTGTTATTGGTCTTGGCTATACTAAAAGTGATATTGATCAATCCAAGAAAATCATAATAAAATCGTATGATGACGTTGAGCTCTCTTCCAAAGGGGTCATTTTATTTCCTATCAGAATTGGTTTAGTTATTGAAAACACATTGCTACAAGTCCCGAACCTAGATCCCCCTTACAACATGATCTTGAGATGCCCTTGGCTCCATGCTATGAAGTCATTCCCCTCCAAATATCATCAATGTCTAAATATTTTCCATAATGGAGCTAAGATCGTTGATCTAGGAGATCCTAACATTTTCCAATTTTGTGCTAATTTAAGAGAAACCCCTGCACAAAAGGTACCTACAATAGTGAAGAAAAATCAACCGATTCTTCCAAGTATCTTGATGCATCCTCTCTCACTAAAATAATCAAAGGAAAGATGAAAATTGAAGATAAAGGTTGTGGAGAGTATACCATGTCTCAAGAATTTCACATTGGGAAATTACCTCTTTCTCCCAAATCTTATGGAAAGCCACAACTCTTGTAGAAACAACAACCAAAGACCACCATGCAAGTTAATCCCTCTACTAAATTTACAAGTTATGGAGGGTTGCATGAAGAACATGTGTATGATAATACATCTTCCTAGATTTACAGAGATAAGAAAAATAACACACTCAAATACTTATTGAGAAGTATGGACCAGGTTTCACAATGATGAAAAGAAAAGGCTACAATGGTTGTAGTGATCTTGATGTAGAAAAACAAGGAATTTTTGTGCCCATCACTATAAAATGATGACCTCCTTATCTGGGGCTTAGATTTGAACCTTTGAAAATTTTCTCTTCGAATGCTAAGTTGACCTCATGCAAAAATGTTGATGCTTTGAACGATGACAAGGCCTCTAAGGATACCCACCTTAAAACTATTGATTCCAATGAATGGGAATGGAATTCATATTCTTCCATCTAATATGAGCTTGACTATATCTTTCCTGATCATAATGACCTTCCTATCGAGGATAAACATGTTGATGACACTCCCACTCCAAAAACCTATCCTAATCCCTGGGCCAAAATTTTCAAGGATCCTAGTCCTGAACCTTCTAAAAATGAAGCCTCTGACTCTGATGAGACTAATATTTATATATTTTCCCTTACCTCTATTTTCAAAAATATATGCAACACTAATGATGGCATCCCTCTAGATTACCCTGAACTTATAAACTAGGATCCACAAGTACCACCGAGCTTTGATTTATTTGAAAATGATGAAGCTATAGAGGAATTCTTTGAGCTCCAAGAAGGCATGCCATATGGTGATCATAAAGTAGGATTTTCCATTGATCTTTATGCCACAACATTTTTTGGGGATTCAACTACATCTTCTAGTTGCAAAAGTGAAAATAAATAAGAAAGGAAAAAAAATGAAAAGATTAAGTCTTTTGGTGAAAATTTAAAGGCATCATTAGACCATGAAAAAGTAAAAATAAAGAATGTATCTAAGGGTGAAAAACTCTATGAGGTGCCCAAGGATGGAATATTGGACATACCCCAAGAGAAAGAGAATTTAGTACTGCTAATTGAAATGATAGAGGAAATCAATTTGGGTACACCAAACAACCCTAAAATCATACACTTTCTAGCTTCGTTATCTAAAGAAGAGAAAGATGAACTTGTTTAATTTTTTCCTAGAGAAACAAATCAACTTTGCATGGTCCTATGTAGATATTCCTGTCTTAGATCTAGAATTATTTCTTCATCACTTATCACTGAAACTAGGTGTGAAACTAGTGAAGCAAAAGTTGAGAAAAATGCATTCTCAAGTAGCTCTCCTAGTAAAGAAGAATTGGAAAAATTACTGGATGTTGATTTTATTAGACCAATTGACTATGAAGATTGGATTTCCAACTTAGTCCCTGTTAGAAAACACATTGGGGGCATCTGAATATGAATAGATTTTTGTGACTTGAATAAAGTATGTCCTAAAGATGACTTTCCATTGCCGAATATTGACACGATAGTAGACATGATAGCGGGATATGAGATGCTATCACTCATGGATGGCTTATCTGGATATAATCAACTCAAAATTTATCATGAGGAACAATCCAAGACATCTTTCACATGTGCTTGGAGAACATACTACTGGAATGTCATTCCCTTTGGCCACAAGAATGCCAAAGTGACTTATCTGCGAGAAATGACTACTATCTTCCATGATTTAATGCATATACTGATGGAAGATTATGTTTATGATATACTATACAAATCTCTCACAAGAAAGGATCATTTGAGAATTCTAGGTAGAATCTTTGAGAGAGTGGAAAGTTACAAACTCCATCTAAATCGAAAGAAGTGTGTTTTTGGAGTAGTTTCTGGAAAACTCCTGGGTTACATTATTTCTTATCAAGGCAGCGAAGTAGACCCTGAAAAGGTACAAGCAATATAGGAAATTCCTCCATCTACTCTAAAGAAATTAAGAAGTCTATATGGAAAATTACAATCTATCTAAAGATTCATTGCACATTTAGTAGACAAGTGCCAGTCTTTTCAGCATTTGTTACACAAAGGTGTGACTTTTAAGTGGAGTGAGAAATGTGAGCAATCTTTCTAGAAACTAAGGAATATCTTCTTAACACACCAATATTGATATTCCAGGGAAGGCATAAATTTTATACATCTCTGCTACTGAAACTGCACTAGGACCCCTTTTAGCACAACATGATGAACAAGGTAGAGAAAGGTCTATCTATTACATAAGTAGAAAACTTGTGGGGTATGAACTGAATTACTCACTCATTGAATGATCTTGTCTTATTGTGGTTTTTGCAATAGAGAAATTAAGACACTATATGCTTCATCAAAAAAGTATGCTTGTGTCTCGAATTGACCCACTCAAGTATCTTCTCAGCAAAGCAACTCTCATAGGATGCCTGGCCAAATGGGTAATGAATCTGAGAGATTTTTATATTGAGTATATAGACCAAAAATAAATAAAAATCTAGGTAATAACTAATCAAATTACAGAAGCACCAGTCCAGGATAATCATCCTTTGCTCTCATATTTTCCTGATGAATCACTCTTTTCTTTTACAACATCTGAAGGATGACAGTTATATTTTGATGGCTCACATACTAGAAATGAATCTAGAGAAGGCATCATGTTTGTAACTCCACAAGGTGACCTCATACAAAATTCATAGAGGATAGCATTTGAGTGCACTAATAATAGTGTTGAATATGAGACTCTTTTCATTGGACTTAAGCCAGCAGTACAATGAAAAATTTAGCATCTCAAAGTGTATGGTGATTCCCAACTAGTCATCCACCAAGTGAATGATGACTATGAAACCAAAGATTATAAATTGGTACCTTATAAGTAGCTAGAAGACTTCCTGAAGTCTCAATTCATTACAATAATATTTCAACAACTACCAAGGGTACATAATAGGAAAGAAGATGCTATGGAAACCACTACCTCCATGATTGACATGCCACACAGTGAAGAGTGTTGCAAATTTATAGTGGAGTGGTTATTGATTTGGGAATTTGATATTTTGTAATTTGAGATCATGTGCAAAAAATTTTGTCCTGATTCCCCTTGGTACAAAGATATCTATAACTACCTACATGCCCAGATCATACCTCCCAACCTATTAAAGAACAAACTTCAAGCTCTTATCTGGAATGTTGCTAGATATGTCATCGTCAGTGATACCCTTTATAAATGATCCTTCAACCAAACCCTCGTCAGATGCCTTGATTCATGAGCAGTTGAAATTTATTTACATAGGTCCACGATGGTATTTGTGGAAGACATTTCAACAGTTTAAGACTTGTCAAGAGACTGGTAGGAGATAGATATTATTGGTCCACTATGGACTAAGATGAACATAAGTTTGCTAAAAAGTGTTACAAGTGTCAAATACATGGTAACCTGATTCATGCTCCAACACAGGATTTGTAGCCATTTGTTTCTCCATGGCCCTTTTCTCAGTGGGAATTTGATCTCAATGGGAATATTTCTCCTCTTTCCTCCAATGGCCATAAGTACATTATCACTACTATTGAATATTTCACAAAGTGGGTGGAGGCTATCCCTATGACTTACATTAATGGCAAACAAATTTCCAAATTTATTCTGAATTATATCATTTTTTGCTATGGAATTCCTGTAGCTATCATAACTGATTATGGTAGACCTTTTCAAAATAAGGATGTTACAGAGCTTTGTTAGAAGTTCAAAATTTGTCATGGATTTTCTAGGATCTATTATCCACAAGGAAATGGCTAATCAAATGCATCTAATAAGATAATAATCAAGATACTTCAAAAAACTATTAATGATGTTGGTCGTTACTAGCACCTGCAGCTAAATCCAACTCTTTGGGCTTACAGAACTAGCATACACACCCCCACTAGTGCTACTCCATACTCTCTTATCTAAGGCATTGAGGTCATCCTACCTCTTGGGGTTCAAATTCCATCACTGAGAGTATCACTTCAAGACATTATTGATAATGAACAATATAGATTCTCCAGACTACATGATCTTTAGATGCTAGTTGAACGGAGACAAGTCACCTTAGTTCACTTGCAAGCATACAAGAACTATCTCAAATGAAGCTACAATAACAAAGTCAAAAGTCATCACTTTGAGATTGGTGATTTGGTCCTAAAAATGACCTATATAACCTAGCCACATAGAGAGAAGCTGGGAAAATTTGAACCAAATCAGGAAGGACCCTATATAAATACCGTAGCATATGAGTTCAAAGTATATCAGCTTGCAACACAATCGGCAAAACCATTAGCAAAAGTAGTGAATAGAGTGCATCTCCAAAAATAATACACATGGTCCTCAGAAAATACCAAAACTTTTACAAAAATTTCCTAATAAAATAACAAAAAAATTGAAAAAAGTTCCTGAAAAAATACAAAAAGTAATAATAAAAAAGAAAAAAAAAGTGAAAAAGAGAAAAAATGGTTACCTTGATAAAAACTCGGTAAATAGGCATCTTGGCATGCAAAAATAGAAATAAAGAGAAAAATTCCATCCATAAGTGAAAACTTGGCAAACAGACACTTTGGGCAAGTATCATGGTGAAAACCAGGCAAACAGGCGCCACACGTAGTAAGTTGTTCCTCCAATGTCTATTGTGATTTAGCCTGATGTTCAATTATCCTTTCTTAACTATATCATTCACTTTGAGTCGACCCTAGTGCCCCTTCATGGCCTGTAACTGGTTGATATTCTTTGTTCTTTCCTTGGCTCATCCAGTCTGTACATATCTTTGGCCTATGTATATAGTATGTATTCTATGTGGGGGTAGATTCCTTGAACTACTTGACTTTGAATTTGAATTCAAACTAGGGGAAATACCTTGAATGTGGTTGATACATGGGGTTCCTTGCTTATCATATTGGGAATAACAAATTGTAAATATCTAATGTCCCAAAAAAACCTAGAAATCAAAATAAGAAGCTAAAACAATCCTTAAAAAATTGCATAATGTCCTGAAAAAATTCTAAAAATCCAAATAATATCCTTAAAAAATCATTAAAATTTGAATATGATCCTGAAAAAAGACCAAAAAAATTACATATGATGTTGAAACAATCCCTAAAAATCAGATAAAGTCCTGAAAAAGCTCTACAAAATCATAAAAAGTCATGGAAAAATACCTAAACTTTTTAAAAAGCCTTGTAAATTTTCTAAAAATTTGTAAAATGTCCTAAAGAAAGCACAAAAAAATTCAAATATCTAAAAAACCTAAAAATTGAAAAAATCTTTTCAAAATTTGTAGTAAATTTATACATATTTGTTTTCCATTGCAGCACAACCAACATGTGTACAGACATCGATGTAAGACTCGTCATAATGCACTTTTTGAAATTGCATTTTAACAAACACTCAGCTGAATATTGTGACTCAATGCTCAATCTAGTTGGACTTATTTGATCTTTCGATCTCTAAGATCAACCAATCAACCTATCCAACCTATCAATCCAATCACCCAATTAGTCAATCAAAAAACCAACATACCAAACAAAACACACTCAAATGCAAGTAACAATAAGATCAAAATGGTTGTTGGCTCACATGTTTCAGTGAGTGTTTTATATTTTATTGATTTTTCTTTGGTCATGTTCCTATGCTACTCTATGATATTCTCAAATTTATGAGAGTGGTCGGGATGGTTCATGATCAAACTTTGTTTTGTCTTTTGTATGTTTAATGTTCTCTTGAGATTTTGGGACATGCCTTCCATATGCTTCAAGATGGATGAGATCATTCTTTGTTTGCATCATGTTTGTTTATGCAAAAGTATTGCTTTCTCACTCTAGTTCTTTATGCCATGATGTGTTGCATCTGGTTTGCAATAAAAAATAATCTCTTATGACATAAATGCACTTATGAAAGAAAAAATATTTCTCTCTTACTAACATTTATTCATCTAATTTCCACTTTCTACTAACACTTCTTCATTCAGTCCTTGTAGTCACCTTGGTCTAGTACTCTGGTACTAGAAAAACATTTGCATCCTACATACATGCATTTATAAAAATAAAACTCTAAAAACATGAACATCATGCATTCAAGCATTTTGTAAACAAAAAAATCCAAAAATACATTTTGCATTCATACATTTCTAAAAGCTATAATTTTTTTCCAAAAAAAACAATGTTGCATTCATAAATGTATATACTGCATAGAAAAGAAATGTATTGCAATATCTAAGCATCATCATATAACATGAAATTAAAAGCATAAGCATCCATCATGTACATAAGAAAAATTGTCATAAAGTAGTTGCATATCATATATATCTCAAAAAGTATCAGAGTACAAAATCAAGGTGTTTGTATACCCTAAGGCCCATAGGCTCATGATCTATAACATGTATATCAAAAATGTCCCTCTACTAGAGAGAGTCTTCTACCATCCTCTACTCTCTCGGTCCTCCTAATCTCTAACCTATCTAGAGGATGAAGCTCCTCCCATATGTTCTCCAATCTGACCTGACCTAGATGGCTCCCTTGGTCCCCATACTCCCCACTACTCTGTGCTTTCTGGGAGTGTGATATGCTAGAAGAATATTTGAAACTTGGTGCCCACTTCTCTCATGGTACGTATCTCTCATACATGTCCTGCCAATATATATATTCCTTGTGAGCATCCCCTAGCATCCATGTGACATCACACACACCTGCATCTCTAATGTTGGTGATAAACTATTGTGACTCATCCTCTACCCTCTTTTCTCTAGACAAAGTTGTATCTTGAGAGGCTATCATTACATCTCAGTCCTATCAATTTGTTCATCTATACTATCATTGATCCTCTCTTTGAACCCCATGATGCCTTATCTATAGCCAATGTTGCTCAGACTATGTCTCTCTCGGTAGTCAACCTATCTATCTGGTGTGTCAACTCTACGATGTGTTGTTGTAGCTTCCTGTCTACCTTGCCTCTATCCTCAGAAACCTATATATCCTTGTCCCCTAGTGGGGCCTCCATGTCATATCCACCTGCATAGGCATAGCACAAATCACTGTCAGCTTCATCCCCATCCTCACTACTAGAATTTGTGCTACTCTCCTCATCTTCATCATCCTCCTCATCACTGTTGTCCTCCTCCTCATCCCCCTCATCCTCCTCCTCCATGATCTCATCCCTTGGTACCTATACTCTCAGCACTAGAATATCTGGATCTGTTAGAGGAATAGGTATATGTTGCACAAACCATTTTTCATAATTTGTTCTCCTCCCTACGTCTGGGACCTTAGCACTAGCTCCCCATTGTCTAGGTTGTAACTTCTCAAACTTTTCATATGCCACCTATGGCATAAGTAGTGTATACCATGACCTAATCTTGACTCAGGGGAGTGCAAATAGTGTCATCCTTATCAACACTCCATGTATCTCTCCAAACTACATGTGCACTCTCTCTAGCAGATGGATCTCAATAACCACATGTCTTATGATGGTATGCCCAATGAGATATCTCTCATGCCTATGGTATGGAAAGTTCTCTTTATCATCATCCCATCTGGGTAAATCTCTATATGGTCACCACATGAAATCCCTCAGATTATCCTTCTCATGCCTAAAGTGTAGAGTGTGTCCTGGAGGTCCCTGTGCTAGTGTTTCTCTATAGTAGTATATGTATGGCATATCTAGAAAAAAAACCTCTTGCTACAATAGGAAAAAATACTACTATATTCTGATAGGCCCAAACCTATAGCATTGTGGTTTCATTACTAATAGATCCCCCTCTGTATGTCACCTAATGCAGATGGTAGTAAGTCATTGTGAGCATGCATGGACCCCATGTGAACACAGTGTCATCCATGATCATCCTCTCTAGGACTCTACCCTTTACAATGGGGAACCCATGTCCTTGTCTATCTAGCACTATAAATCTTGTGATCATGCAGCATATCAGTGCTAGTAGTCTTTTATGTTGACTGGCAATGGTCTCCCACCTGATCTCCTAGTCTCGGATATCTAGATTGTTGTCGTCACTATCAAATAGTCTATGGAGTACTCATCTCCCTGTACTAGGTTCATACTATACCAACTCTCCATGAATCAGTATCCAAAGGATGCACCATACATCCTCTAGAGTCATTCTCACCTCTCATATATGTAAGTGGAATGAACTCAACTTTGGGTGTCATCGCTCTATAAGTGTTGTGATCAATCCTTTTTTCCCTAATCTCAAGCATATAAGTGATATGGTACAACCCTAAGGAGGCTAGGATATTCCTCTCATGATCACTCAGCCTATGTCATAAATTTAGGCATGTAGGCCTACTCTTTTGTGTCTGTAGTAACGCTATCTCCTCCTACAATTACCATGCAAGTTTGGTCAACTTTTTGTACTTTTTGTTACTTTTTGACCAAGTATGACCATGTTTGACCAACTTTGACCTATTTTTAGATCTATCCTAGGGTTTTGACCTATTTAGGGCTATTTAGGAAGGTCTAGGACTCTTTGGAGCCTATTTTTGATTGATTTCTAGAATGCTTAACCAACTACGCAACTTGGACAACCAAGTGCGGCCAGGGTCGTACTTGGAATGCCAAGTGCAGTCAAGACTGCACTTGGGTGTGTTTTTTGCATACTTTGCATAATTGGGTAGTCAAAGCCACCCTTTGACCACATTTTGACCTCATTTTGGGACCCTAAATGCCTAGAAATATGTGAAAAACTTGAAATGACTAAGAGGCTCAGATGTACTCACCTCCAATCCTGCATCCTCCAACTATTGGTAGCTCCAAACTCATTCCCCATTTTTATTCTCCACTGGCACTCGATCCATTCTCCTAGTTCCAGAGCTCAAATACTTCCAAATGTGAGAGTGAAAATGACCTTCAACCTCCTCTCCAAGCCTTTTTATAGCCTCTTGTTTTCTTAGATTGACGTGCAACCCTTTCCTTTTGTGTTGGTCATGACTCTTTTTAAACTTTGAGCCTCATAAATTTTGCGTTTGACATCCAATTTTTTATCTCTTCATTGTTGTAGATTTGTCTTGTCATTGACAAATTGACCTATCACTTGCATTCTTTGGTCAATTTATCAAGGGGTAACCCATGTATCTCGTAGGCACTGGGGCATGTTTTAATTTTATTTACTTCAAAAATTCTTTGAAACAACGCTCACAATCGCATTGTATCAAAGAGAGGAAAAATGTAGATGCTAAAAAATGGTTCACACCTGCGGGTTTATTGTGTTAACATTTTTAGCATTACAATTGAAATTTTGTTTTTCATTCTAATTATTTCTCTATGTTGCGCATATGATCTTTATTATATGACAACATTGTATCTTTCATATTAATTGAACACCATAAATTTTTCAATTAATTATTAAATTTCTCTCTCTTAGGCTAAATCAATCAGCTTTGACAATCAGTCCTATCCAATCCTAATCAATCATAAATATTTCTAAACCAATCCTTAATGTTCCTAAACTTTCTTAAACCATGTCAAGTCTTCCTAAATAAGTTTGAATCAGTCCAAGATCATTTTGGCCTCTTTCGATCTTTTCTAGAGCATTGTCAAAGATCATTGATGCCTAGTCAAATCGCTTTCAATCCTGTCAAATTTTTGTCAACTTTTTCATCATTGGTTCAATATATTTCAAAATTGAGTCCAAGGCATTTTCCAAGCTTATTGATGCCTCTTCATCAAGTCAACCCATTTATTTATTGATAGTGTTGTCAAAGTTCATCGATGATATCACTGTCAATCTTGTCCAAGGCATTCTTAAAGTTCATCGATACCTCATCATCTTCAATTTAGGAGCATTATCAAATTTATCGATGTCTCCTTGTCATCAGTTTAATTCCTTGAATAGCATTGTCAAAGCTCATCAATGTTATTGTGTCTTTTCAATCATTGTCTCGAGTGCATTGTCAAAGATCGTCGATGTCTCACTTGTTTCTAAACCATTCTGGAACCATCAGAATCTTTCCTAATCTTCATCAAGGGTGTCAAACCAAATTCATTATTGTGTCATTATCATGTGATTTAGTCAATGATCAATTAATTCACCTCCCTTGTGGTGAATGACCTTTGATTTATCCCTAGCTTTTATGAATAAATTATGTTTATTCATTCCTTATTGTAAGTCTCCACAATTAATTAATTGGCTAATTTAAAAGTTTATGGAATTTTTAATTTCATAAATGGTAATTTCCCTTTTGTGAGGAATATGCATTTATTAATTGCATTAATTTCTCATAAATCCACCTCACTCTTCCTCTTCCTCCTTTCTATCCTCTACCTCCTATTAATTACCTTCACCTCTTACACCTTCCCTTCCACCTTTCTTAAATCTTTCCACCCACTAATTTGGCCTCCATTGTGTCATAATTTGTCATAATTATAAAAAAAATCCCTCTCCTTTTTACCATGTGTCATAACTGATGCAAATTTATGATTTTCACATCTTATTACTATTTCTGCAATTTGAGCTCTTATCTCCTATAAATTGAGCTCATTTTCTCTTCTTTAGATAACCACTATCTCCTAGTATTCTTTCTATCAACTTGTGCTTTCAAATATTTGTGCAATTCTGTCATTGGCAAAGAGAAACATCAAATCAACTCAATGGAGAAGAAAGGAGAACATTGAATTTTTAAATGAAGGGGGTTTTATGTTTATTTTCATATGTTGTTAACTCTCATTTAAATGACTTTAATGGTAGATTAGATAGGTTTCTATATTGTTTTTAGGGTTTTGTGGTTACTCTTGATGTGCATTCTATGACTTTTTTCTAGTCTTACAGTAATATGAGATGTTAATCTGATCTATGAAAGTAAGTGCAAGAGGAAAATAGGAGAAGTGAACTTGTCTTAAAGAGATAATAGGCAAGTGGACATCGAGACCTCATTTTGACTATTGCAGAGGTGCCTAAATTGGGTAAAATTCCAAATTAGGGCTTCTGATGCCTATAATTGATCTCTGTGAAAATCTAATTCCCAAAGTGTGAGGTCATCTTGGGAAACCTAATCCTAGATGATGTTCCACAATTTTGACCTGGTCCTTTTAATTCCAAATCAGATGAAATTTTTAGGGTTCTATAACTGTATCTGAGGCTCCCAAATCTAGATCCAAAATTATTTTACCTTTTCTTGCACACAGAAAAGAAAGGGAAGAAGGTTCAAGGTAGGTTTTTTCCTCATTCAAAACCCTATTTAGGAATCAACCTTGAAATGCAATAAATGTAATTCAAATAAATTTTGTCATGTAGTAGAGATTAGATTTAAATAATGGAATATATCATAGCATATAGATGCATTTTACTCTAAATATGTGATCAAGAATGTTGATGCTATAACTTTGACACAACACAAAAACCAAAAGGAAATCATGTAAGATAAATTTTGTGTAATAGATGTTGTAATTTGCCATAATTTTGGATTAGAGAAGAAGAAGACTTGATGGATGTGTAGATCTTCTTCCTTTATGTCAAACTCCTTTTCTTGGCCTCCAATGGGAAAAGAAGCTAGATCTATGGAAGGAAAAGCCTTGAATGTATGATGGAAATGATGACTTATATTCTTAAATATTGTTTATGGCGTCCTTTCACTTGAACATTTGATGGGTTTGCACTTATATCTATTAAATGCACAATGAATGTATGCTAGCTTGCAAGCATATGATGGATTGTGGATAAACATGCTAAATAAATAAGAGGGAGGATGAATCAGTTATTCCCACACAACTTTACAAAAATTTCTCTTTATCGGTTAACACTTAACCAGTTCCAATAACAACATAAGATTTATTGGTTTAGCACATTAAACATTCACAGAAAATATAAAGATGAAATGCATAGGAACACCAAAATAGAGAACACCATATTTTACATGGAAACCCCAAGATGGGTAAAACCATGGAGAAAATAATTATTATGAAATTTATAAACACCTATTAGTGTGACACCAAAATTTTATTGGATACAAAGGCTCACTACCATAAATTCTCACTACAAGAAGGCTCACTTTCGGTCGACACGCTACCAATAAAGGGGCTCGCTGCTAATACACAAGGACTCACTACCAAAAGATATAAAAATGAATATAATCCACTTCTAATATCTATATACTAACCTACACAAACATGGATCTCTTTCACATTAATTCACAGTCACTTAACATATTATCTACAAATATTCCACACATACATTCACTTATACATTCGTGCACATGTACCACTTTCTTATGTTCATGACTTACTTATAAAACACCATGAGATCCACAAGTTCAACCACACAATTTTAAATGGGTTACACCAACAAAATTCCTATAGTGGGAAGGAATGAAATGAGAACCACCTCAACCAATGCAACATGCCATGCTACAACACCTTCTTCAAGGTACACGATTCCAACGGTTATGATCAACTCATTACAAAACCAAAGCTAGGACCAAAAATACATCCACATAGGATTGAGCATACAATATATCATAATATAGGTTTTAGAGACCAAGATCCATTGGTGAACATGCCAATCACTTCAACTGATATGCCAGATACTCCAACTGAAATAGTAATCTATCAGTACACAACAACTAACACAATACTATTCCAATCATAGTAACTAATACAATCAAAAGCTGAAATATGAGTATGTTGACATAAATGAAAACACCATTTGAAAGCATCAACTTCACATTCTAACAATTTCCCCTGTCATTGATGGAAAAATTATCAACAACAAAGAATAGAAACAATTTAGGAAACTTTCCCCTTTGAAAACAATGACCAAGGACCAGGAAAAACTCCCCCTTGTTGAAATACTATGCTCCCCCTTAGAAGAAGCCTCCAAGCACCGATCTAAATAGATATAGCTATAGAAAGTACTAGATCAATGCACACACGGGTGCAACTAGTGAACACTAGGGAGGGGAAGAACCCCCAACTTCCCTCTGAGATACTCAAAAGTGTCTTTGCACAAAGGTTTGGTGAATATTTTTGCAATATACTCCTTTGTGGGTACATACTCTAGCTTTATTGTACCTTCTACTTTTTCTCTAATGAAATGATATTTGATGTCAATATGTTTTGTTCTGCAATACATTACTAGATTCTTTGACATACTTATCACACTAGTATTATCACACATGATAGGAATTGATCCATCAAAACTAAGTACTATATCATACAATATTTGTTTCATCCATAACACCTAAGTGAAACATGAGGATCTTGAATATGCTTTGAACAATAGTGGATAATGTCACAAAATACCTTTTTTTCTTGACCCAGAAACTAAACGGGAGCCAAGAAAGAATGATCCACCACTGGTACTTCTTCTATTGTCCATAAAACCTACCCAATTTTCATTTTTGTATATGTTGTCAATGAAAAATATGATTTTTTATGGTAACATAACCCCAAATATTCTATCCCTTTCAGGTATCTGAAAATCCTTTTTACTACCATAACATGTGACTCTTTCAGTTCTTGCTTAAATGTGGCTACCAAACAAACTACATACATACTATCTAGTATGGTAGTAGTTAGGTATAAAAAACCTCCAATCATAAACCTATAAAAACTTCCATCTACTTTCAATGATTCATCTTCCTTAGTCATCTTACTACCAGTAGCGATAAGAGTACAAACAGGTTTTGACTTTTCTAAACCAAACTTCTTCAATAACTCATTCACATACTTGGATTGGGAGATAAAAATATCTTTTCTATTCAGACTGACTTGAAATCTAAGAAAGAAATTTAATTCTCCTTTCATTTACATTTCAAATTCCTTTTGCATTTCTTCTGCAAACTTCTTGCACGGGTCATCTTTTCTACAAAAAATGATGTCATCAACATACACAACAACAACCAAGATCATTTTTGAATTTACCTTGAAGTACAGATTGTTGTCAACCCATCATTTTTTGAATCCTTGACTGATCAAATATTTGTCCTATTTTCCATACCACAATCTAGGTGCCTACATAAGCCCATATAATTCCTTCTTTAATTTGAAAACAACATTAGGATCCTCTTTTGATCTAAAACCTTCTAGTTGTTCAATGTATACTTCTTCCTTTAATTATCCATTCAGGAATGCAAACTTTCCATCCATCTAATAAAATTTAAATTTTTTGAATTCTGCAAATTCCAAGAACATCCTAATAGCTTCCATCCAAGCAACAGGAATATAAGTCTCCTTAAATTCAATTCCTTCAATCTATGAGTACCCTTTGCAGACCAATCTTTCCTAATTTCTTACAACTTTTATATTCTCATTTGTCTTGTTCTGGTACACCCATTTTGTACCTATCATATTTTTGTCTTTCATTCTAGGCACATGTTCCCAAATCTGATTTTTGTCTTTCTTATTTAGTTATTCCTTTATAGCATTAATCTAAATCTGATCATTACAAGCCTCTTTTATATACTTAGGTTCAACTTAAGAAAGTAAACACAACAATTCATGATCTTGTGTTGCTTTACTTTTGGTAACAACACCTCTGTTATTATCTCCAATAATATGATTTTCTATGATGCTTCTGTATATACATTAGTTTCTTATTAATGGGTGTCAATGTCATATTAATTTCATCTTCCTCTTTCTTTTCTTCTTTTCTCTATTCTTCTACAGCAGATTCATACTCTATGTGCCTTTTAGGAACCTTCTAAAAATATTCATCAACCTTCACATTAGAACTTTCCACAATCTTGTTAAATATTTTATTCTAGCATTGATACACCTTCCTTCTAGAAGAATAGCCCAAGAATATTCCTTCATCAACCTTGCTATCAAATTTGCCAAGATTCCCTTTATCTTTCCATATGTAACACTTGCTGCCAGAAATCTTAAAATACTTAACTATCGGTACTCTTCAATACCATAACTCATATTTTGTATTTCCATATTTTCTATAGTATAGAGCTCTATTTAGTATATATATAGTATTATGTATGTCTTATTTTCATTAGATCTCTGGTTGATTTTCTTCTCTCAACATAGTTCTATCTACACCTAAATCGTTGAATGCATCCTCTCTACAACACCCTTCTACTGTAGTGTTCTTGTTGCTGAAAATTGTCTCTTAATGCCATACTTTTCATAGTAACTCTCAAATGCATTAGATGTAAATTCTCCAAATTTTTCATATCTCAAACACTTAATGTTTCTACCACATTCAATTTCAACTCTAGCCTTGAATATCTTGAATTTCTCAAATGCTTCAAATTTATCTCTAAGAAATCATTCTTGAATAATCATCAATGAACAATATAAAATATCTTTCACCTTAAAAAATTCATGTTTCAGTCATACCATAGATATAATTGTGCACAATCCCTAGCACACTAGTATACGAATGATCTTTTTCCTTGAATGATTCTCTTCTTTGCTTCCCTTCTTGACAACTCTTGCAAATGATGTTTTATAGTTTACGCAATCTTGGTAAATCTCTCACTATATAAGATGATCTTATCTTCATTAGATTATCAAAATTAATGTGAAACATCCTCTGATGACATAGCCAACTATCATTGGTCTAAGATAACAAATAACTTCCTTCAAATTCTCCCTCTAGCTGGTACATATTTTTTCTTGTTCTTTTCCCTATAGCAATCCAATATGCACATGTCTTCCTAATTTCACATCCTTAGTCCTTGAAAATAACATCATGTCTATTCTCACGCATATGTCCAAAACTCAACAGATTGTGATACAAACCTTTCACATTATAGACAATGTTAATATTAAACTTAACATAAAATGTAATAGATCCTTTACCAACAACATATGTTGCCTTATCATCACCAAATCTAACAACACCACCATCATACCTACTAAGTGATACAAATTTACTTTTATCTCCATTCATATGATGTGAGAAACCACTAGCAATTAGATAATCATTATTTTTTCTTCTAGCATATAAATCAATTTCAACATTTTCATCATTCTTAGCACATATGTTACTGATATCAATTTCATATTTATCTTCTTCTTGGGGCGAAAATCCTTGTGTAAAAAGCCAAATTCTTGCAAGAAAGTATTGTATAGTCAGAAAATGGAAGCACTTCCAATGTAGACTAGTTTAGCCCTCTGAGTAAGTGGTTTGGGTTCATGTCAAGCACCGTGAATGGGTCTTTGACTTGGATCTAGATTTTCCCCTTGTTGTGCCCCTTTTCCACTTCTCTCTGACCAGTTTTTGGCACCTTGATCTACAGATTTGAAGTTCTTGACTTCAGGGTTAGGGTCAACCTTTTGGGTAAAGGTTGACCTCAACCCTGACCTAGGTAAAGGTTGACCTTGACCCTGACCTAGGTCAAGGTTGACCTCTATCTTGACCTAGGTTAGAATCGACCTTTTTCTTGCCCAAGGTCCAGATTTCAAGTTTCCAGAGTTTCGCATGTCGGGCTTCTGAAAGAGTTAATTCCCGCTTCTAGGTCGACTGTTTTGGCTTTTGAAACAATGAATCTTAAATTATATTTAATAAAGATCCTCTTCTAGGGGTATAGGTCTAATGGTAATTTAATTCTCCTATGTGGGCCTCTCTAGAAGATTGTGCCCTAGATTGGTATATAAGGAAGCATTCTCCTCTCATTTTCTCTAACCGTCATCAAGCATAATCACAAGCGCTCAAGACTTGAAGAGACAAGCTAAGAAACAAGATTTGAAGCAAGCATCTACTATCAATCATTCAAGCATTAAAATACATTCAAGCATCAAATTTATCAAGGAGATCCATTGGTAGCCATTGAAGGATTCAATCTCCATGGAGCCCTCTTGTTGAAGATTTCTCCATCCACATTCCTCCAAGCCTCTTCCTATTCTAAGATCCATTCAAGATTGATGTTGAAGATATACAAGTAATTTATTTTATACATCCTACATTATACATCCATTTGGTCAATACATACTTGTGGATCCACAGATTCAAATCCACCACAAGGGTTTCCATACAAGCAAGGTGAATTTGTTCATTTACTTTGTTTTACTTATGCAAATTTTAATTATAATTTGAGGTTAATTTCAAAAATGGGGTTTGACTAAGGCAAACCCCTCCCCCCAACAAATAAATCCATTTTTCTTGTAGGTACAAGTTTGGAAAAACAAATTGGAGTGTAGATTTGGATGCCCTTTTCGGCAAACTATCAGGATCCAGAAACAGATTTTCTATCAAAGACTTTTTAGGTTGATTCTATCCTAGGTTGGAATCGGAGGTCAAATCTTCCCTAGGTCAAAATCAGAAATTCTGGGTCAATGGTGACATTGACTTGAGGGTCAAAATCAGAACTGTGTCAGAACAAAAAAGGATTTCTGGGTTTTTTTTGTCTCTACGTTTCTATTCCCAATCCGGTCTCAAATTTTCTAGAAACTCAACACACGAATCAAAAAAAGGGTATTTCCAGATCTACTATGATGTGGGGTAGGTATTTTACTTCATTATTCTTTGCAATTATTTCCAAGATTTACACCCCTTATCAATTACAATTAAATTTAAGGTAGATAATATGTGCATAGGGTCACTTCTATAAGAAAATCTCCATTGTTCTAAACCCCATCCATATTTTCTCTCCTTACATTTTGGTGAACCCGCGATAGACAACTCTTTCTTTTTGGTGTTACATTTACATTTTATGACTAGATCTTACATGCATTTCTTTTTATGCTCTTACATTTATATTTCAAAATTTCAAAAAAAAAATTTACAAAATTTCTTTAAAAATACAAAAACATTTACATTTTTCATGCTTGTAATGTTTTTGATTAAGGTAACAACAGGTTTTGAAGGGACCCCGAAACCCTTTACAAAGCACCAGAAAGATAGACAAGAAAGGACCAAAACAACTACGAACTGTCAAACATGACAGAAAACCAAAAAAGGGCTAAACCCCAGATTAAACACTAAAGATCATTACAATACAAAATAACAACTAACGGCTAAATACTTTCAGCAATATAGAAAAAAAAAAACTTCCAGCTGCCAAAACATTCCAGCACAGAAACTAATCAGCATCCATCTAATCTTGTCATGCTTGTAATGTTACTTTGTGTTCAACATGTTTTTTTTTTTTTGAATACTTTGATGAGTCTTTTGTGGCGAAAGAGGATAGATCCCCTAATGAGGTACATGGGAGTGAGGATGAAAATTGTTCGAATAAGATATTAATTGATCCTATTCCTATTTCATCCTCCTCTACAACCTCTCTAATTGACCTTTACCATAGGTTGTGTGCATGGTTACCTTCATGTTCCACTATTTACAACATTGATACACCTAGAAAGACTGCATTTAGTGTGTGTGATGTTGCTTTGTCCTCTCTTGTATTACCTTGTAATGATATATTAGAGCAAGCAAATGACTTTAATCTCTCTCTTTATAGAGATGAGTTGGGGATTGATGTTAATTCTTCTCCTAATATATGTATTTTCTATGAGCTTACTTTAGAATATAATTTACCTTCTTTCCCCTTTAGGGATCAAGATTTAGTGATTTATAGCACTCCTACAAGGTTCTTTATTGATAGGGATGATAATCCTCCTATTTGGGATGAACCTTTGGATATGGATGTTGATTACTCTCTTCCTCATGAAGCCATTGTGGATGATTCTACTTTTTGGGAGGAACCCTTGGATAAAGACATTGATTGATCCCCTCCTCGTAAAGATGCCTTGATACAAGAGGGTGATTTATTAATGGATGACATATTCATACATGATGGTGGCTCTTTTTCTAAAATAAACTCCCCTTATGCAGACATTTTAGAGAAAGAAGACATTATAGATGCTTTACCTCCATTTGGGATTCTTTCTAGTGATGAGGAATTAGTAGAGAATGATATGAATTCCCTTAATTCTCTCCCTATTAGTGATGATCTTATGGAGAATCAAGATCCTATCTCATCTCCTCCTAGGATGTATTCTTTGCTTCCTTCTTCTGAACCTGTTTGTAGTGTTGAGACAACTAACATGGTTTATCCAAAATCCTTTTTGACTATCAAAGGTTGTCCTCGCATTACTATCAAAGGCAAACCTATGTAATATTTAGAGTCTTTCAATGATCAATATTCAATATCTCACACATATCATACAAGGAATAACCCTCAACCTAATCCGGTGGCTCCTACTTCTTTACCACCTTCTCAACCCATTCTTCCTCCTCCACCCTGTCTTCCTAGCCAAGAGTATGATTTGATAAACCAAATGCGCAATACCCCTGCAAAGATTTCTTTATGGGAGCTTCTTCAAACTTCACCTACCTACCATGAAACCTTGCAAAAATCTCTAGAAACTCTTTCCACTCCACCTCCTAATCAAGAGAACATCAATGCCTTCTTACAGTGCATGCATGCTACCTTGGGCCCTCCTGACATTGTATTTACTCAAAAGGATTTACCTTCTAAAGAATTTCAAAATCAATATGATGCTCTTATGATTGATGTTACTATCAATAAGAGTACCATTCATAGGACCTTGATTGATAATGGATCTGGGCTTAATATTTGTAGCATGGACATGCTCAAATTGATTAAATATGATCTTTCAACTATTCAACCTAACAATGCTCCTATACGTGGCTTTGATAACATTGATAAGAATACTTTGGGCATCATTACCCTACCTATCAAGGTAGGTCTGGTCATCCTAAATACTCCTTTTCATGTTATTCCTGGACCTCTTAATTATAATCTCATTTTGGGTAAACCTTGGTTGCATGAGATGCATGTTGTTCCTTCCACCCTTCACCGTAAAGTCAAGTTTATTCACAACAACATGGTGTATACACTTCATGCGGATGATGTGCCAAGTCCTTGTTTAAATATTCAAACCCACAATACTCATATTCCTAATAGTAATCCTTAATCCTCTAATGCTCTTCCTGGAGATGATTGGGGAACCTTTGATTTTAATCCTACCTTTATTGGAGAGTATAAAGTTTCTAATCTTGATTTTATGAAGAAAAAAAGAGAGTTTGAACAATGACCTTTTGCTTCTAATGCCCTTCATAATAAATTTGTCACTGCTTCTACCCACTATGAATCTATCAAACATACTAATGATGACATACTGACTACTGAAGTTCCATTGTATCCTTCTAATATTGTTTCTCTTTATGGTCATGGTTATCATTTACTAGTTAAACAAGGATTCCATGGTCAAGGATGTGGTCAGCATAAATTGGGAATTCAAATGCCCTTACAGAATGGGGGGCATGAGCATTCTTATGGATTGGGATTTAATCCACAACAACATATCAATGTTACCAACATCTCAAATAACACTTCAAAACATGATGAACCTATGAAGGAATTTGACCAAGAAGTTCTTTTGCCTAAACTCCTTCATGCTAAGATGATTACTAGACCTAAATGCAAAAAGAAATGTGGTCCATACTTGAAGACTCTTCCTTTTTTTTTGTATCATAGATTTCATGATCACTCTACTAATGAATTTCATGCTTTACATTATAAGATTAGGCAACTCATTGATAGTAAAGTTATTTATATATCATGTGGTAATGAGTTGTATTTCAATCTTGTTTTCTCTAAATAACATTTATGTTCCTATTATGGAGCTCCACATTATGTAAACAATGTTAGCCTAATCCTTGGGGGATCATTGTCTTGCATAGTGTTGTGAGAAATATAATAGGTCCCCTTTCATCCTTGTTCCTACACTTGGGGGGCAAGGATGCCATCTCCTTCTTTTTGTCTTTCTAGGATTCACTTTTCCCTTGGTTAAGCAGTATCTATCTATTATGTGATATCCAACATACATGAAAATTTTGGTTTACATTGAGGATCTATGTCCTTGATCATAACCTATTTATTTGTTTGATATTGGGTTTCCATGGTTGATAAATCTCTCACCTTGGAAACCGAATCATGTGTTATCCCTCACAAGGGTTACTTTTTCACTTCTTGCATGATATCTCTTTGCATTCATCCCTTCTATGGCCTCATAGGAGTTGTGACCTTCTTGGCTTGGACTGGGTGTTGTCTATGGATATTTTCTTATTGTTTAAGAAGGCTTTACCCTTGTTCTTTTCTTTCTTTAACATGTCAAAATAGTATGTACTTTGTCATCTTAAGGAGGGGGGCATATATACGGCCTCCCTCATTCTATATTATGCATTTCTGTACTAAGATTTTGTTTTTTAGAATGATAAATCCTTGAAAGGTAATGCACATAAGTTGCTATATCCTAAAGAGATACACATTCAATTACAATTCAATATTCTAAATCCTTGGAAGGTAACGCACATAAGTTGCTAAATTCCTAAGAGATACGCATTTTACAAATGTATTCCATGGTGATATGAGGATATGGATCCATGGGTACTTCATAAAAGTCATCAGAAGATGCACTACATACATGCACAAAGCTACTAGAAGGTGCACAACTTTATGGGGTGACTATCAAGTTCTCTCTTGGTGGGCCATCCTATCCTTTTTGTGGTTCACAATGAGATACACACATCTTATTGGGTGAGCTAATCACACCCTCTCTTTTTCTCTTTAACTGGTGATGTCTCTCTTATCCTAATCTTAGGGTTGATAAGGACTTAACTCTCTAGGGGCTTGAGGATTCCTTTGTCCCTTTTTCAATAAGATTATCTTTTCTTCATGATCTCCTTTACGAAGAGTTTGCATCAAGTCCATACTCTTGCTAAAGTGGGGGCTAAATGTATAGTCAGAAAATGGAAGCACTTCCATTATAGACTAGTTTAACCCTCTGAGTAAGTGGTTTGGGGTCATGTCAAGCACCTTGAATGGGTCTTTGACTTAGATCTAGATTTTCCCCTTGTTTTGCCCCTTTTCCACTTCTCTCTGGCCAGTTTTTGGTACCCTGATCTGTAAATTTGAAGTTCTTGACTTCAGGGTTAGGGTTGACCTTCTGACCTTGACCCTAACCTAGGTCAAGGTTGACCTCGACCTTGACCTAGGTTAGAATTGACCTTTTTCTAGCCCAAGGTCCAGATTTCAAGTTTATGGAGTTTTCAGATGTCAGGCTTTGGAAAGAGTTAATTCCCACTTTCGGGTCAGCTATTTTCAGTTCCAAAATGATGAATCTTAAATTATATTTAATAAAGATCCTATTCTAGGGGTATAGGTCTAATGGAAATTTAATTCTCCTATGTAGGCCTCTCTAGAAGTTTGTTCCCTAGATTGGTATATAAGGAAGCCTTCTCCTCTCATTTTATCTAACCATCATCAAGCATAATCACAAGCGCTGAAAACTTGAAGAGACAAGCTAAGAAGAAATATTTGAAGCAAGCATCTACTATCAATCATTCAAGAATTCAAATACATTCAAGCATCCAATTCATCAAGGATATCCATTGGTATCCATTGAAGGATTCAAGCTCCATGGAGCCCTCTTGTTGAAGATTTCTCCATCCACATTCCTCCAAGCCTCTTCCTATTCCAAGATCCATTCAAGATTAATGTTGAAGATCTACAAGAAATTGATTTGAGACATCCTACATTTTACATTCTACATTCTAAATACATTTGGTGCATACATACTTGTGGATCCACGGGTTTGAATCCGCCACAAGGGTTTCCATACAAGCAAGGTGAATTTGTTCATTTACTTTGTTTTACTTATGCAAATTTCAATTATACTTTGAGGTTAATTCCAAAACTAGGGTTTGACTAAGGCAAACCCCTCCCCCCAAAAAAAAAATCCATTTTTCTTATAGGTACAGGTTTGGAACAGTGAATCGGAGTGCGAATTCAAATACCCTTTTTGACAAACTATCGAGATCCGAAAATAGATTTTCTGTTAGAGACTTTTTAGGTTGATTCTTCCCTACCTTTGAATTGGAGGTCAATTCTACCCTAGGTTGGAATCAGAAATTCTAGGTCAATGGTGACATTGACTTGAGGGTCAAAATCAAAACTGTGTTAGAACGGAAAAACATTTATGGGTTTTGTTTGTCTCTGCATTGCTATTCTAGATCTGATCTCAAATTTTCCAGAAACTCAACACATGCATCAGAAAAAAGGGTATTTTCATATCTTCTATGATGTGAGGTAGGTATTTTATTCATTATTCTTTGCAAGTATTTCCAAGCTTTACACCCCGTATCAATTACAAATTAAATGTAAATAGTTAAATTATGGTATAGGTCTCTTTTACATACAAATCTCTATTGTGCAAACTCTATTTAGGAGGCCATTCATAATTTACATATTACAAGTGTATAATATTATCAAATATGCAAGATCACAAGGGACATTGGATGCATAGAATAAGAAAGGAAAGGAAAAGGGAAGACACATTAATCTCCCTAAGTGGTTTCTCATGATGTATAAAGATATACGCTTGCATGAAAACAGAAGGTTGTAATTCCAGATGTCAATATCCTTATGTAAAACAACAAATGCATCCTGTCAAGGATGTCATTGTGTAAAAGAAACATTTTGATAAAGGGATAAAATGGATCCCAAAAATAAGGAAGACAGAATATCCCTTTCCCTCCAGTATAGAGAACAAAAGAGATGAAATCCTATTATGATTCCCTTAGTGCACATTATTCAAAGAATGTTTTATAATAGAGAGAAACATAATAGGAAATGAATAGCTAAGGTCTTTCTCTTATACGAAGAAAATGTATAATATCTAGTGTTAAAAGAAGAAGACATCCATCAACCAAATATTGAACAAATTGTTGAAACTCAACACAATCACAAAGAGAGTGTGTATTAGAATAATGAAAGGAGCATGAAAATTTTCCAAAGTAAGTTTGTGGGTTTTGATAGAATCTATATGGAAATCTTATCCTAGAATTATACTTGATATCTAGATAAATTTATTTTTCCAAAGCTTAATGATCACTATAATGTGAAGGGTCATTAGATCATGTTGTCAAGATAACATCAAGAGGTGGTTTTAGCTGAGAGAAGATTTTAGCTTGAGGTACATGATAGCCTTTAGGAGAATAAGGAGGAGCCTTATGGTCACTAAATCCTTGATCATGTTGTTGATGATAATTATTCAATTGTGTATTGTCATTGATGCTTACACAAGTATAGTGATGTTTACACAAATGTCTAATCCTATCCAAGAATAGTCAGCTCATGCCAAACACTCTTGGGCATTGAAGAGGACCAAAGTGATTTTCATTTCTAACCGAGTTCACATGGGCATTACTGTGTTGGTCGGGCGTTGAAGGATTTCAGTGTTGACCGAGTTAAAGCAGTCAGTGTTAGCCGACTAACATCAGTTTACATTGTATAATTAATTGGTTATATGGAGCTGATAGATATGAGTTTTATTATTTATTTGGAAGGATATTAAGGCCGACTTTATAAGGCTTATCATATATATAAGGTCAAGTTTGGATTGAAAGTTTGTGTAAAAGGATATGTGTTTATGACATGAAGAGCGAAGGTGAAATCAAATGGGATTCTGATTAAGGACAGAACACAAAGAACTACAATAGAATATTTGATCAGTGAGGATCAAGTAGTTAAATCCAAAACAGAGATCTGAATCAGCAAAGACAATTTCTTATCAAAATAGGTCAATCCATTGTTACTTTCTAACAATTATAGCAGTGATCAAAATCTCTTAACAGAGTAGACTTAGTAGTCTTTTGTAAATCCTCTCACAAGGTGACATTTCTACATTGAAGTGTTAGAAGACCTCTAACAAGGCCACTCCTTATAGGGTGATTAAGTCCTCTAACAAGGTCACACCTAACATTTTGTTATTTTAACCTTTAACAGGGTTGGTTCCTAACAGGGATCACTTCAGAGAAGAGTGAAAAATAGTGACTATTTGCAATTAGTGGTTTTTCCCATATTGGGTTTCCACGTTAAATCTTGGTGTTATCTGTGTACATTTCATTTGCTTTAGGGTTTAAGTTTTTGCAATTAATTACTAAAGGATAATCACAATTAATATCTTAAGATTTTCTATGTAACAGATTGACAGTAGAATATCTGTGTTAACTGAGAAACAATGACAAATTTGTTTAAAACATATAAAGGACTTGGATATGTTTTTATGGTAACTGATTCACTCCTCCCCTCTCAATTACTCAACTCATTTCCTACAATTGGTATCAAAGTTTCAAGTGCTTACAGGGAAGGTTTCAAGGCCTAAGCTAAAGATTAGAGATGTCTTACAGAAGGGAGATCCCGAAGCTTAACAAAGAAAACTTTGTTGCATGGAAAGATTTGATGAGGCTACATCTATCTATCATTGGAGATACTGGTTTGCAATTCTTAGAACATAGGTATGTGGAACCATCGAGACCTTTGACTGTGGATCAAATGATAGACATGAAGAATCATAACATAATTATGATTGATATAGCCTCTACTCTGAACTATTTTGAATTTGATGAAGTCAAGGACTGCCCTACTATCTTTGATATGTGGAACAAACTAGATGATATTCATGGAGGATATGTAAATGTAAAGAGAGCCAAAGCAAAAAGTCTCTAAGGTAAATTTGATCAGATGAAAATGAAAGGAGAGGAAATTTTAAAATACAATGAAAGAATCAAGAAAAGTGGCAATGCCATTAGAGATTTTGGTGGAGTAATTGAAGACACAATAGTGGTTAGTAAGGTATTGAGAACTTTAATTCCTATCTATGGAATTAGAGTTTCAGCTATTCAAGAGATGAGATGTAGTAATAGTATAACTCTAGATGGATTGGTTGGAAGACTTACAGCCTTTGAGTTGGATAACTTTGACAATTACTCTCTTAATCTTGGCAATCTCGAGTCTGCATTCAAAGCTAAATTAAACCTTGGAAAGATGAAAAGAAAAAAAATTGACAGTGATAGTGATGATGAAGATATGGAAATAATTGAAGCATTACTTGCAATGAGAGCTACAAAAGGAAAATGACAGTAAAAAGGAAGAATACCAATAATTTTCTTTTCATGTGATGAAGTTGGTCACATTGCTACTAAATGTCCAAACAAGGAAGACAAAGGTGAGAAAAAGTTCAACAAGTACAAAGGCGGGAAAGATTTCAAAAGAAACAAAAGCTGCAAAGACAAAGGTAAGAAGTCTTGTTATATTGCTAAAGATTCTAATAGTGAAGAAGATGAAGATGAAATGGTTTATATTGCTATTAAGGATGAGTCAGATAATGAAGATAATGAAAAGACAACACTATATTCTCATATTAGCAAGAATGATACTTGAATAATTGATAGTGGTTGTTCTCACCACATGACTGGTGATAAAACCAAATTTGAACATCTTGAGCACTATGATGGTGGGAGTGTGATTTTTGGGAATGATGAATCCTGCTATGTGAAAGGTAAAGGTTGTATTACTTTAACATAAGGAATCAAATGTGATAATTATTATTGGGTTGAAGGACTAAGGCACAATCTACTAAGTGTGGCACAATTGAATAACATTGGTTTCAAGGTAGAATTTATGAATGGTAAGGCCAAGCTGCTGGATGGTAAGGGAAACCTAGTTGGAACTGGAAGACAAACAAAAGGTAATCTATTTTATCTTGATCTTAATGAAAGTTCATGTTTTATTGCACAAGTAAAATAAAGTTTGTTATGGCATAAAAGGTTATATCATGTGAACTTTGATAACCTGGTTAACATAAGAAAGAACAAAAGAGTAAGAGGAATCCCTACTCTGAAGAAACCTGAATTAGCAATATGCAAACAATATCAAATTGGGAAGATGGGAAAAACTAGCTTCAAGAGCGAGAATTACAATACAGAAGAATTTTTGGAATTGGTACATACTGATTTATGTGGACCAATTGGAACAACATGTTACACAGGTGAGAATTATTTCATTCTATTTGTTGATGATCATTCCAAAATGATGACTGTTATGTTTCTCAAAGAAAAATTAGAAGCCTTTCAAAAGTTCAAAGGGTACCTAGCCAGAGTTGAAAAAGAAACAAGAAAGAAACTTAAATGCTTAAGATCTGGCAGAGGAGGAGAATTCATTTCTAATGAATTCAACGAATTCTGTAATGAAAGAGGAATCAAAAGACAAGTATCTACCCCAGGTACTCCACAACAGAATGGTATAGTAGAAAGAAGGAACATATCCATTATGGATTGTGCAAGAACCTTGATGATTGAAAAGAATGTTGCTATCAAATACTAGAAGGAAGCCATTAGCACTGCAATTCACACCTTGAATTGAGTTCAACTGAAGAAAGGTATTGATAAGACACCTTTTGAATTATGGTATGGCTATAAACCTAATGTTCATTATTTCAAAGTATTTGGAAGTAAATGTTACATCTTGAAGGAAACAAGAAATGGAAAATTTGATGTAAAAGGTGATGAACGGTATACTCCTGGGCTACTCCTGTAAAATCAAAGCATATAAATTTTTGAATATTTCTACTCATAATGTCATAGAAAGTGTGCATGTAAGGATTGATGAGTTTGCAGAAATAGGTGAAGAATAGAGCAGTAAAGAGCCTCGAGATTATAGAAACTATGTATATTATGAACCTGATACTATACCTAAGACACAAGAAATGGTGATTGGACAACATACATGTCAACCATTGAATTCATCTGCACAAACTTAAACAGTTCAACCTAAATTGCAACTTGTGCAACTTGAGCTACTGGTAAAGGAAACTAAGTCACAGACTAAGGAAACCAAGTCACAGACATAGGGAACTAAGTGACAGACAGAGGCACCTGAGTCTCAGACAGAGGCACCTGAGTTTCAGATAGTGGAACCTGAGTATCAGATAGAAGAACAAAATAGAACTTTTGAGTATGGTGAACCGAGTGGAACAAGCCCAGAATCAAGAAGGAAGGATCTTGTACATGCAAAATATGTTAGAAGGCATCATGAACCTGAACAAATAATTGGAGATCAGACAGAAGGTGTATTGACAAGGAAAAAAATTAAAGGTACATGTTTTCTTAGTGAAATTGAATCTAGAACAATTAAAGATGCATTGAATGACGAAGGTTGGATCGAAGAAATGAATGAAGAAATTGAGAAGATAGAAAAGAACAAAACCTGGAATCTTGTACCTAGACCAAAAGATAAGAATGTGATTGGTACTGAGTGGGGTTTCAAAAACAAGATGAATGAAAAAGGAGAAGTTTCCATAAATAAGGCAAGATTAGTATGCAAAGGATATTCTCAAGAAGATGGTATTGATTATGGAGAGACTTTTGCTCCTATTTCAAGACTTGAAGGAGTCAGAACTCTTCTGGAATATGTTGCACACAAATGATAAAAGGTATATCAAATGGATGTAAAATATGCATTCCTGAATGGAATTCTTGAAGAATTCTATATTGAGCAACCTAAAGGTTTTGTAGATACTAACAAAAGGAATATGGTTTTCAAATTACACAAAGCATTTTATGGATTGAAGAAAGCTCCTAGAGCTTGGTATGAAAGATTGAATGGTTATCTAATAAGTATTGGATTCCAGAGAACTAATGAAAATAGTAGCTTGTACATCAAAGAAGGACCTCAGAACAAGATACTATTAAAAGAAATATTTGTTGATGATATATTGTTTACTGGATATGATGACTTATGCAAAGCATTCTTTGAAGCTATGAGTAAGGAATTTGAAAAGTCTATGTTTGGTGAAATCAAATTCTTTGTTGGATTACAAGTCTATCAGATGAAGGATGGTATCTACATTACCCTGTCTAAATACATCAAAGAGATATTGAATAAATTTGGGATGGAAGACTCTAGACCAGTTGGAACACCTATGCCTACTGGACATAAGTTGTCTAAGGATGATGATTCAAAGGAAGTAAACTAGACTACCTACAAATCCATGATTGGTAAACTTCAATATGTTGTTCACACCAAACCTGATATTGCATTAGTACTCGGTATTGTTGCAAAATTTTCAGCTAATCCTAGAGAGAATCATTTGATGGCTATCAAAATTTTGAGATATCTTAAGGGTACTAAAGATTATAGATTATGGTATAATAAAGGAGAAAACTTTGATTTGAAGACTTTTACTGATTTTGATTGGGCTGGAAGTGTTGATGATAGAAAGAGAAAAAGTGGTGGAGCATTATTTCTTGGAAAGAGGTTAGTCTCCTGGACAAGCAAGAAATAGAACTACATTCTTAGTCTACAGCAGAAGCAGAGTATGTTGCTACAGCAGTAAATTTTCCAAATATCATATGGGTCAAATAGTTGTTGTCAGGTATAAAGGCGGAAATCATAGAACCAATCATTATCTACTATGACAACACTATTTCTATTAACATTTCAAAGAACCCTCTGATGCATACTAAGACTAAACATATTACAATAAAGTATCATTTCTTGAGAGAATTGGTTCAGGACAAGGAAGATTGGAATATGTGAATACTAAAGAAAAAATTGCAGACATATTCACAAAACCATTACCTAAGTATGCATTTTTGTATCTTAGAGGAAAGCTAGGGGTAATTCCCCTAGCTGAGGCTCACTAAAACACAGTTTAGTGATGCATCAACTGAGATATAGAACATACTTAACATGTTGATGTAGGTATTTAGAGCTTATTTCATATGAATCAGTACAAACAGGGACATTACAACTTCATTGGACATATATATCAGTTGGTTTCTTTGGCATTGGTTGTCAAAGAGGGAGAGATTACTAATGTCATAAAGATTACTGATGGAGAGATTGATGATAGAGGGAGAAATTTATCAGAAATAGAGATTAATTTAAGAGGGGGAAATCTATATTTCAGTGATTGTGAAGACAGAGGAAGTTTTTTATGAGAATTAGGATGAAGCTAAGGAGATTAATAAAAATTTCATTTGTATGTCTATTGCTCTATAATTATTTGTATTATGACATGTTTTGTTTCCATCAATGCCAAAGAGGGAGATTGTTGATGACAATTATTCAATTGTGTATTGTCATTGATGTTTACACAAGTATAGTGATGTTTACACAAATGTCTAATCCTATCCGAGCATAGTCATTTCATGCCAAACACTCTTGGGAATTGAAGAGGACCAAAGTGATTTTTAGTTCTAACCAATTTCACTCAAGCATTACTATGTTGGTCGAGCTTTGAAGGATTTCAGTGTTGACCGAGTTAAAGCAATTAGTGTCAGCCAAATAACAACACTTTATATTGCATAATTAATTGGTTATATGCAACCGACAGACATGAGTTTTATTATTTATTTGGAAGGATATTAAGGCTGACTTGACAAGTCTTATATATATATATATATATATA
>MU226977.1:835026-889240 GCA_018584345.1 Thuja plicata | reverse complement strand
AAATCAAGAACAAAGCTTTGAATCAGAAAAGATAGTTTCTTATCAAAACAGGTCAATCCATTGTTACTTTCTAAAAAATGTAGCAGTGATCAAAATATCTTAATAGAGTAGACTTAACAGTCTTTTGTAAATCCTCTCACAAGGTGACATTTCTACATTGAAGTGTTAGAAGACCTTTAACAAGGCCACTCCTTATAGGGTGATTAAATTCTCTAATAGGGTCACACCTAACAGTGTGTTATTGTAACCTTTAACAGGGTTGGCTCCTAACAGGGTTCACTTCAGAAGAGTGAAAAATAGTGACTAGTTGCAATTGGTGGTTTTTCCCATATTAGGTTTCCACGTTAAATCTTGGTGTTATCTATGCACATTTCATTTGCTTTATGGTTTATGTTTCTACAATTAATTAATAAAGGATAATCATAGTTAATATCTTAAGATTTTCTATGTTAGCCGAGTGACAGTATAATATCAGTGTTAACCGAACAACAATGACAAATTTGTTTAAGACATCTAAGGGACTTGGATTTGTTTTTGTGGTAACTAATTCACCCCTCCCCTCTTAGTTACTCAACTCATTTCTAACACATGTTGGATAGAGTGTGATGTAAAATATTAAGGTTTATGAGTGGAAGGAAGAGAAGTGTGGGTGATCTCTCTAGGAAGATCATTTTCCTTATTATCCTTAGTTTGGTGGGAAGGAGGAGGATTATCCCTTATTTTTTGAGAAAAATAATCTAGGAAATGTCTAACATCCAGATCATGAAGAATGTTTTGATAAGAATCACAAGAATTATCCACCACATGATCACTGGGAGCTAGGTACTGAGAGATAGGAGTAGGGAGATTAGAATTAGGATCATCAACAAAGACCCTTATGTTATCTATGTATTGCATGCATTTAGTTAAAATTTATAGAAGAAACACACATGAAACATTGATGATGGTCTTGAGATATGCCTTACAATGAAGAGATATATTGGTTAACCTCCTTATGTCATATGCAACAATACTATGAAGGACTAAAAATATAATAAAATTCAAAAGAAATTGATTCATGCCATGTGTTTGATAAAAAGATGTAAGAAGGAAGGTAATGACATAAGTAATTGCACACCAATCCAATTGAGAGAGTTCCATGTTAAAAAACACATGACCAAAAAAGAGAAATCAAACACAAAAATCAAAATGGAAATGTTTCACGTTGGGTCCACCAGAATGTAATAAAGGAAATGGTGAGCAATGCTAAGAGGTAGATCACTCATCAAGGTTCTTCATACATTGGAATGAAAACACTCTAACAAGGTGAGTCTAATTAGCACAACAAAAGAGTAAGGGTGCCAATTCATGATTTACACAATGCAGAGTTTTGCAGTCCTTGAAATGTAAAGGGGGGGATACAACTGATATGTAAAATTGATCTATGAAAGTAAGTGAAAGAAAAAATAGGAAGTAAGATCTCACCTTGAAGGAAGAAGAGGAAAATGGATCTTGAGATATAATTCTAACTGTTGTAGAGGTGTCAAAATTAGTTATAACTATAGATCTAAGTCTCTAACACTTTTAGCATCTTTCTCTGAAAATCCCAGACCTGAAGGAGAAGGCCAAAAATGGCGGCCTTGTCCTTTCAATTCCAAATATGATGAAATTTGGAGGGGACCTATAACTGTACCTGAGGATTTTGAAATTGGATCTGCAACTCCAAAACCTTCTCCTACACATAGAAAAGAAGGGGAAGAAGGTTAAGGGGAGAGGTCTACCTCATTAAAACCTATATTTAGGATTCAACCTTGAAATGAAATAAATGTAATTGAAAGAATGTTTTCATGTAGCAGAGATTAGATAAAAACAATGGAATATATTATACCATGTAGATGTAATTGTCTCTAAGTAGGTGATCAAGAATGTTGATGCAATAGCTTTGACTTAGCACAAATACCAAAATAAAATAATGTAAGATGAAACCTCATGTATTATATATGTTATAATTCTCTACAATGTTGAATTGAGGAAGAAGAAGACTTGGTGGATGAGTGTAGATATCCTTCCTTGATTGAAAACTCCTTTTATTGACAACCAATGGGGAAAAGAGATAGATCTATGGAAGGAAATGTATTGTATGAATGATGGAAATAAAGGATTGAAATTCTAAAGACTCTTAATGGATTCCTTGCACTTCCACACTAGATTGCTTGACTCGAATCTCTTGAATGCATAATGATTGATAACTCACATGTGTATGTAAATTTTGGATGATCATGAATGTGAAAATGGGAGGCTTTGATGTCCTTTTATATACATTTTGGGGCTCATATTTTGCAAGGCCAACCACAATTAGGATCTGGGAGAAAAACCCTCACATTAGACCCATAGCCCATTAAAGCACAAAGCTTTAGGACAAGGTTGAATATGGAAGCCTTTCCCAGGACAAGGCTGCAAATGGCATCCTTGTCTAGAAATTATTTTTGAAATTTTGTCTGGGACCTAGGGGAGTGCGCTAGAAAGGGATTATGAAAGCTTTAGTCTAACAAAAAATCAAGTCAGATCCCGAGATTAGAAAAGGTATGTATAGGACCTAGGTGGGAAATGAATTATGTGGATGGATGGAAAAGGGGAAATCAAACATAGAAGTTAGAGCCAACCTTGAGTTTGAAGAAAGAGGAGTAGCTATATGTGAATTAACTGTGCATTTAAGTGCAATATGAGGTCCTACCATAAGAAACACACTAAAGTAGACCCAAAATGGTCCCAATATGAGCACAAATTAGGTGCTTACTTTTTACGATAGTGCAATAACACTCTAATAAGTCAACTACCAAGTTAATTTTTTCTATTAAAAATATAAAAGCATCTTAATCACTCTCTAAAAATAACTAGTTTTTCATTTTTTCTTTAGATATGATTTTCTTATTGATTTCAGGGGGTTACTCTTTTAAATGTAGATATTTTTTATAGTCTAGATAAAGTGCTACTTATTATCCTTGAATATAAGTGTATACAATATAGGGTCACCATAAATATTAAGTTGTAAATCAATATTGAGAAATACAATTAACTTAAAAGATAATAATAAAAAATAAATAATATATACCACAAACTACAAAGTGTGCTTATAGATGTTCATGTTTTGTGCTATTATCTTCAAAAGTTGGAGGTTGATTATCAAAGTTATCTGAAGATCAACTATTTATTAATTTAATAATATTAAGAACTCACATCTAATCTAGATGCCCTTTGTTTACTTTTATTTCTCTAATCAATAAAAGAAACAAACTAAATAAATTACCTTTGTTTATTTATCTTTCTTTATTCAATAAAAGAAAAAAATTTAAATATAGTATTGATAACTCACAGATGTAATTGAATATTTTCTCTAATACAATCTCGTTGACCAATAAAGAAAGATTATTGGAACACCCAAAAGAATAACCTACAAGTTCAAAAATACTTCTGAAACAAAGAGAATTAATAATAGAAACCCTCTACACCCACCCTCCCCATCAAATTGATCTCCACTTTCTCTTGCTATAGAATAGTAGGGGTAGTTAGTTTGGGTAGAATTAATCGATTTACTTGGCATGATGATGAATGTGTTCTCACCAATCCAAGGATTAGGTTGCTACTAATAAAAATTTAAGACTTGTCTTTTTTCTTGAAGCTAGCCCTATTGTTATTTGTAGTATAATTCTTTTCATAAACAAGTTCAAGAAGATGAGTGAGCTTTGAAGATCACATCAATAAAATAAAAAAAGTTGCACATAGGGATTTTTCTACATGGCATGACCTAGTTTGATACGAAATT
Source organism: Thuja plicata (assembly GCA_018584345.1). Taxonomy (NCBI): domain Eukaryota; kingdom Viridiplantae; phylum Streptophyta; class Pinopsida; order Cupressales; family Cupressaceae; genus Thuja; species Thuja plicata. The sequence continues at coordinate 885,438 of MU226977.1, read as the reverse complement.
GTACATTGTGACATTTTTCACAACAAAAATAATCTATAAGGGGTTACGTGACACTTTATGATCACAAAAATAGATTTTAATTCTTAATTCTAAGTACTATGTGCAATGAAATGTGATTCCTAGAGCGGTCAAAATTGTAATAAAAATGATTGGAAATACAAATTCAAATAACAATCATAATTACCCTAGAAAGAGGATCAAACACAATGAAATTCATTACAAACCAAGTATGTCGGTCTCCTTGTTGTGTAGATTTTCCCAAGATGTTCAATTTAGATGTGTTCCCCCTCAAAAAATAAAAAATAAAAATAAAACTCAAATGAAAAAGGAGTGAGATAGAGATATAGATGGCTAAGAGTTAGATATATAGATTAGAGATGAAAAATGATGGATGGTTGAGATTAAAGGATGAAAAAATATATAGTGGAATATGAATAAGTCCTTTCACTTCACAGGATGATGCCAAGTGTAATCATGAGGTGAGTTAAGATGGAAATGAAGGATCAGAGGGTAATAAATATTGGTTTGTGGTGACTGGTCAGGCAAGTATTGTACACTTTCTTTAATTCATGGGAATTTGTTTTGGGGGTTAACTCATCAAGAATTTTTGGCTAACTCATCAAGCATTTCCCTAGGTTAACTCACAAATCATTTCCATAGGTTAACTCATTAAACAATTTTTAAGGTTAGAGTTTTTCTATAAGAAAAATGGTGTTAGGGTTATGGCTTTGTAGAGTGAAGAAGTATTGTAGCATTTGTAGCGGTATTGAACTGTAAGGGATCACTAGTTGTAATCGATTGAAATTACTGGATAATAATATTGGACTCTCTGTTTGGTGGATGAAGCCCAAGATTGGGTGAACCACGTTAAATTCTTTGTGACTTATTTCTATGTGTGTATTTTATTTATTTGTTTTATTAATTGTATTTGCATGTAAATGTTAGATATATGTCTTCTAATCCTAACAAGTGGTACCAAAGTTGGTTATATTTAGTTACCATTTATAGGAAGGTCTCACATTTGAGTGGGAGTCTCATAGTTGAGTGGGAGTAATGGTAGACAAGGGTTTGTTGAAGGTTGAGAAGTTTAATGAGAAGAACTTTCAATTATGGAAAATACAGATGGAGGACTATCTCTATCATAAGAACTTATGGCATCCATTAGAAGGAATAACCAAGAAAGTTACAACTATTTCTTAGGAGGAATTGGATATTATGGATAGGAAGGCACTTTATAGTATTTGTTTATGTCTGACACAATTGATGTTATTTAACATTACAAAAGAAAAGACAATGCAAGAGTTGATGAAAACCCTAGCGAAGTTATATAGAAAATCTTTTTCTTTGAATAAGGTATTTCTCATGAAGCTTTTATTTAATATGAAAATCGTAGAAGGTGGGTCATTTTTGATCATCTAAATGATTTTAATACAGTTACCTATCAATTATCCTTTGTTAATATCAATTTTGATGAAGAAATTAGGGCTCTTTTGACTCTATGTTTTTTCTTGAAAGCTAGAATGGCTTGGTAATGGTTGTTAGTAATCTTGATTCTGGTTCAAATACATTAAAATTTGATGATATTGTTGGTGTTATTTTGAGCCAAGAAATTTGTAGGAAAATATCAGGTGATACATCCACATCAGGTAGTGTTTTGAATGTAGAAAGCAAGGGCAAACCAAAGGAGAGAGGAAACAATTTTGGAAGTCATGGGAAGTCATGAGGAAAATCAAAGGGCAAGAGGTCCCACTTTAGAGACAAGATGGATTGTCAGTAATATGGTAAGCCAAGTAATTTGAAGAAAGATTTTTGGTGACAGAAAATAAAGTAGACAAAAAGGACAATAGTAACAAGGAAAATGTGGTAAGTAATAAATCTGAAGAAGATACTTTTATTCTTTCCCTAGAAAACATTGATGATTCATGGGTTTTAGATTTAGGAGCCTCCTTTTATGCTACACCCCATAGAAGTTAGTTTCTTGATTATGTCCAAGGGGATTTTGGACTAGTTTATTTGGGAGATAATGAACCATGTGAGATTGTTGGAAAGGGAATAATTACAATTAAGTTGCAAAATGGGAATCATTGGCTACTACAAGAGGTAAAGTGCATTTCAAGGCTGAGTATAAATTTAATTTTAGTAGATGAATTGGGTGATGAAGGTTGCATAGTTAATTTTCTTGATAAAAATTGGAAGGTTTCAAAAGGTTCCTTAGTGGTAGAAAAAGGTGTAAAATTAGGCACCTTATATCTTTGTATAGGTCATACTATTCCTTCAACTTTAATTGTTACAAAGAAAAGTCAATGTTCAAGAACAATTGCTACAGTTTAGCAGGTAGATCAAAAAATCATTGTGTATTTTGAGACAACACTATGGCACAACAGACTTGTGCACATGCGTGAAAAAGGTGTGAAATTAATTCATTCAAAGAAATTTTTACCTAGTCTAAAATGTGTCAATGTGAATTTCTATGAGAGTTATGTGTATGACAAACAAAAGAGATTTAGTTTTCTAAAGGGTGGGAAGGAAAAGAAAGATGAGAAATTGGAGCTTGTACATATAGATGTATGGGGACTAGCTAAGATATCTTCCCTTGGTGGATCTCTGTATTATGTTACATTCATTGATGATGCAACTAGGAAAATATGCATCTATTTCCTTAGGCAGAAATCTGATGTATTTAAAACTTTCAAAAAATAGAAAAGCTTGATTGATAATAAGATTGGTAAAAGAATAAAATGTCTCAGATTTGATAGTGATGGTGAGTATTACAGAAAATAATTTGAAGATTATTGTTCCTCTAATGGTATTAATAGGAAGAAAATAGTTCAAATGACTCCACAAGAAAATGGAGTGGTTGAACGCATGAATAGGACAATAATGGAGCATGTAAGGACTATGAGGTTGAATGTTGGGCTTCCCTTAAACATGAGGGAAGATGATATAAAAATTATTTTTTACTTGATTAATAGAGTCCCCTCTACTCCTCTGGGTGGTGGTGGTTATTCTTTTCTCAGAACCTTTGGTTGTGAAGCATTTGCAAATATAGATTCAAAAAATAAAACCAAGATTGAAGCTAAATCAAAGAAATGTGTATTTTTTGGATATGGAAATGATGAATTTGACTATAGAATTTGGGATAGATTCTGAAAATAAAACCAAGATGAAAGCTAAATCAAAGAAATGTATATTTTTGGATATGGAAATGATAAATTTGGCTATAGACTTTGGGATTTTGAGAATCATAAAATTATAAGAAGAGATGACATATTCAATGAGAAAGTGTTGTACAAAGATCAATTGAAATAGCTTGAGAAGAAAGAAAATGATTATGTAGTGTTGAATGATACTACAAATGATGATGTTTCAATGGTTCCTCATGCTCCACAACAATAGAAACAACAAATACCCCAAAATCCAGTGAATGTTAGATGGTCAATAAGGCTAAGTAGGCCTCATAAAAGGTTATCTCCCTCTTTGTATCCTATTTTTTTAACATATGTTGGTGAACTAGAAGGATATGATGAAGCTATGCAGGTGGATACCAAGATTTAGTGGGAGTGTAGAATGACAGAAGAAATGGACTTCTTGTTCAAAAATTAGACTTGGGAATTATGCAAGTTGCTTGCAAGTAAAAAGGCTTTACAAAAAAATGGGTTTATAGGCTGAAAGAGGAATATGGAGGTAAGAAAATATTTAAATCCAAGTTATTTGTAAAGGGATTTGCATAGAAAAAGATTCATTGATTTTTCTAAAAAAATTTCTCTGGTTCTTAAGATGACTTCTATTCGGACTATTTTAAGTATTGTGGCCACTGAAGATTTGCATATGGAATAACTAGATGTGAAAAATTCCTTTCTCCATGGTAATTTAGAGGAGGAGATATGTATGGAACAACCCCAAGGATTTGAGGTCAAAGGTAAGGAAAAGTTAGTGTGCAGTTTAAAGAAGAGTTTATATGAATTGAAACAAGCACCTTGGCAATGGTACTTAAAATTTGATAGATTAATGGCTGAGCATGGCTTCAGTAGGTAGGTGTAATTCTGAATATTGTGTTTAATTTAAGAGGTTGGATAATGACATCTACATTATTTTATATTTATATGACGTTGATGGCATGCTTGTAGCGGGGTCTAACATGGATCACATAAAAAAGTTAAAACAATAGTTAGAAAAATCAATTGCTATGAAGGATTTGGGGGTAGCAAAACAAATCCTTGGTATGAAAATTTGCAGAGATAGGAAGAACAAAAAATTGACTCTATCTCATACTGATTATGTAGCAAATGTATTGCAAAGATTCCACATGGATAATGCAAAAATTGTCAATACATCTTTGCTTAGTCATTTGAGATTGACTAAGGAGATGTGTACAAAGAAATAAGAGGGGGAAGACAAAATGTCCAACGTACCCTATGCTTCAGTTGTAGGAATTTTAATGTATGTCATGGTATGAACTAGACCTAATATTTCACATGTTGTAGGAGTTGTTAGTAGGTATATCAGTCATCATGCAGTTGAGCATTAAAATCATGGGGCAAAATGGATTCTCAGATACTCGAGAGGTACATCCAACAAATGTTTATTTTTTGGGGGATCTAGTACTGATTCACAAGGTTATGTTGACTTGGATTTGGTAGGAGACATTGATACTAAGTGTACGCCTCCCTTTCGATTCGTGATCCGTGGATTCCCAAGCTTTCCAAAGGCAAGGGTCAGTAGCAAAGGTTTCACAATTGATATGAATCAAATACCTGATACTACTAAAACGAATAACAATGAAACATAATCAATAAAATGTACAAGCAAGAGAAAGGAAAACAAATAAATGCAAACCCTACGATGCTTGAAGCTTCTATTGTTTCTCTCTACTCCTTCTGAAACATTGTTCTTGATGCTCAGTATTGACGGGGCAGCATCTATGACTTGAGAAGTGTCGAGAATTTGCTAATTGAAATGGGTGTGTGTTCGCAAGATGGCTTGAAATCTTGGATCCTTAAAATGGTTATGAAGGGTTTATTATATAGGAATTGGTGATGATATGAACGGTTGAGATCAATCCCAGAGATAGGGAGATGAACGGTTGGGATCAAAAAGAACTAGAGAGGTCCTCAGTAAACTCCACCTCTCCATTTGGTAAAGAGGAGATAGAGTTTGGTTGACTGAAGAGCTAATTATGAGTTACCTTTTTGAACTGAAGAGGTGGGTGAAGTTACCCATGTGGACTGGAGAGATGGGTGGAGTAACCCATGTGATCTGATTGGAGTTATCTCTTTGAAGATAAATGAATATTTATTTCATTTATTAAATAATTATTTTCAACATGTGAGATAATTGAACTCTTTTTTATTAAGAATTTCTTTATTTCATGAAATTAAATTAATTTAATTGGAAGAATTTAATTAGTAAGTTTAATTAAATATTTGGATTTAAACTATAGGAAATTGAGTTTAATTAATTAATTAATGGTAATTAATCAATTAAAGCTAATTAATTAAATAAAATTAATTTTGGGAATTTGATTAGATGATTTAGGGAATGAACTTAGAGGAAAATAGATGATTAATTAATGATTAAAAAAACCATTAATTAATCGATGAAAATTAATGTTTTTAATGTAAAGTCGCAAGCCTATCCATTTTAGGGTGTCTACATTTGCCCCTATTTGATGTGATGTGACTTGTTGCAGTGTGTCAAAGATTCTTTGATTTTCCCCTAGCTTGCCCCGACATTAGTAGGTGTATTTATGCCCCCTCAACAAATTTGAGCGAAAAGTCGCTAGACAAGCGTAGATTTGTTGAAACTGCAATTTATGGAACTGGGTAGCTGACAGATTTGAAAAATACTTTAATATGCCCCTGTAATTGACCTTCGAAGTTTCTAGGGACCGGGAAGAATTTTCAGACTTCCTAGTGAAATTAGGGTTTTCTGGAACATCTATAAGTAGCGAAGAGAGCTCTTCATTTGTCACTTTGTGATCTTGGAGCTCTGATAATCTTGGTGAGTTTGTACTCTTATTTCTGCTTTATCTTCTCCTATTTTCGAGTGATGGCTGGTCTTCCTGGGGTTGTTCATATCTCCAACCGAGTCCATATGTACCGCAGACCAACTAGCTCTAGACGTCCGGTGAGTTTTCTCACTTTGCGTGTCATTTATTGCTTCATTTATTACTTTTTAAAAATTATACTTTTTGGAAAAAAATGTCATGTATGCTTAAATCGAGCGCGGTTTTGCCATAATTGCGGTTTAAATGCCGCAATAGCCAGTTAAATACTGCAATTGATAAGTGTGCCGCAATTGTATTTGTAAAATGCTGCAATTGAAATTTGTTTTCCGCATTTGTTGTTTGTGTTTCACAATCGCTTAAAAGTACCACATTTGTCATGCTTTATTACCGCAATTGATTTGTTTGCACTGTTTGCCTATTTTCCATGTCTGTTATCTACTTTTTCTAGCTTCTGTTACTTTCCTTAATGACTGAAACTGATAATTTTTTATTCTTACTCTATGTGCAGTTCACTGGGTGGATCTTGCGGTATCAGGAGTCCAGACCGGCGGGACTCGTGTATCGATTCCAATTGACCAAGGATGAGAGGTCAGTGCTTCGTGATCTTGGTTTGTACTGGTTGTGTTATATGCCTGAGATCATGACCAATAGGGGTCTGATCTCTGCTCTTGTAGAGCGATGGCATTCAGAGACGTGCACTTTCTGGCTACCCACCGGGGAGTGTACTGTGACTTTGGAGGATGTGTATCGCATCCTCCAACTCCCTATCTAGGGTGAGCTTGTGGAGTTTTCCACACGCACTGGTGTCACTGCATTGACTAAGCTCTCTGGTTTTCCCTGGGATCAGCTCGAGCTTGCTGGTGATTATGACATCCCTTGGTCTAGATTTGGGTTAGGCCTTGATAGACTGTCCATGCTGCTGGGTAGTTTGATATGTGGGATTCTATGCCCCGATCATCAACAACATGGTTTTTCTATCGGTTTTGGTAGTGTCTTATAGAGTATGGTCTGGGACCATACCGTCTTCGCTTGGGGTCCATGCATGTTGGCCCACATGCATTTTCACATGTTGTATGTGGCTTACCTTAATGGTAATTCGCTCGACTATGGTGCTACTTTGCTACAGATTTGGGCATGGGAGAATATAACAGTCTGTCATCCTATTGGTGCCCGTGCTCTCCTAGTAGATAGGTCGTATGTGTTCATGTATGATGGTGCTATTGTCCAGACTCATATGGGTCATCTTTCATACTGGCGATAGCAGCTAGATATGATTCCTTATTTTATCTGGAGGTTGTACAAATATTGTCCCATCTGGGATGGAGAGGACATCCATCTCCCATTTTGTTGACAACAGAGATACTTGATTGGTCACGTGACTGATCATGTGCATATGATCAATTTTCACAACACCGATAGGGTGTTGTGCCAGTTTGGTGAGCAGCAGGATGTATTAGATTCGTATACATATTTTTCTCAGAGGTCAAGGGATGTTCATGTTTTGGGTGTTGTAGTGTCACTTGATGCTGCTCGCACTAAGTTCTTAGGGTTGCTTCCCATTGCATGGACCTGGCGCTCTGCCACTGTAGACCCAGGTTTGCCTTGTTTCTGATTACTTATGTACTTCCTTTTTGCTCTTGATTCTTGCTTATATCCTATTTTGATACTTATATTTTTATCTGCTCTGTTACTGACATTTGAATTTGTCTTTTGCAGGCACTGCACCACAGTATGATGCTTATTGGTTGCAGCATCGGCCGATCACACTGACAGATGTTTCGCGTCTTATTCCCAGGACTATTATGAGGAGGGCCCGACAGGTACAGCATGGTAGGGGAGGTCATGGTGGAGGGAGAGGTGGTGGCAAGGGAGGGAGGGATGCTGGTAGAGATGGTGGTAGGGGTAGGGGGAGGGATGGTGGGAGAGACAGACGACGAGGCAGGGGTGATGATGGAGGCAATGATCCTGGTCCTGGGGGTGCTGGCGGAGGGGTTAGGACCAGAGGTGGCTAGAGTGGGGGTCATACTAGTGCTCCTAGAGTTGGGTTGGGTGCCATTTTGGAGGAGGAGGAGGCCATAGAGGAGGAGGCACCCTAGTTAGTTCGGAGGGTGCGCAGGCAGACAGCTACAGTTTTGGCTCCCCGACATGAGGATCAGGTTATTATTGAGGATGTGGACATGGAGATTACAGATATAGATGTGGAGGCTCTATATGAGTAGAGTGCTAAGATAGGTTCCTTAGGGGAGAGTGGAAGTACTGGGAGCAGCACAGGGGAGAGCTTGGAGAGTACAAATGATTCCTTGGTTCTCAGGCAGAGAGGAGGTGAGGGACTGGGAGGCCAGGTAGAGGAGGGTGATATGGATGTTTCCATGGGTGGTATGGATGATGATCCCTCAGAGGTGGAGTGCCTCACCCAGCAGGTTCAAGATCTGCAGGCCTGACTTGCCTTATTCGATGCACGTACAGCTTCTTTGGAGGCTCATGTTACAGTAGCTGAGTATAGAGAGTGACAGGCTCAGGCTGAGGTCTGCTCTTTCATTGATAGTGTACAGGATGTTTCCCATAGAGAGATTCTAGATAGGTACTATAGATCTAGGTGAGACGCTCAGAGAGAGATTGACTACGAGAGGCATCATTATGAGGCCGCAGTTCCTGCGGCTGAGAGGGTGCCTAGCTACACAGCTTCACAGAGATCTACTAGGGATCAGTATTCTCAGATTAGTGGTGTTAGAGCTCCTGGGTCCTCTCATAGGACAAATTCTGATATGCCTCCCCCTCATGCACCTCCAAGCGAGGGTGGGGGTAGCTCTTGTTGACTATGTTCCCTGTACCATTTTTTGTAGTGATTCATTGTATACTCTAAGTAGTACCATTTTTGTATCCCAATACACTGATATACATGTTGATTACCTTCTTTGATCAGACTTGCGACCTTTCATTTGTACTCAGATATTTTTATTTACATGAGATGCAGCTATGTTTTGATGTGATGTGCAATGGTTTACTTGCTATATGTTATGATTCTATATGATTTGGTGGTTTAGATGATGAGATGTATATGCAATATGATTCTATTATGCAGACTTGTATATGGATGATTTACTTTTCCTATGTTATTGAAATGCCATGTAGGATGGTGTAAATGAGATGCATGTTTATATGATATTCTTATGGATGCATGTGTGTTTATGATTTATCATGTATGCAACTACCATGTTTTTTACTTTTCTAATGCACTTAATGAATGAATGTAATCTACTATGCACAAAATATCTAAGTAATGCATGTGTTAGTTAGAAAGAAGTTAGTTTGGATAGATGTGCTCTGAGATTGATCCAATAGAATGTAATGATAGAAAAGTTTTCTTTTCGCATTTTTGAATAGATATGATCTGATAGAAAGGATGAACGTCCCAAGTCGCTGCCCCTGTTTCCAATAATTATCATCATTGCATCTATTTTTGTATTTTCTGATATCTTAGAAAAACGTTGAATGATCCAGATCATATACCACCTGGATACTGCCACGACCTCTTGATAGCAGAAGGAGTAGAGAGATTGAATAAAAAGAGACCCATAGTACACCCAAATATTGACCATCTGGGTTCAACTATATTCTCTATTTGAAAAGAAAGCGAGCCAAAAGTACCCAGATATTGACCATCTAGATTCCACTTGTGCTCTGATATTAATCTAAAACAAAGAAAACAAGGTAGAACTCCTATGCACCCCGAGTCCATCTGGATAACACTATGAGCTCTTGATTTCTGAAAGGGAAAGCCAAGAAAACAAGATAGAACTCGTACGCCCCTAGAATCCATCTGGATAGCATCATGAGCTCTTGTTTGAAACATAAAGGGAAAGACCATAGAAACCAAGATATAACTCCAAAGCAACTTAGAGTCCATCTGAATAGTGCTGCGAGCTCTTGATTCTATAAAGAAAACAAGCAAAATAAAAGAGAAGGAATGTCCAATTCTTTCCTAGGTTTAAGCTTAGATCATGGAACTGCGTGGCTGCTAGATAAGTGACAGCACCTACCACATTTATCCTAAATCATCGTGGCCCTAAAATCGAAGTGAACATTCAATAGATAGAAATCAAAGAAAATAAGTCATGATCTATCATAGCTACTCTCCTCACATGGTGGATCCTGGAGTAGCATAAGAACATAACCCCAAAATATAGACTGACATCTGACCAACTTGACTGACCTAGTCAAGATTTTTGTATGGTCCCTTGATGTAGTTGGAATCTCTTGATTGGCTCAAACTCTTTGGTTAGGTTTCGTTGGCTTGATTTCTTTGATCATGTTGGCAGTTGATCAAGCTGTGTCAGATGTGCCCAATGCTTGTTTGCAAAGCTCATGATTGTGATAGTATTTGATTGATAGATTTGATTTCTTTGGTCGTGTTGGAAGCTGATCAAGCTATGTCAGATGTGCCCAATGCTTGTTCGCAAAGCTCATGATTGTGACAATTGATAGTCTGGCTTGGTTTCCTATTGCTTTTTGATTGAATTGATAGATTGACAAAGTTGTGTCAGATGAGCCCAATGCTGATATGCAAAGCTCATGATTGTGACATTTGATTGACTGGGTGTGATTGCCCCTTGCTCTCTTAATAACCAAGTTGGTTTTATTGCTTTGGGATTTTTTGCAATTTTTTTGATTATTTTTTATGAAGATTGATTTTTACTTGATTTTTGATCTTTTTAGAATTTTTGATGAGATTTCTAATTTTTAGGATTTTTTAGGATATTTGGAATTGCCCCCTAGTCTAGTGGACCAGTATTAACCATGGGTAAGTGCTTGGTGCTCACAGGGGTTTTGTGCTTATGGATATAGCTTGGGATAGGTAGTCTTGCATTTTGAAGTGTGCTCAAGCTTTTGGAGCTCATTGATGGTGAAGCTAGATTTGAGCACTTGGTGCCTATTTTCCAAGTTTTCACCAAGGTACCTACTCAATAGTGCCTGATTGCCAGGTTTTCACTGAGAGAGTGAATTTTTTTTCTCTTTACTTTTTTTCTTTTTTTGTCGTCAAGGTGCCTGATTGCCAGGTTTTCACCAAGGTAACTTTTGTATTTTTTTTTATTTTTTTTGGTATTTTGCGGATATGTAGATAAATGCCTTAACATAGAGACCTTTAAGGGTAGAACCTCTTCAAGTGCATGTTTTTGATGTAGTCCAGGATTTGATCTCCTTTAGGTGTTGCTAGTATGAATGCCCCACTCTGAGTAGAGTTGATAATAACAAATGGTCCTAGCCAGTTAGGCTCAAACTTTTTAGGTTTGACTCGGTCTACTTGATTCTTCTGATTTTCCATGAGCACAAGGTCTCCTACCTCAAATTTTTGTGACTTAACCTTCTTATGATAGTTCCTTCTAAGGTGATTCTGATAGCCTTGTAAGTGGTCGAAGGCATGCTACCTTCTTTCATCTAGTAACTCCAGTTCACTGAGCCTTTCTACTCTATAGTCTTCATCTGAAACTAGGTTCTTCAATGATATCCTCAGGGATGGGATTTCTACTTCGAGGGGTAATACCGCCTCTGATCCATAGACTAGGTAGAAAGGAGTGGCTCCTGTAGGTGTTCTCACACTAGTTCTGTATGCCCATAGTGCGGGACTAAGTTGTAAATGCCAGTCTCTCCCTGATTCATTCACTATTTTCTTCAAGATTTTTAGGATCATTTTGTTTGTAGCTTCAGCTTGGTCATTCCCTTGAGGGTAGTAAAATGAGGAGAACCCTTGTTTGATGTGGAACTATTCACATAGGTCTTCAACATCCTTGTTCTAGAAAGGGGTACCATGATCTGTTAGGATTGTTTGGGGGATCCCATATCGATATATGATGTGGTTAAGTATGAACATCGCTATTTATTTTCCAGTGATGTAAGTGAGTGGAATTGCTTCTACCCACTTGGTGAAGTACTTTGTTGCTGCTATGATGTACTTGTGTCCATTTTCTGAAGGTGTAATTTTTCCCACTAGGTCAAATCCCCACATTGAAAATGGCAATGGTGATATGATAGGATTTAGTTCCTGGGCAGGTGCATGGATGAGGTCTCCATGATCTTGACACTGTCTACACCTTTGAACATGCTTGTGTGCATCTGTCTCTATTGTGGGCCAATAGTAGCCCATGCGGATTATTTTCTTAGCTAAGTTGTTGCCACCTCCATGGGTTCCACATAATCCTTCATGTACCTCGTACAAAGCTTTCTGGGATTCCATGGAAGTGAGACATCATAGTAATGTTCCATCTAGACTTCGTCTATATAGAGTAGTTGATAGGATGGTATACCTAGAGGCTTGGCGGATGAGGGGTTTTCTCTGATTCCTAGACAAGTTTGAAGGTAAGACATTGTTTTGGAGATAGCTATAGACATCTTGGTACCATGGGGACTTAGGACCAACAAGGACACATGCTGATTCTATGATAGATGCCTAATGTGATGACACCAAGAGTTGCTCCACTAGAAACTAGAATTTGGTATCATTACCTGGCATATCAATCAATGATGCTATGGTAGCCATCACATCTGCCACTTTGTTCTGTGCTCTTGGGAGTTACTGAAAGAGAATGTAATGAAACTTTGTGCGTAGTTTTTCCATCTGTGCTCTGTATGGTATGAGCTTCTCATCTTTGGTCATATAATCATTTTTGACCTGACTAATGACCAACTATGAATTGCCAAAGACTTTAAGGTTCTTGATTCTCCATTGAATGGCTATCTTTAGACCGATGACCAATGCTTCATATTCTGCTGTGTTGTTGGTGCATTGGAAGTTAAGCCTGAAAGACTTTGGAATTGTATCATGATCTGGAGTGATAAGAACTATCCCTGCCCCCACACCATGGTTCATACATGATCCATCAAAATAAAGTTGTCATACCTTGATCTCCAGTTGTAGTGTCATGATAGATTCATCAGGAAAGTCAAAGATAATAGTTGGTGGTCTTGAATTGGTGCCTCTACTAGTTGATCTACTATCACTTGTCCTTTGATAGCCTTTCTATCTATGTACTCAATGTGAAACTTTCTTAAGATCATTACCCACTTTTCCAGTCTTCCCGTGAGCACTTCTTTGCTTAATAGGTACTTGAGAGGATCAATATGTGTGATCAATTTTTTTTGGTGACTCAACATATAGTGTCTTAGCTTCTAGGAAGTGAAAACAATTGCCAGACATGACTTCTCAATTGGTGTATAATTTAGCTCATATCCAACTAAAGTCTTGCTTAGATAGTAGATGGCCCTCTCTTTTCCTGCGTCATCATGTTGTGCCAAGAGTACACCTAACATTTTTTTTGTTGCTAAGATATATAGAAGCAAAGGTCTACCTTGTACTGGTGGTACCAATATAGGAGACTTAAGAAAGTATTTTTTGAATATCTGAAATGCTTGTTCACATTGCTCTGTCCATATGAACTTGATGTCTTTATGCAATTGATGTTGGAATGGGTGGCACTTGTCTGCCAGTTGAGCTATGAAACATCTAATTGATTGGAGCCTTCCTTGTAACCCTCTTAGTTGTCTCAGGTTCGATGGTGGAGGCATGTCCAATATTGCTTTGACCTTTGCTAGATCCACTTCGACTCCTCTGTGTGATACTATGAATCCGAGTAATTTTCCTGTTGTGACACCGAATGCACACTTTTTTGGATTTAGCCGGACTTTGAATTCCTGCATTCTATCAAAGATGGGTCCCAAAACCTATAGATGATCCTTTTAAAGTATTGATTTGGCTAATATGTCATCCACATAGTCTTCCATTGTCTTGTGGATGAGATCATGAAATATAGTCATCATAGCCCTTTGATATGTCGCTCTGACATTCTTTAGACCAAACGGCATGACATTCCAACAATATGTTCCCCAAGGACATGTGAAAGCTATTTTGTGTTGGTCCTCTGGTGTGATCCTTATTTGACTATAACCTGAAAATCCATCCATGAGTGATAGCATTTGATGTCCGGCAGTTAGGTCTACTATCATATCAATGTTTGGTAAAGGAAAGTCATCCTTGGGACATGCTATGTTGAGATCCTGGAAGTCTGTACAAATCCGTATTTGACCATTGTGCTTTGTAACTGGTACCAGATTAGATATCCAATTTTCATATGGTATAGGTCTGATGAATTTAGCATCCAAGAGCTTTTTCAGTTCTGCCTTGACTAGCAATGCAACGTGAGGGTGCATCTTTCTTAGCTTCTATTTGACAGGTTTGGCATTGGGTAGCAATGGGAGATGGTGTAGCATGAGCTCTGGATCCAATCCTGGCATATCCGAGTAGGACCATGAAAAATTGATCATTCTTGCCTTGAAGGAACTGATGAACTATTCTCTCTCCTCAGGAGTGAGTGATTTTGCCAAGTAAATGTTCCTTGGGTTCTTGTCATCCCCCAAGTTGATCTCCTCTATTTCTTCTACTAATAATGTTGATTTCTCCTCTGTTAAGGGGAGGAGTTCTTTCTTTCCATCTTCTAGCGCCTTAGTGAGGTTTTCGTTAGAAGATACGTCTTCTTTTAGCTTTTTAATCTTTTGTTCTTTTTTCTTTTGTGGACTGGAAAGAGGAACTTCCTCCCTGAAATATGTTGGTCTATATAGGTTAATGGAGAATCCTTCCTTGTGATCTCCTAACATAATGCCTTCCCTTAGTCCCATGAAATGAGCTATCACCTCATCATTCTCAAAGACATCTAGATCAGGTGGCCCTTGTTGATCCCACTCTATAAGCTCAGGCTGTACACGACAGACACTTTCACTATTGTTTGGCTCTGGTTGACTGAATGGGACTACTGATATGGTGCCTACAAAATTGGACTGTGATGTGGACGCACCACTTGAGGTTTGATAAATGACATGTTTGTCTATACAGGGTTGTTCAGTGAAGGTCAGTTGGTCAAATAGGTTTGCTAGATTTATGATAATGTCAGCCTGAGGGGAAAAATATGGGATTGACGGTTCAAAGTCGTGGAGGGATCTCCACTCATACTCATGAGAGTCAGTCTCAATGGAATGTTTGTCTGATGTCTCACTTCCTTGGTTATCGTCGATTGCTAAGTGTAGGTTTATTTGGGATTGTGTCGTTCCCTCTTTGGTGGGCAACAACTTCGCTAATATGTTGCTTATTAGGACATTCTCTATGTTGTGCCCTCGATACATCTCTTCTATTTGCTTGTGATTGACTTGAATGTCTTGGATCCTAGGACTAGTACTTTATTGTCCATATCCCAAACCTCTTATGTTTCTCTGGGTTGGTGGGAGAGGCAATTCATATATGCCTTGTTGTCTTGCCCCCAGCCCAGTTGTACCATCATACCCAAATCTTTGTATCATTGTGTAACCATTACCATAGTTTGATAAAGGTAATGGAGGCCGGATTATCTCAGGGGAATCTTGGTATAACTAGGTATTGATGTTTTGTTCAAAAGGATTTTCTTCTGCTATGTCTCCCCACTGGACAAAAGTTGTGGGTGGACATCTGAATAGAATAGGCTGCAGAGTTTCTATTGCAATAACAGGTTGTGGCATGCCATGAGTTCTTGGGATTTGAGGCATGTGCGTGATGGTAAAAGCTTCTTCATATCTGTATTCACCATAACCCTTGTCCGTGATGGATATCTTGCCTTCTTTCTGTGTGATATCTTTAAGGTTTGAATTTGAAGAGGATGAGATGCTTGCATCTTGTTTAATGACTATCTTTCCTACTGCTCATGTGACATCCTTGGGATTCAAATCTGAAGAGGATGGGATGCTTGCATCTTGGTTAGATGGTACCTGGTTATCAGTGCTAATTTGGACCGCATTACAATATTGGAAGGGATTGGGATCTCCCTCTATGATGATCTCCTCTCCCTAGTGGGGGAACTTGATACATTGATGGTATGTCAAAGGTATAGCTTGCATTTCATGTATCCACGGTCTCCCTAGTAACATGTTGTATCCCAACTCAAGGTCTAAGATTTGGAAGGGTGTGTTTTTGACCAAAGGACCAATGCGAATAGGTAGAATGATAATACCCTTAGAGGATCTTTCCTCTTCATCATAAGCTCTAATATTTATCCTTCTTGTGACATCAATGCTTGATTCTAAATAGCCTAGTTGCTTGATTAACTTTAGAGTACAAATGTTTAACCCAGCTCCACCATCAACAAGGACCCTACAGACAGCACTTTTGTGGATCTGGACAACTAAGTGTAGAGGATCATTATGCAGGGGTTTATGCGGTGGCACATCACGGTATGTGAATGTGGCATGTTTGTTATTTTCTATATGGTTGACCATCATTTGGAAGCTCTCGGGTGTTATGTCCCTTAGGATAGCTGCATTCTGAAGTGCTTGGTCAAGTGTCAGTTTATGCTGCGGAGATATGCGCAATAGGTCAAACATGGAGATCTGGGTAGGTGTGCGCTTTAGTTGGTCCACTATGCTTGTTTGTGGATCCAAGTTTGCTATAGGATTGGTTGATGTAGTAGTTGAGGATGGTACTCCTTGCAAGACAACTCTAGCATGACATGTTGTTATAGCACAATTGTTACCTCAGTCTCTGATAGTGATTGTAGCCACATGGCTATCTGAAGGATTGAGGCAATTGATAACATCACTGTTGGCATATGTATAGTTAACATGTTTTGTTTGTCCACCAGACTCAGAGGCTTTTCCCTTGTTGTGATCATGAAAGGTATCATTGAATATAGTGTGATCAGTTGTGCCTTTGGTTTGATTATTCATCACATCGATGATCCCTGTGTCAATCAGATCTTGGATAGCATGTTTTAATCAGTAGCAGTTGGCCGTTTTGTGCCCCTTTACCTGATGAAACTCACAGAAATCTTTGTCATTATACCACCTCGATTTGTTTTCATCTTGTTCAAAATATTTGATTTCTGGGAGAGTGATAGTGTTTGATTGTATCAACTTGCATAAAGTTGACTCTATCAGCTCTCCCAATGGTGTGAAATCTCATTGTTGGAATTGAAACCATGGTTTGCGTTGATTTTGTTGTTGACTATTTGACACAGTGGCCACTTGTACAGGTGGAGGTTGGTTTTGGGTGTATTCTTTTTGAGTGGGCCATGTGGGTTTTTGGTTTGCCATAGGTGCGCATTGCAATGACACCTTGGGTTGTGCATAGTTGACTGTCTTCACATCAATGACACCATCACTAGTGACATTTTTGTTTTTGTTCCACCACTTAGCTTTTTTCCGTTGCATTTTTATTTTTATTCGTTTGTGTGGGATCTGCAAGGATTCCTCATTTGACTAAGTTCTGCTCACAACGAACTCCTCTTTCGATGAGTTGTGTGAAGTTCAGAGCTAACTGTAACTCTGTTGTGAAGGACATGTCTGGAATTAGGTTGTCAACAAACATGACTATTAAGTTTTGTTCAGGCACATCATATGTTATACAGTTTGTCATATTCCTCCATCTCTGTAGGAAATTCACAAAAGACTCTCCATCTTTCTGTTTGATATCGCAAAGGTCCTTGATGCTGACCTTGCGCTTGATGTTATGATGGAAGTGAGCTATGAACTTTTTAGCCAATTCTCCCCAAGATTGAATGCCATGAGGTAGATGTGAGAACCATTACATTGCTGGTCCGACCAAGATTTGTGGGAATAGTCACATTAGATATGTCTCATCATGAGCAACTTTGACTCAACTAGCAAAAAACTCTCAGATATGTTCAATAGGGTTGGTACTGCCCCTATATTTGTCAAATTTTGGTACCGAGAAGTGATTTGGGAATGGAGACATGTGAAGAGAATGGTCAAAGGGGTATGGGTATAAATCCTCTGCAGTATAGGATTTAGTTTGCCCCTAATTTTGTATATCCATCATTTGGGTTTGAAGGGTTTGCATCTGTTGCATTAGCATGTCTGTTTGATATTGAGGCTGGTGCGTGTGGACATTCCTTTGTGTTTTAGTGGGTATGAGGTTGCGCCTCTATGTCCCTTGAGTAGGAACATAGGATTTCATCCTAGGGACTTGATATTGATTCCCCATCGAGTGATTTGTAACTGGAGGGATGTGAGTAGCCCATGGAGGGTTTTGATGTGGTTTTTGTTGTGATTGAAACTGGGGTTGATAATGTTGGGGTAGATATTGTTTTTGCTGAGGTTGGGTTTGAAACTAGGGTTGTTGTCACTAAGGTTAGTTTTGAGGCAACTGAAGCTAGGGTTGTTGTTGCGGGGGTTGAAACTGAGGCAACTGAAGCTGGGGTTGCTATTGTGGGGGTTGGATTTGAGGCAACTGAAGCTAGGGTTGTTGTTGTAGAGGTTGGATTGGTGTTGGAATGGGCAAAGATGTAGCTTTGGGTGGGCCTTGACTATAAGTCATTCCTGCAGAGATGGATCCCTGCAGGCATGATGTGTTGATCCCAAGACTAGTGTGAATTGGTTGTATCAGTGGCATAGTTTCAGAATAGTTGGTGTTTGGTGGGATTGAAGGCATAGCATGAGAGATTGATTGTCCTAGCCATGAGACCAAAGGTGGAGGCATACTAGTGACCATGGGTGCACTTAGTTGCGAGCCTGTCATGCTTTGAGTAGAAGATGTGCTAGCCTGGGCTGGGTCATTGGTTTGATTGGATACAGTCTATGTCGATGTGGGAAAAACCAATGGTGGAAAGATCTATGACAGAACATGTAGTATCTGAGGAGTGTGAGTAGTGTTTTGACCTGCGAGAGGGTTTTTAGGCCATATAGTTGATACACTGAATTTAGTAGGGAAGTTGACTCCCTTCTTTATTAACATGGCCAAGTAAAATTTAGGATTCCTCTCTACAACAACATCAACTAATTTCATAGAGTAAGCATCTTGTTCCACATCTTCAAGTTCTTCTTATGTGATATCTTGGAAAAAGGCTGCCCCATGGGGCTATTCAATTAATAGAGCAGAACTGGTGTTTATGAAGGGATCGTTCTCTTGCTCTATTTCCCAAGTAGGAAAATAGTTGATAAATGACTCATCAGGTTGATTTCTAGCCTTAGACCTTGTGTAAGGTCCTCCATGAGGTGTTTGAGACACAGTGCGGTCCAGGTTTTGTAACTAAAACAAGTGATATAAAGAAAACAAGGAAGAAGATCCTTTCTGAAGGAGTCTAAGTTATGTTTTGGACAAAGGTAATTCTAAGGACAAATTTTGATATAAATTGATCTCAAAGTGGTGATAAAAAAGATAAGATTTGCTGACGTTTGCCTTGGACAAAGTCACTTTGATAAAGATGATGATGTTTGGTATGATGAGATCAAGGTATTTTGAGTCTGAGCTTTGAACTAACAATATTTTTGACAATAATCATGCTTTTACAGAGAAAGGGTAATCTTTAGTGTTTAGAGATTCACACAATGTTCTTGGCATTTTCCTAGGATAGGCACTATTTTTGGACACCAAATGAAGAATTCTTTCAAGGTTTTAGGTCAAAACAGGAATATAGTATATCTGGTCAATTACAGTACAATTTCAATTATTGCGGTAAAATAACTGTTCGATTGCGGTAGTTTATCACTGATTGCGGTAATAAAAATGATGATTGCAACAATAAATGAATCAACTATGGCAAACTTTCTTCACTTGCGGCATAATGTGGGCAATTGTGGTAAAGGAGGAACAGTCTAAAAAATACTAGAGGATAAGTATCACTGCTTGATATTTTTGAATTTTCTGGAACAATGCTTATGATTTGCAAGATAGTTGACGTTGACAACCCTAGACTTTAACACGTTTGACTCATTTTGACAGTTTGGATGTTGTTTTGCATTTTCAAAAATTGATCAAAGAAACAAGCACAATAGACACTATGTTTTGAAGAATGAAGACTGAAATTGTGTATGTTCTACAACTTTTTCAAGTTGCAAGGTTATCATGAGGTCTCAACAATGAACAGCCAGATTAATCTAGGTCAATGGCTTCAGAATACAATGTTATAGGCCCAATGCTTGAATGTCCATTAGCTCACATAGAAATTGTCATGCTATTAGGACACGAAGGTCCACGACGTAGGTGCCCGTGTTTTTGTTGTTTCCGAGTATTGTTGTCGTGGAGTGAAGATCTCTTTCACTACACAAATACCATGGGACACATATGTTGGGAATCTTGGGGGGAAATTCTGCAACCCCTTGCACTATAATAAGGTATATGTTCAGAGGTAAATGGGTGGGCCACTAATTAATCAAGGTTGTAGTAAGGGTTCATGGTGTCTCTCCAATCAGTTTGTACGTGTGTGACTCACTTAAGAGCCTATTTGACTATGCTGGCTCCTTAGGGATATTCACCCGGTCTAGACTATTATCAACACACCTCACCCGAGCTTGGCTAGATAAGATGAAACTTTGGTTCACACTTTATTTATTTACCGATTGGAAGGATTACCGGTTTAAGGCCATTCTCTAAGGAAGAAGCGCATTCCCCGGACAGGCCTTTCTAAAAAAGTATAAAGGTTTGTAATCTAACAGTTTGTGCAAGTGCACCCAAAACTCAAGACACAAGGTAAATCGATTAAGCTCCAAAGTTTGAGATGTGAACTAAGCTACACCACCATACAAACACTAATGTTTAATTTTAAGCCCAAAAGTAGGTGTTGATTGCTTGTTCAATTTTATTGCACCAAATAGAGAGATTTTTTGCCTTTGTTCAATTTTAATCCTCACGTCAATTTTAAGCCCAAATCCAAAATATGAGGTGTGATATGTTTTGCAAGCACTGTTCTTTTTAAACCCAAATCAACAAATGAATTCTTTTTAGTTTGCTTTGTTTAAATAGGTTAGTACCAAAAAAGGATTATTTGCAAAATGAGAATATACGCAACTTTGAAATAACGAATGATGCTTACCAAAACTTACCCTTCTCTATCCTCTGTGATTTGATCGAATCCTGCACAGAAACCAAAAAAAAAATTCAAATTAACAACAGATAGATGCAAGATTTGGATTTGATTCTGCAATATTTCTGCGATTGTGGCAAACTTTTGGAAACTGTGGTAAACTTCTTGCAATTGTGGTAAAGCACTGGCAACTGTGGCATAATGCTGTCGATTGCGGCATGGATCAGGAAAATGCGGCAAAATTCATTCAATTGCAGCACAGATTGGGCAATTGCAGCAAATTACCCGAAGAGGGAAGACAAAAATAGATAGAATAATACTGTGAAAGCCTGCAATCAATTGCGGTATTAAACTAGTCGATTGCGACACAGTTTTTTTGATTGCGGTAAAATACCAGCAACTGCGAAATAATACAAATGTCAAAGAAAAGTCAAATTTTTAAATTTACGACCATACGACTGTGGTTGATCAATCTGGTTCTTCATCTCTAAGAGATATTTGGGCCGTTTGATTCATGTCGGGTTCACCAAAATGTACGCCTCCCTTTCGGTTCGTGATCTGTGGATTCCCAAGCTTTCCAAAGGCAAGGGTCAGTAGCAAAGGTTTCACAATTGATATGAATCAAATACCTGATACTACTAAAATGAATAAAAATGAAATGTAATTAATAAAATATACAAGCAAGAGAAAGGAAAACAAACAAATGCAAACTCCACAATGCTTGAAGCTTCTATTGTTTCTCACTACTCCTTCTGAAACCTTGTTCTTGATGCTCAGTATTGATGAGGTAGCGTCTATGACTTGAGAAGTGTCAAGAATTTGCTAATTGAAATGAGTGTGTGATCGCAAGATGGATTGAATGCTAGAACCAAACTAATGGAGTATTGGTGCATGAGAGCTTGAAATCCTGGATCCTTAAAATGGTTATGAAGGGTTTATTATATAGGAATTGGTGATGATATGAACGGTTGAGATCAATCCCAAAGATAGGGAGATGAACGGTTGAGATCAATCCCAAAGATAGGGAGATGAATGGTTGAGATAAAAAATAACTAGAGAGGTCATCAGTAAACTCCACCTCTTCATTTGGTAAAGAGGAGATAGAGTTTGGTTGACTGAAGAGCTAATTATGAGTTACCTTTTTGAACTGAAGAGGTGGGTGAAGTTACCCATGTGGACTGGAGAGATATGTGGAGTAACCCATGTGATCTGATTAGAGTTATCTCTTTGAAGATAAATGAATATTTAATTCATTTATTTAATAATTGTTTTCAACATGTGAGATAATTGAATTCTTTTTGATTAAAAATTGCTTTATTTGATGAAATTAAATTAATTTAATTGGAAGAATTTAATTAGTAAGTTTAAATATTTGGATTTAAACTATAGGAAATTGAGTTTAATTAATTAATTAATGGTAATTAATCAATTAAAGATAATTAATTAAATAAAATTAATTATTTAATTAATTTTAGAAATTTGATTAGATGATTTGGGGAATGAACTTAGAGGAAAATAGATGATTAATTAATGATTAAAAAAACCATTAATTAATAGATGAAAATTAGTGTTTTTAATGTAAAGTCGCAAGCCTGTCCATTTTAGGGTGTCTACACTAGGTAGAGTACAACAGGATATGTTTTTACTGTTGGTAGGGCATCGGTGAGTTAGATCTCTAGGTTGTAAAAGGTGGCTTATTTATCCACCACAGAGGCAGCGTATGTAGTTTCAACAAAGGAAAGCAAGGAAATGATATGACTACAATATTTCATGTAAGAATTGGGAAAAATAAGGGTTATTGCAGATATCCAGAGTGTCATTCATCTTGAAAATAATTCTTCTTTGCATTCAAAGACAAAATACTCACAATTGAGGTGTCACTTTATTCGATCAGTATTGGATGATGAAGGGTTAAGGATGGGAAAAATATGTACAGGTGAAAATCCAATGGATATATTTACAAAGGCACTGAAAAGGGAGAATTTGAGCTCCTCTTCAACTTTGAATGGTCTTCACAACTGATGTAGGAGTATCCTGGGCCCTTGGTAATCTTGCATCATCCAAAAATATTTTTTTACTGGGGGACCTTTGTTACCAGTTTTGTGTTTATTTTTTGTTCCTGGTCACCGGTTGGGTGATTGTTGTCTCGTTGGAGCTCGTTGGATATTTAGTCTTTGCAGTCATGATATGGTTCTCATGGGATCATTAGGAATATTTTCCTATGATCGCAACTCTTTTGGAGTTACCACACTTGAGTTATGATGGATTTTGTGACTAGGTTTGAGAAGACATTTCTGGTTCCAGGCAGTTTTTCAAGATTTTCTGATTGGTCAAGCTGTGGATATGTTTGGTAGGAGCGATGAAAAGGGTTTATTCATTGCATTTCCTAGAGTCAAATTCTATGATCGTGCTTCTCAAGGTGGCATTATTTATGAGAACCTATTGATTCTCTTTTGCTTTTCTGTCATTCTTCATGACATTGGTTCAGTGAGTTTACCAGTTGATTATTGGAGATTGTGATCAGTGTTTTTGACCGTTCGAGCTAAATGAAATGATTTTATAGAAGGATCTATGTGTTTCCAACTTGGATGTTGGATTGATCCTTGTGAAATAAGTAAATATGGAATTTATTGGGGATTTAGGGTGACCTGGTCTAATACGTTTATCTTGGGTTATGTAGCATCTTGAATGTCGACATGTTGGTGGTTGTGTATAAATTTAGGGTGTTGTTTGTGTTAAGAGAGTCTTAGAAGGGGAGTAGAATCCAGAGGGATGATAGTTTTGAGATGTAGCAGATTAGAATGTAGGATCTGAATTGGGATTTTCTTTGTATGTGGTCATAACTGGGAAGGCCTTACATCCTGATATTTATGAATAAATTATGATGAATAAAGTTGTTTTTTTATACAAATCTTATTATTCTTATTGCCTCTTGTTGTTTTACATTGTCTTGATTATTTTTGCAAGGTTTGGACATCTCCTATGGTGATTCTCTTACCTTAACTATGTCAGTTGGTATGAGAGCTTCGAAGGTTTGGATTTTTTAGTGGCTTCGATCTGATGTTCTAGACTTGTGGCGTTCATGTGGTATTGTTGTAAGGTAGTAGAGATTGGGTTTGACTCACATCAGTGAAGGATTTTCACAAGGTGGTCGGGAAGATGATTTCTTTCTGTTGGTTGGGTTTTTCTTGAGGATTAGGGTTTTTCTAGGGTTAGGGTATCATCTTTGGTGAATCAGATCATCAATTGGATCTAGTTACACCCAAGATATGGTAGGATGCAACCGAGAATGAATCCTAGGTTGATGGAGCAGAAAAAGGAAGATCTTCGAGCTGAGATTAGGAATGAGATGACTGGTTTGAGAAATGAGGTCATGGAAGGGATCATGGCTATTGTTGTTGATTGCTCAAGAATCCTGGATCTAATGATGGTTTTGAGGAGGTTGCAAATGGATTTGGAGCTATAGATGTTGCTAGATATTTTGGGAGTGATGGATCTAACCAATTGGTGAGACCTATAGGAGCTATTTATAGGTTGGAAGTATCTAATTTATAAGGTACATTGAATCAAGAAGACCTTATTGATTGGATAGGTGAGCTGGAAGATTACTTTGAGATAGAAGACATCCAAGACCCTTGGAGAGTAAGGTTGGGCAGACAAAGTTGAAACTACATGCAGCTTTGTGGTGGAAAGAATTACAGAAGGATAGAGAGGAAGAAGGTGAAATGAAGATCACTCAGTGGAGGTTGATGGTTGCAAAGTTGAAAGATAAATTTATACTTGAGGACTATGAATTGGAGTTGTGAAAAAGTTTTCAAAACCTAAAGCAGAAGGATCTAAGTGTGAAAGATTACACTGAAGAATTTTACAAAGTAACTATTAGATCTGGTCACAGAGAGCTTTCAAAGGAGAAGGTGGCTAGGTATGTGAATTGTTTGAGGTTCAATTTCAAGATGAGATGAGTATGATGAAGATTAGATTAGTTAAGGAGGCTTATCAGTATTCCCTGAAGGTAGAAGATAAGTTTAATAGGAAACAATATAATAAATCAAGAGGAAGGGAGAAGCAACTTTCTAGTGGTGATAAGGGAAAGCAAGTAGCTAAGGTAGAAGCTAAACCAGTTGTACCTAAGGGAGGTAATGGTAGTAAATATTTTAAAGGTACTTTATTTAAGTGTGGATTGAAAGGACACAAGGATTTTCAATGTAAAGAAGATAGGGGAGTTGCTTGTGTGAGTGAAGAAGGTGGATCATCTTCTGGTGAATTTGACAATGCTCATAAAAATGGGGAATCTCTTATGCTCTGAAAGTCAAAGGTTAATAAGGAGGCAAAAACTTGTCTTCAGAAGAGTTTACTTAGGACCAGATGCAAGGCTGGAGGTAAGTGTTGTAAGGTGATAATAGATGATGGTAGAACTAAAAACTTAGTTTCTGAGGAGATAGTGGAGAAGTTTGATATGAGAATACTTAAGAATCAAAGTCCTTATAGGATTGGTTGGTTTCATGATGATTATGTGGTGCAAGTAAGGGAACAATGCACGGTGAATTTTTGTATTGCTTCTTATAAGGATGCAGTATTATGTGACATTGGTTATGAGTGCATGTCATCTTTTACTGGGTAGACTTTGGCAGTATGACAAAGAGGTTGTTCATAACTATAGAAAGAATGTAATTACCATTAGGAAAGATACTAAGAGGTGTAGAATGCTTCCTTTGATGGATAAGGATATGGAAGTGAAGAATCTAAGTCTTTGTAGGAGGTATAAGATGAAATAAAATAAGAGGAATGAGCCTAAGGTTTGATCTAGTGGCGAGTTGGATCCAAGTCATTTTCTAGACCTAGTTGATGGTAGGAGGAAGGCAGTGTAGGTTTGCAGATGAGGAGGATTTATGGATGAAGAATAAGTATGGGATTATTGTCCCTTGTTCTTTCATATTTTCATGATCTAATCTCATGGAAAATATTTTTGTACCCTGGGTGTCTGATGCAGGAGAATCTTGGGTCCTTGGTAATCTTGCATCATCCAAAAACATTTTTTTACTGGTGGATCTTTGTTACCAGTTTTGTGTTTGTTTTTTGTTCCTAGTCACCAATTGGTTTATTGTTGTCTCACTGGGGTTCTTTAGATATTTAGTGTTTTTTATCATGATATGGTTTTCATGGGGTCATTGGGAATATTTTCCTATGATCACAACTCATTTGGAGTTACCGCGCTTGAGTTATGATGCATTATGTGACTGGGTTTGAAAATAACTTTCTAGTTCTAGGCAGTTTTCTGAGATTCTGTGATTGGTCGAGTCGTGGAGATTTTTGGCAAGAGAAATGAAAAGGGTTTATTCATTACAATTTCTAGAGTCAAATTCTATGATTATGCATCTTGAGGTGGCATATTTTGTGAGAACCTATTGATTCTCTTTCAGTTTTCTATTGTTCTTCATGACACTAGTTCAGTGAGTTTATCGGTTGATTGTTGGAGGTTGTGATCGGTGTTTCCAACTATTGGAGCTTAATGGAATGATTTTTTAGAAGGATCTACATGTGACTGACTTGGGTGTTGGATCAATCCTTGTGAAATAATTAAATGTGGCATTTATTGGGGATTTAGGTCGACCTGGTCTAATACATTTGTCTTGGGTTATGTAGCATCTTGAATGTCGACCTCTTAGTGGTTGTGTATAAAAATGTAGGGTGTTGTTTGTGTTGAAATATTCTTAGAGGGGGAGTATCATCTAGAGGGATGATAGTTCTAAGATGTAGTAAATCAAAATGTAGGATCTGAGTTAGGTTTTTCTTTGTATAATGGTCGTAATTGGGAAGGCCTTACAGCCTAACATGTATGAAGAAATTTGGATGAATAAAGTTGTTGTTTGGATACAAATCTTTTTTTTATTTTTATCTTTTGTTTTTTTCCACTAGGTTGATTATTGCTACAAGGTTTGGACATCTCCTATGGGGATTCTCCTACCTTGACTTTATTAATGACTAAAACAATAAAATAGAATAGCAGAGTCCAGGGTGTTTCTTTCTAGTGGGAGCTACAAGGGTAGTGGTATTGCTATAGTATCATTCTTCAAGTGGGAGTTTGTTTAGTGTGGAGCCAGATCAGTTTCCAAGTGAGAGATGGTTGGTTTGTGGTGATTGATCAAGAAATTACTATACACTTTCTACAAATTGTGGGAAAGATTTTGTTTGGGTTATCGTCAAGAATTTCTCTAAGTTAACTTGTCAAGCATTTCCCAAGGTTAACTCATCACACAATTTTTAGAGTTAGGGTTTTTCTATAAGAAAAATAGTGTTAGGGTTATGACTTTGTATATTGAAGAAGTATTATAACATTTGCAATAGTATTGAGTTATGAGGGATCACTGGGTGTAATTGGTTGAAATTACTAAATAATAATATTGGACTCTCTATTCGGTGGATGTAGCCCAAGATTGGGTGAACCACATTAAATTCATTGTGCTCTCTCTCTCTCTCTCTCTCTCTCTCTCTCTCTCTCTCTCTCTCTCTCTCTCTNTTCTTTGTGCTCTCTCTCTCTCTCTCTCTCTCTCTCTCTCTCTCTCTCTCTCTCTCTCTCTCTCTCTCTGTATGCACACGCGCGCGTGTGTGTGTGTGTGCATGTCTGCGTGTGTGTGTGCATGTGTGTGTGTGCGTGTGTGCATGCATGCGTGTGTGTATTCCTCTATTTTATTAATTGTATTTTCATGTAACTATTAGATATATGTATTCTAATCCTAACAATAAAGGAATAAATTAATTTTGGGTACTTGGGAGGACAAGTGTAAGGGGTCTATGTGCTTGATGTGATGGGAGGAGATCATGAGAATTTGAAGTGGGTAAACTCCACTTGATTAAGATTAAGGAATGTGCAAATGATTAAAAGAAAAAGGTTAGGAAAAGATTAGAAGATAATAAAAAGTGATGAAGGATGTGATTGGATAGAGAAATGGAGGATGTGACATTTGGATAGAGAAAGAGAGGAGAAATTTAAAATTTATTTTAATTCTGCTCGAAGGAAAATGATAAAATAAATTATGTTTAGTAAAATGATAGATTTATTTAATTTAGTAGATGAAGTAGACTAAGGGAAATATAAAACAGGTAAATTAATTAAATTAATTACTTAGGGGATTAGGTAGGAAAAATAATAATAATGATAATAAAGTAAATATATGATTTATTTAATTAATAAAGGATAGTTTTTAATTAGGGGAAAATAGATTTGTAAGGGGTCCTAAAACCCTTTACAAGCATATTTTAATGGGATCTAGAACCGTTAAAAAAATGCAAAGGATAGAACATCTACACACAACAGATCCACCAATAGAAAAATGTCAGCAACCTAAAAGATAGTGAGAAACATGTTGGAGTAATATTGTTTTCACCAGATGACTCTTTATCTAAGTTTAATTAGAAAAAATTACTAATGAGTCAGATGGATATCATTGAGTCCTATGAGTTAATGCTCTTGAAAGGGAGGTCACAAGTTCAAATCCCACTGGGGGGTAGGGTATGTACGCCTCATTTGTAGCATAATGGATGTCTCCCACAAGGAGTACGAGGTAGTCCCATATTATTGTCACCATATGTAGACCCAAAAACATATGGCTGGTATAGTGGAATATAAAAGGACCTTTCCTTTCCTTTTTTAACGTATCCTAGAGGATATTCTTGATTTATATCAGAACTCTACTTCCTCTAGGTTGATACACTTGTCTCATCCTTGTCCTTACTTCATATTTTCTCTTGCCTATTTAAGTAGAGCTTATTGTATCTTAATACTCACCTCAATCAATACATTTATTGTGTTGGTAAGCTCTCACTTCTAGTGGATGTCTTGAGACTGGGTTCTAGGTATAGAATAATATATCCTAACATGGTATCAACACCTAAAGTCTAATAGATCCTTCTAGATTTTAAGATTTTTTTTAAATTCCTGAGGTCCCTGGTTTTTCTTAAAGTTTACCAGTGTTTTCTTCAGATCTGTGTTATCTGTGGTCAGTTATTGTAGTTAGGCCATATTATCTCCTTTTGTTCGGGTATTTAATGTTGGTTTAGATATCCTAACATGATCCAAAAGCATTAATATCTCCAATAGATCCTTGAACACTTTTGAAGCACACTGAGTCCTTGTCTTGAGCGATATACATTCATAGGAAGATTTTATTATTATTAATCAAGTTTGTTTCTACGTAGATCAACATGTTTATTGCATTCATTTTCTATTTGTACCAATCCATTATCTTTGGAAGGAGACTTAACAAAAGATGCACTAAAATGGTTGATATGACACTCATCACTAGCTCATCATGTGGTGAGAACCATTTTATTTGATAATCTCCATTCATTGGGGGTAGTATAAGTAGCATTTATTTTTAATTCTGTATGAAATTTCATTGCTAGGCATTTTGATTTCATTTATTGGTCAACATTTCTTTTCGTCATCTTTTTCATTATTTCCTTTGCAATAATGGGTGTTTAAGTGGTTGATCCAGCTTGTAGTTTGGTATCTCTTATTGATTGTTGTTGACAAATGTATCAATCATACGGATTTGAAATCCATTTTGGTTGAACTTCTTATACATATATGCTTAATAGGGGGTGGAAACATTAAGGCACATTAAGTTAATTTCAAGGCCCATCCACTTCTTTGATCAATGCATGTATTCATTGTCATCAATTGGAGTTCCTTGCTTGTACGCTGGCAAGTTTCATTCTCTTTTTTAGTGGATCGGTATGTTCTTGGAGGACCAATTTATTTGCACTTTAGAGTGTAATATTATTAGCAGAGATTGAAATAGTGTTATTTCCTTTGCCTGCTCAAACTCTAGTACCCATATGTGGAGATTGTGTCATTTCATAAACCAGTCTCATTAAAAGACAACTTGTGTATCTATCTTTGTCACTTTGAAGATTTAATTGAGCCACCCAATTATCTTCATGTGCTTTAAATAGTGTCTCTCATTAATTATGGATGTTGGCATTTGACTTTTGGTCCCACCTCCATTTATGTTTGTGGGGAAATCAATTCAACAATCATGGTCGTTTGTGATCAGCTTGTGGTGGTGAGCATAACTTTTCCATCCTTCACAATAGTCAGCACGTTGAAGGGCCTACATTTGCTTCCATAATTGACAGAATGAGAAGTTCAAATTTGAAGATGGTGCATATGGGTGGTTGACTGGTCTACGTTTGTAGTCATCCACACATCTTTGTTGAGTTGAAGCCCAATGGATACACATTATTTTTCCCTCCCATTATGATTGTTAGTATTATGTGGATTTGTAAAGCTTATTTAAGTTGCTACTGTAGCATTGTATTATATTCTTCTATTTTTTTAACATAATAAAAGGTTCTTCTGGTCACTGTGAATGTAGGCAAGTTGTTGAACCACAATAAATAATTGTGTACTTTGTTTTCTGTTGATTTTTGAAATTTTGTATTCTTCAATTGTTATTTTTTGAATCCATCAATTGGTATCAGAGCTGGTTGATTGGGAATTTGGCAAAGAATTTTCAAATCTATTGAAGATTCGAGGGTAAAAAAATTCTCAGGGAAGAATTTCAGGATATGGAAGATACATATGCAATGGTTGGTGATTAAGAAAAGTATTTCACTTGTACTTGAGGGAAAAATAAAGAAGCTCACCATAATGAGTAACGAAGATTGGGAATCTCTTGACAAAAATGCCAAAGCAACATTTTTCTCTCACTAAATGATAATGTGTTGTTCAATGTTGCAAATGAATCAACAACAAAGGTGATCTTGTCCCTTCCATTGGTAGTCTTTTTCAAGCTGGGAGATAGAGTTTGGTAGTCTTTATAAACCTTTGGTGGCCACTACATGGATATCTTTTTGTTGGTTGGTTACTGATTTTAATTCTATCTATGGTCATTTTCTTTCATCGGTGCCTTCCCTACTTTAAGTTTGGCATGGGCTTTTGATAGGTATTTATGACTAGATAGTCATATATGGTGACCAAAATTTATTATTATTGGTTTGTGAGCTATTATCATGTTTACACCCATGTGAATCGGTCGCAGTATATGTGCCCATACTTGGCAACTTTCTTTATCAGTGTGTTATCTTTGGTCATTAATATAGTTGCAGTTCCAAGAGCCAATGTACTGGTTTTTTCACTAAATCTTTACTCCAATCCATATACCCATTAATATTCAAGATTTCTTGGTGGTCCTTGTTCTTGGTCCCTGACCTTGGTCTGTGATTTTCCCTAATACTTACATTGACCACTTTTCATGGGCTCCTTATTGCATGTACTCAAGTATGGCTTCTACTATGTTGTTTAGTCATGATCACATGAAGTGTTTGGAAGCTCTCATAGATTCTAAAGGTGCCTAAAATATGCATTTTTTACAACTTTTGCAAAAAAATCAATTTTATGCTATCAAGATATCAATGGCAAGGTGCTTCGACAAACTATGCTGCAATAAAGGTATTTTCTAAAAAAATTGCCTTTTATGAAAGATTTATTGGTTTGAAGCTACAAGTTTATATGTTTTCTCTCTTGGCAAAATTATTGTCTGAGAATTGTAAAATCAGATTGTACCTATTCTAGGAGGTGTGTACCTTGCATATTTATCCTTTGTGTACCCTTGTACAACATGCCAGGCCCTAGGATTGAATTTCTCACCCCTCAAAACTATCACACGTGGAAGCTCAAAATATCATAATTTTTGCAATCTCAAGGTCCTAGTAGCTCTTGGCAAGGATAAATTTAAGAAACCCCCTCCTGGGAAAAGGTGTGAAATCCTGGCAAATCTTACATTATTTGGGGGGGGGAATTAATATTGTTGGCAAAAAAATTTAATTTGAAAGGAAAAAATATTAGTTGTATTGGCAATTTTTTTTCAATTATATGAAAATTCTATAAATCTTAACGAATATTTCATTATTGAATAAAATCATGGTGACAAGCACACATACCTAGAACCCATCATTATTCAATAGGGGGTTTGGGGGAAATGCCCCTAGCGCGCTCCCTAGATCAAATGACTTTTATTATTTTATTAAGGTATCATGAGTTAATTTTCTATCTTCTGAAAAGAACTAACCTTACTTTTTGTAACCGTTGGATGATCCTAGATCAATGGCAAGAATTCTATTTTGGGCCAAGGTTTTAAAGGACACAAAGATTCCCCCAAAAGTCTCCAGAATAGAGACACGTGTCAAATCTATTTCAGGCCAAATTTTTAAAAGACATAAAGTTTCATTGAAAGTCTCTAGAATAGAGATGTACATGTCAAATCTATATACGTAACACATACCATAACCTTAAATTTTGACCACATATTGGTGAATATGGTTGTCAATTATGACAAGCTTGGGAAATTGTAGGCGAGTTTTTTCAATTTGCAGTGTCCAATAATTAGATTTGATTGGCGATATTGTGAAAGAAAAGGAGAAAAATACATAAATCAATTGGACATGGACCTAGGCATTTGACCCAATATTTATAAAGCTTGGGCGACACGGCCAACTGGACATACACATTTTATTCACCGAATCCCAGGTCCTTGACATGTGACATTCACCAAATGGTGAATATTTGCCACTAAAGTTATCCTACCTCTTGCAAGCTGACCAACCCATGTTCACCAAGGCATTTGAGATTTTTTTCATAGAAACAAAATGGATGAGGCAAAAGGACTCATTAGTCTTCATGTGTCAGATAATTTTTTATTTCACATTAATGAGTGTACAATACCTAAAAAGTATGGGATAAGATTTTAGGTTTGTATGGAAAGGTCAACAAATTTAAAACCTTGTAGCTTGATGCATATCTCACTTCTCTTTCCCAAAATATATCTCTCTCCATTTAGGATTTCCTTGCATAGTTCAATTCAATTTTGTCTCAGTTGAAAGGTTGTGGTCATGTCAAAGAAGATAAGGAGTGTATTTTCTTTATCTTGTCTAAACTTAGAGGTCATTTCCAAGTGTTTTCCTCTACCTTCTATTCTACTATGGATGTTATGGGAAAAGATCATTAAATACCCTCATCTAAGGATTTTTTGATAGAATTACTAGGAAGCAAGCCCAAATAATTCAAATGGATGCTCTTCTTAAGAGTCATGCCTTGATGGCTCAATATCCTAAGGACAAGGATAAGTATAAGAAGAAGCCATAGACAGATTCATCTTTAGGAGGTAAGACTCACTATAATCCTAGGGTGAATAATGATTAGAAGCATAAACCTCCTCTCCTTCTCCTCCTCCTCACTCGGGAGGCTCATCTTCTAAGTATAAGAAGAAACGGGAGAATTATTCCTTTCGAGGGAAACCCAAGCATAATGATGCACCATAATCTTAGAGGCTAACAATATTAGAGGAAGCTATGAAGAGGCACAACATTACAATTCCTAATTCTTCTTCCACTAGAAAAGGAAAATCCCTCTCACCTAAGGCTTTGTCATTTACTAGTTCCAATTGGATTCTTGATTTTGGTGCTTCACATTACATGAATCATTCATTTGATCTTCTTGATTCTCTTTCTGATAGTCCTACTTTACATATTACTAATGGGGTCTCATCAAATATTCTAGTTTTTGGGATAGGCTTAGTTCATATGTATGATGATAGAATTTATTATGTTCTTTTTGTTCCTAATATTTCATAGAATCTACTTTCCATCTATCAAATCTTCAATCATGGTGATGGAAAAATTATTGATTTTTCCCCTACCAATGTGACTATTAAAGAGATGTAGAATCTTGAAAAGGTCATTTCTACATGCATAGTTGATCATTCAGTCCACTTGTATAGGTTTGATGGATTTGATTCCTCATCGGGGTCATCCATCATTGCTCATGAAGATCCTATGATCAAACTTTGACAAGAAAGGTTTGGGAAACTAAATTATAGATAGCTCTAGCAGATGAGCGCAAAGAATTTGGTAATTGGTCTCTCTCATATCTCTTGTTCAGATGAAGTTTGTCTAGGTTGTGTTCTTGGAAAACATCATAGAGATCCCTTTCCTAAGGGTATGTCCACATGAGCTTCAACTCTGCTTGAATTTTTGCATAGTGACCTTATGGGTATATGCACCAAGATGGAGGACCAAAAATGTGTCAAATACCTTTTTGGTCCACCATACACACATAGCATGTGTGGGCTATAGCATGTATGTACTATAGCCCACCCACACTATGGCTTGGATTTCCCAAGCCTTAGGCTTGGGAAATTTAAACCATAGTGTGTGTGTGCTATAGTGCACACGCACTATATGGTTTATTATAAAGTTAGGGAAGCCACAAAAGTGGCTCATTTTGCTTGTCCAAACCCACCACTAGCCAAGAAATTAGAGAAAACAGAACGTACGTGATTCATTGTGGGTTTTGCTCCATCAAAATGAAGCAAAAAATGGCTCCACAGTGTCATCAAGGTCAAATCGAAAGAAGAGGTAAGTGATTCTACAACCATGTATCTTATTTGTATTGAAATCTAGGTTTAATTTTTAGTTTTCAATCAAATTTGAATATCAAAGTTTCTTGTCTTAAATTTATGTTTAATTAGACTTTTAAAGTAGATTTTCTTTTAATTGCCAGGAAGGAATGATCTCCCAACAGAAAACCCTCAACCAAACCCTCCATCTTCTCCTCATGAAGAAATGGATATTGAAAATAATCAAGAAAATGAACCCCAACTGCCTCCACCAATAGAGAAACCTCCTCTTGGAACACATGAAAATTTAATTAACCAAATAGAAAGAGGGAAAGCAGAAATAGAATATTTAATTAGGAGGTTAAAATATTCTATTGGTACAAATCCTAGAAGGGTAACACTTTCAAATCATTAGAATTAATCTTGACCCACGTAGGTTTAGTTAGTAGGCAACTAAATTTATGGCACGACAAAAGAGAATAACAAAAATAATATTATGCAAATAAATTATCATATGAGGGCATAAAAAAAAAAGAAATTACAAAAGATGACATTTGCAAACTCTTTAAAAATCCAGGGGAAACTAAAACTCTTAAAAATACAACAAAGAGGTTCCCAATTCATTGGTGCTTGAATGAAGATATAAAAACAAAATTTTGGGACAGATGGTGGATGGTCTTTGATTCCCCTTCCTATAACAATCATGAGGTTCCTATCTATTTCATGAGGAAACTCCATTGTGAGTTTGTCCTGAAGGAGGTGCCAAATTATTTTGACTTTATAGAATCTCAAGGTAGAGGTGGGGGTCATCATTTGATAGACCTATGGCACATCGTGACCCTAATGCACCTAGGTTTCCCAGTGGCAAGCCATAGGTGGATCATGTTAGTATTCCTTCCAATGTGAAGGAACTTGTGGAGGTGGACACAATAGGCACGATTAGTGCTTTGACATAGACTCTTATTTAGTGTGCCACTCCTCTAGTCAAGGGAGACCATGGTCAGTCTGCGAGGGGTTATTTTTGTCATTCTTGTGGATCCCTGTGCACATTTGGTACTATCAAAAAAGAGGAAGAGGATGATGGACTAATGACTGATGATTTTCTCAATGAAACATTTGGCATTGATACACAGGTAAATATTTGCAAGTTCATTGAATTTATTTGATCATATTTCATTTTTAAATGAATGAATTTAATTAAATTAGTATCTATTATCTATGATGAAAATTCAGGGAAAGAGTGTCAATTGCAGTGGCAATGATCCCCCAGACCCGTTATACACTACATCATCAACTCCACAAGTATGTATCGAATAAAAACATTTTTTAAAGTATACTTTTGATTATTCTATATTTATATGGATATTTGTCTCATAACTTATTGTTCATGTATAGTAGTTCACTACTAGACCATTAACGTTGACAGTAGACAATGAAGGGCATCATTCAGATTTCCTTGAGGTATGTTTATTTGCATGTTAATTTGATTTACTTGATTATATTTAATTAATAAATGAATGAATAACTAAATTAGTAGAAAAATTATGATCAAAATTTAGAGTCAAAGTTGTCATGGAAATGATCACATTCCTTCACCTAGCTTTGTGACGACATCATTTAGTCCACAGGTATATATGTAATAATGCATTATAATTAACAAGTTAGTGGTTTATTCTTATATTAATGGTTGTCTTATAAATTACCATACATGTGCACTAGTTTAATGCTGGAGCTACGACATCGACACCGCACACTGAAGGATGCGGTGGCACCTTCACAGAAGTATCATTTATTAATTAGTGGGGTTGTAAAATATTATAGGTATTCTTGATAACTAAATAATACTCATGTTATTTCATTTTTAGTTATTGACAACAGAGACTCCTCCTTTTGTTCACGATAGTTTGAATCATGGCGTAGCTGTAGCTATAGCTAGTTCTAATGCACTGACCGAGGTATGAAAGAGATTAATTAATTAGAATTGTTATTTTAATAGTTTATATTAAAAATTTTAATGATATATTCATGTGTATTTTAAATATTATTTTGATCATTGTTGTAGGGACTCATTACTCCAGATCATTAGCGTGCCCCTTCGGTGGATGTACATAGCGACTATTTGGTAGCGGTAAGAAAATATTATATTTTATGTCATCCTATAATTAAATTTTGATGTATATTAGTTATTGATGTTTATACTTGTTATTTTATCATTTTGAGCTATAGAAGAGTCTAGACAGGAGGACTAGTCATGAGTGCACTCGGAAGAGTACTGCATCTCCATCGATGTGACAATTGAAGACAACCTAAGATTCCTTTTCTCCCCCTTCTGAGAAATGACTAGATTAGGGATAATCATTATATTCCAATATGGCATTACTTGACATATTTTTTGTATATTGTATAAGTGACATATTCTATATCCATTTGGCTTTCACGACACTAATTTAACTTTATCGAACATATTTGATCTATGACATTATTGGACATATATATTTTTCTTCATGCTCTACAAATATATCATGTGTATTTATGTAGACTACTTTATGTTTATGTGGATGTCTTATGCTTTGTAAATTGCTTATGCCTTATATTTATGCTTGCACGTATATCTATGTATATTGTTACCGAATGATTCATACTTAATGAGAATATGAATGTTTCATTTCATAAACCTAGACTTGTAATTTTTGTTAAAAAACCTTAATGAATTGATAATAGTTCATATAAGATCAAAAATATCAATCATACCCAATTTTAGTCCTATTGGAGCATTTTGACAACCTGGACCTATTTAGGGCACTACAAGAATGTTAAGAGATGCACCAATACATTGTGGTCCCAAATGTTTGAAAGGGTTGTGAATCATAACAAGGTTATTCTTGGCATTTACATGTCAAATTGAAGGTGTTATTAGAGACGGTTCGGTGCCAGGACGAGCGGTTTTCAAGATATGCAGTGTTTCAGCTTTCAACTGCACAACATTGCAAGTTTTTGCATAATCAAGATTGGGTTTCCAAATTAAAATAAAACAAAATCTGAGATAGGTTATTGTAGACCTCTATGATATGGCCTTGTAGCACCTCACATCTTGTCGATACCCCACATGAGCTCCGAGATATAGTCTCTTGAATATTGACAATTTTG
The DNA here is from genome assembly GCA_018584345.1 of Thuja plicata. Lineage (NCBI taxonomy): Eukaryota > Viridiplantae > Streptophyta > Pinopsida > Cupressales > Cupressaceae > Thuja > Thuja plicata. The sequence goes on along the minus strand of MU226977.1, from coordinate 848,056 downwards.
TTGCCTAATGCACCTTGAGGGACACTTGGCTCCATAGCGGTCGACAACATTTGAGCCACTTCACCTCTATGAAAAGGTCATTCCTAGTATTCACCCAGCATTTTAGAGCTGTTGGCAGAGATGGTTGGATGCCAGGATGAGCGATTTTCAAGATATGCAATGTCTCAACTTTCAACTACGCAACATTGCAAGTTTTTGCATCAACCGAGATTGGGTCAAAAAATAAAAATAGAAGTGAATCTCTAAAATATGAGATATTTTATCATAGGCCTCCATGACATGGTCTTTTAGCACCTAATGGCTTATCGATACCCCTCGCGAGATCTGAGAAATGGACTCCTAAATATCAACAATTTTGTTACCTAGTGCACCTTGAGGGACACTTGGCTCCATAGCAATCAGAAATATTTGAGGCACTTTTCCTCCATGAAAGGGTCATTCCTAGCATTCACCTGACATTCTAGAGCTGTTGGTGGAGATAGTTCAATGTCAGGACAAGCGGTTTTCAAGATATGCAATGTTTTAGCTTTCAGCTGCACAACATTGCAAGTTTTTTCAACAACCAAGATTGGGTCAAAAAATGAAAATGAAAGTGAATCTCTAAAATATAAGATCTAGTTTATCATAGACCTCCATGACATGGTCCCATAGCACCTAACAAATCATTGATACCCCTCATGAGCTCTGAGAAATGAACTCCTAAAGATTGGCAATTTTGTTGCCTGGTGCCCCTTGAGGGACACTTGGCTCCATAGTGGTCAAAAATGTTTGAGCCACTTCACCTCTATGAAAGGGTCATTCCTAGCATTCACATGGCATTCCAGAGCTATTGGTTGAGATAGTTTGATGTTAGGATAAGCGGTTTTCAAGATATGCAATGTCTCATCTTTCAACTGCGCAACATTGCAAGTTTTTGCATCAACCGAGATTGGGTTGGAAAATGAAAATGAAAGTGAATCTCCAAAATTTGAGAGAGGTTATCGTAGAAATCCATGACACGGTCTTGTAACACCTGACAGCTTGTCGATACCCTTTGCGAGCTCTGAGAAATGGACTCCTAAATATTAGAAATTTTGTTGCCTAGTGCACCTTGAGGGACACTTGGCTCCATAGCGGTCAGAAATGTTTAAGCCACTTCGTGACCATAATAGGGTTGTTCATAGAGTTCACCCAAAATTTTGGAGATGTTGGCAGAGACGATTCGATGCCAAGATGAGTGATTTTCAAGATATGCAATGTTTCAGCTTTCAACTGCGCAACATTACAAGTATTTGCATCAACCAAGATTGGGTTGCAAATGAAAACATAAATAAATCTTCAAAGTTTGAGATAGGTTATTGCATGCCTCCATGACATGGTCTTGTAGCACCTAACAGATCATTGATACCCCTTGCGAGCTCCGAGAAATGGACTCTTGAAGATTGGTAATTTTGTTGCCTAGTGCACCTTGAGGGACACTTGGCTCCATAGCGATCTGAAACATTCAAGCCACTTCATGACTATAACATGGTTGTTCCTAGCATTCACCCAATATTTTGGAGTTGTTGGCAGAGATGGTTCGATGCCAAGACGAGCGGTTTTCAAGATATGCAATGTTTCAGCTTTCAATTGTGCAACATAGCAAGTTTTTGCATCAACCAAGATTGGGTCAGCAAATGAAAACAAAAGAAAATATCCAAAATCCAAGATAGGTTACCGTAGGCCTCCATAACACAGTCTTGTAGAAACTAATGACTTGTCGATACCCCTCACGAGCTCCAAGAAACAGACTCATGTATATCGGCTAATTTGTTGCCTAGTGCACCTTGAGGGACACTTGGCTCCATAGCACTCAAAAATGTTTGAGCCACTTTTCCTCCATGAAAGGGTCATTCCTAGTGTTCACTTGATATTTTAGAGTTGTTGGCGGAGATAGTTTGATGTGACGACAAGTGGTTTTCAAGATATGCAATGTTTCATCTTTCAACTACGCAATATTACAAGTTTTGGCATTAACTGAGATTGGGTCAGCAAATAAAAATGGAAGCGAATCTCCAAAATATGAGATAATTTATCATATACCTCTATGACATGGTCTTGTAGCACATGACGGCTTGTCGATACCCCTCGCGAGCTCTAAGAAATGGACTCTTGAAGATCGGAAATTTGGTTGCATGGTGCACCTTGAGGGACACTTGGCTTCATAGCGGTTGAAAATGTTCAAGCCACTTTGCGATTGTAACAGGGTCATTTCTAGAGTTCACCTAGCATTCTAGAGCTATTGGCAGAGACGGTTTGATGCCAAGACGAGCGGTTTTTAAGATATGCAATGCTTCAGCTTTCAACTATGCAACATTGTAAATTTTTGCATCAACCGAGATTGGGTAGGAAAATGAAAATGGAAGCGAATCTCCAAAATCTGAGAGAGGTTATCGTAGGCCTCCATGATGTTGGCCTATAGCACCTAACATCTTATCGATACCCCTTGTGAGGTCCGAGAAACAAACTCTTGAATATCAGCAATTTTGTTGCCTGGTGCACCTTAAGGGACAATTGGCTCAGTAGTGGTCGACAAAATTAGAGCCACTTTGCCTCCATGATAGGATCTTTCCTAGTGCTCACCTGAAATTTTGGAGTTGTTGGAGGAGACTATTTGATGCCAGGATGAGCGGTTTTCAAGATATGCATTTTCTTAGCTTTCAACTATGCAACATTGTAAGTTTTTGTATCAACCGAGACTGGGTCAGAAAATGAAAATGAAAGCGAATATCCAAAATTTGAGATAATTTATTGCAGACCTTTGTGACATGGTCCTGTATCACTTGACATCTTGTCAATACCCCTCGCGAGCTCTGAGAAACAGACTCCTGAAGATCAGCAATTTTGTTGCCTGGTGCACCTTGAGGGACACTTGGCTCCATAGTGATTGACAATGTTTGAGCCACTTCGTGACCGTAAATAGGGTCATTCCTAGCGTTCACCCAGCTTAATTAGTTTAAATGAGATTATAGGTTCTCCACACCTATATTCTTAGATGAGCTTTTATTTGTACCATCAAAGAAAAAAGAAAGGTATAGTTTAAATGATGTTTTTGTAGATACATATATACAAAGAATGTGCTAGCATGAAACATGACAATAAGCTTAACATATATTTCTAGAATTCATTTTGTGAACATATTTTTTTAATTAATGATGAAAAATATGCTTACAACTCAGCTCATTGGGAGCACCAGGAGGAAAGAGCTGAGAAGAGAAAACCTTTGGTATTGCCCCAAAAAATAGAAGATAAAATTTGTTATTAAATCTTACAAACTTCCTGTTATACATATGGGGTAATGCATGAGCAATTTACAGTCCACACAATGTGGATTCAAGGGAATTAATTCCTTTAAAAATATCCATGTTATATGCACATGCATTCTGTTGGAATTATTGAGAAGTAGTACTGAGAGGGGAGGGTTGAATCAGTACCTCTAAAACTTTTAACACCTTTTCTAATTCATCATTAGTAATCATTCAATTCTGTATTACCAACCATTACTATTATTCTTTGCATGTATTATTTGTTCACAATCTTTAATAGTTTTCAACAGTCATAGAAACATTCATGAAAATGATAAACACATAACACAAGATATGGTATCACAGAAAACTCTTGTCAGGAAGTAAAAACTATGGTAGGGATGGCACCCACAAAACTTCACTATCTGTAGAATGGAAGGGAGCCGGTTAAGGCTTACAATTTGATCAATTCTGATGATCTACCCTATTAGGAGTATTAAGGTGGAGACCTGTTAAGAGCTTTAGCAACACTGATTTAAGTGTGCACTCAATTATGAGATTTACAATAAGACGGTTAAGCCCACCTTTCTTGAAAGGATTTCATTAGTGTACTACACTTGTTAGAATGAGTACAAATGTTGGCCTGACTGTATGCAATCTACTATTGCTGATTTATAGATCCATTAAAGCTCTTACAATAATAATATCACCTTAAGTGATTGATGAATACCTTTTCTCTGCTTGTCGGTAGCCTCTATTCTGTTCTTGAAAACTGATTTGATTCTGTTTGTGTCCTTCTGCATGAATTCTCTGTCTGGTCTCTAGTTTCTCTCCATGGCTACTATCTTCATTGATCAACTACTATTCTCAATGGATTGAGCACCTATTTATAAAATTATTTGACCTATCTTGGAATTCACGCATTACAATGTTAACTCTTAGATCCAAGGTTTACAACTTGACCTTGATCTTTAGTTTGCATGTTTTAAAATAGTAAAACTAATTAAAACAATAGTAAATACATTGCTTCCTCCGCACATAATGGATTTAAAAGAAAATCAAGAAGCTATAAATACAACTTTAGTGATTTATCTGACGTGGAAAGTCAGATCCACTTTTTGCGGGATGTAACTGACTGACGGTTCTTGGTCATTGTTTGAACTTGAAGTTTGTCTGTGTTCCTTGATTGAACTATTCATCAGGTTCCCTGTACCTGTCAGGTTCCTCTCTTTTTTGTTCCATCGGGTAACACTGTTGTTACTCATCGGGTTTCTTTTACCTTTTTGTCATTGAATAACACTTAACAGTGTTTGTCGGGTAACCTTGGCATCGAATAGTGTTGTGCCCTGTCTGTCGGTGTAGAGTAAACTGATGGTGCAGATCATGTTTTTCTCTAAGTATACTAATGGAAAAATATAATGTCTTCACATTCAACTAGATTTGACATTACACATTTTGGACTCACTTTTAGTCCAATAAACCAGCCGGATCTTCCTTACCCTTTATTGTCTCAAGTATTTCCTCGTGGTCTGACTCGCGAACCTTCCAAAGAGTTTTATTGTGTGGTTTTCCTCCATATTTGTTCAAATGGACATTTGATGCAATGACAAGGTTGGAATAACCTCCCAATCCTCGAACAACCACAACCTAGGGTTCTTCATACAATACCTTCTAAGCCATGTACAAGTTACAACCACTGCTCCTATAGGGTATTATAATCCTTCATCATTTGTAACCAAGTGATCCATTTTATTTTTGGCCTCAACACAATGACACAAATAATAATTTTTCCCTTCATCATTGTCTTCAAGTGCAATAACAGCAAAAGCATGGTCTATAATGATAGAAGCATAACGAGGAGATTAATTTAATGAATACTTATGATAAAGTACTAAATTTGAGACTATTTGTGAGTTGACAATTTACCCAGTTGCACTAGATTAGACAAACAGTCAAATTCAATGGATGATTTCATTTGTGTCAGTTGTGATGTTGTTGGGGGATGATAGGAGTCAAGTGGGCTCAAAATTTGTGTAGACCATTCGTCGACCCATTCCTTTTACTCACACCCATCCCAATCTTCATCTGCACATGATGAACAAAAGCATGACATATGTCGTGTGTGGATGATATACGAACCTACATTATATCTCCTAAAAGAGTGTAGCTCACTTGATCCTATTAATGTACAATAATCCTCGTATGGTGCAATGTTAGTTTCATCCATCAACCAAAAAAATCTATGAACTATAGACTCACCTTCATTACCTGGACCCATGTAGCATTACACCATTGGATGATACATCTCACATCTGACAATGTTGCTTGTTCTTTGTACTTTAATTCTTTGCGTGCTAAGGCCCTTTTTATACATGCACCTGCACCATCGTGCTCTCCCTTTCCATGACCAGCCTCTGTAAAATTCCACACATATTGAATACCAGTGTTCATATGCATCCTGCTCAACCAATAAAACATCCAAGAATTCTTTAATTGTGATGTACAATTTTCTGACATATGATGTGCCAACGATATGATATGCTCCTATTACTCAAATCGCCATAAAATAGATGAAAGCAACCATGTAAATACTCTATAGAATGTGAGCGATCATTGCTGATGTAAAAATGATACTCCCTAAATATCTTCCTATTCTCCTCTGTACTGTCAGGTGAATGCATAAATGCTATATGAACAAATATAGCAACTTGTTGAGAGCTATAATACTTTTCTTGCACCTCATTTTGTAGTTGTAGAGTCTAGTTATCTGTGAAGTCAACAACTAAAACAATGGTATCAAGTGGGAATGTGTCCTTGCACAACTTGAATTGCATATCCAACCATCGAGCTCTATGTGTATGCCTTGCATACTCATACACAATCTTATCATGGAAAATATCCATGAACTAATACACTAGAATCTTTTAAATTACTAAATCACATCTTTTAGCCTTCTTTCCATCTTTTAGAGCATATAAAACTGTCTTATATTTTCCAAAATCCACTTTTTCATTCCCAATTGTATGTGTACTCTCCATATGTTGACAAATTGGCAAATGTTGCAAACCACCATAATCTATGCATGTACCATTCAATCATGTGAGCTTGTAAAATTGTTGACCATCCACTCTTTCACATAAAATTGTAGTAATTAATTCCCTTGAAGATGTAGGTGGGTCATTTATGTTACAATCCTGCAAAACATTGTTAGAATGAAAATCTACACATATATGCTTATAAACGTCAAAATGGCTAGAAAATTCAATATGTACCCTACAACAACAAGTTGTGCATGTGTGATTTATCTTCACATAAAAAGGTTTAGCCATTTGAAAATATCTTTGACTAATTTTAAATTGAGGATACATATGTATAAATTTTGCAAAGAATTGTGTCTGAGTTGAATCCAAAAAATGTTTTGGATGTGGAATGCGAATTCGACTACCAATCCTCCTTCTTAAAATATCTTGTTGATTGGGAGATACTCATGTGTTATTCTTCCAAAAGTTTTCAATCACATATTTTAAAGCTTCAATAATTGATTTATCCTTCCGCGGTAGTCTAGCAGAAAATTCCCATAACTCATTGTTATTTGGATCTTCCACTCTTTAACACCTTCCCACAACTCTTATTAGAGACTTTATACTTATTTTTAATGTTTTTCTTGTCTTTCTAATGAGTCAAGATTTCCTCATTTGAGTGCTTACTATTATTGATGTAAGTACATGCTGTGTGACAATACTATCTTTTGTGCATGATGTAGAACCCACACTCTCATATGTAGTCATTAAATTCTTTACAATAAATTTTTCACTTGAGTCATCCATCATTCTTAGCCCAAGAATCTTCATTATGGGCCTAAATTTTAGATTTCTCATCATTTGAACAAATAGTTGACATCTTCCTATCATATTTAAATTCTCAAAAATAATCTCCAAATGCGGATATCATATCTTTGATAAGTACGCTTGGGAATCTTGTCAGGCATTTGTTGCAAAATGTTTGTATCAATATCAATCAAATATTTTGGCTTTCTGTAAACAATTCTAGGAGGTGTTTTCAACTGTTGAGTGGCATCAACATTACAAACATCAACAACATTATGTGTCAATTGTGTACCTTCAACTGAAGATGATGTTCCTTCAAGTTGAGATGTGAAAGATGGATCCTCACCAACTTGAGATGTTAATGGTGTGCCTTCAACATGACACGATGTGTTTCCTACACCTTCAGATGTAGATAATGGTGTGCCTTCAACATGATACAATGGTGTGCCTTCAAGATGATACAAGGTTGTATCTCCAACATTGGATGGTGGTGTCTCTTCAACTTGGGAACTCATAGATGATGTGCCCACATCTTCATAATTCAATTGTCTTGTTGCATGCAAGTTTCTCATCTGTTGCCTTTTTGTTTCCAATTCCAATTCTCCCTTACTTTCTATTGATGTTTCATGTTCCTCATCCAAAGGCAAGTCTTCTTCTATGGTATGCAATTTTTTGTATTCACGAAGTTGTCTCATTATTTCCCTTTTCTTCTCTTTGTCTCTTTCATGCTCTTCTGGTGTTAGAGTCTTTGCTCGTTTCCTTGGCATGATGATGATTTCTACATATGAATTCATTACAATTTTCAAATTATTATATCAATCTATTACAAGAATTGAAACTTTATAATATCAATATAAATTATATTAACTCAAAATATAATAGAAATGTATCACAAATTATAATATAAATCTTTTACAATATGTCATTATTTCTTCAACAAATCCATATCATAGCAATTATAAACAAAAAGACTCTTTATTCACAATTCACATGTAAAAAAATAAAAAACTTACCTCAATGGATCAATTTTGGTGAAGAATGATTGACTTTCACACTTCAATGTTGATTTTTGAACACAAATGTGTTGCAAATTGATAGAATATACTTCTTCATGATCTTCAACATCATGAAAAGTGAATATTTGTCGAACAGGCTGTAAAAATCAGATAGTAATAGTTAAAAGTGGGCCTCTTTCATGATTTTCTTACCTTTATTACCATTTTTGTGTTCTTAAATAGCACATGCGTGCTATAGGGCATACACACTATAGGTTGTACGCCCTATTTAAGACACATAAAATGAAAAAAAGAGTGAGGGGGTAATGAGAGAGAGAGAGAGCTCAAACACACACACACACACACACACCATCTAATCTCTCTGTGTGTGTGTGTGTGTGTGTTGCCTTCCCCCACCTTTTCACTCTTTGTATGTCCCTCCCTTAGGGAGTGTTTATGGTTTACATAGCGCGTATGCGCTATGTAAACCATAAATTTGCATAGCGCGTGCGTGCTTTTAACAATATTGAATATTACCAAGCCTAAGGCTTGGATTTTCCTTGGAGTTCCAAACCAAAGGCTTGGAGGATTCAAACAGGTCTAAGACGTGTTTTCCAGCAAACCTAGAAAAAATAACATTTTCTCTTGTGTGCTCCCTGTCAGGTTTGCACGTGGTTCAATAATGATAAAATCAAATGACATGATATTGTAGATCTCTCTGATAGCTATCTAACCATGTAATTTATTTTCAATTCTCATTATGTTAATATTTTCATCTCTAATTTATTTTCTAAGTATGTCCATTTTTTGTCAAAAACCAAAGTGTACTCATTTGGGCTTAGATTTTGGCTCGTTCATCAAATTTTGAAAAAATTACATTTTTAGAAACTAGACTCTATTCTAAACACTTTAAAAAAAAAGTAGTTTTGATTTTCAATTAGTTTTCAATGATTTCTAGGGGGAGCACACAGAAATTTCATGTTTTTAGGATGTGGCCACTTCGGAAAATGGCAAAAAATCACGCTTTCAATAAAAAATAGTAGAAAAATCCGGGATAAACTAGGTGGTGTTATCTAATTTCTCACCGGAGCGATTAAATTTTTTTTTTAAAAGTTAACATTTTAGGGGGAGCACACCAGACGCTATGTTATGTTTTTCACAAAAAATAGGACCACTTTTTGTGCTCCCCCTTTGTGAGGGCCTTATTCTCCATAATTTCTAAAATATATTAGTAGTTTAGAAACTAGAATCGAAGTAGAACAACTCTTGTTTTTGTCACATTTTAAAATTTTGAGTGTAACTATCCTCAATTTTTTGTTGAAGTTTAGAGTTTGCTGATTTTAGAAAAAAAAAGTGTCATCTTATACCCCCTTTTTGGTCCCCCATCTTTGTGCACTTACCCTTATGTCATTTCCAACTCCTCCATTTCCAGGGGCCAAGTATGTGCTCACTTTCATTGATGACTTCTCCAAGCGCACATGGGTGTAATTTTTTAAGTACAAAGATGAGGTCCTTCAACACTTCATGACCTTTCTTGAATTTGTGGAGAAGCAGTCAGGATATTCCCTCTAGAATATTTACATAGATAATGGGGGGAGTATGCCAATAAAGAATTCAAGTCCAATTCTGCAGTACTTGAGGTATTCTTCATTAGCATATAGTGGCATATACTCCTTATTAAAATGGTGTGGCTAGGAAAAAGAATATAACCTTATGGGAAATGGCTAATTGGATGCTTCAATCTAAGTCCATGGCTCCAACATTTTGGGCAGAGGTTTTCAATTATGCCAACTATATTCAAAATTGTATGCCTCACAAGGCAATACTGAATATGACTCCCGAGGAGGCTTGGTCTCGTTTCAAGCCTAGGGCATCCTTTTTTAGAGTATTTGGCAGTGATGCATGGACATTCATTCTTGATAATTTGTGCAAAGCAATGGAGAAGAAAAGTCATCACTTCATTTTTGTTGGCTATTGTGGTGATGTGAAGAAATATCGATTGTTTGATCCTGTCACTCAAGAGGTACATTTGTGTCATGATGTTCAATTTAATTAGCCCTTTACTGAGAAGGATTCTCCATCACAGACCTCTACCTCTCTTCTTCCATTTTCTTTAGAATATGTTTTGTCTCCAAATGATGATAATGATGATGCTACCATTCCCAAAGATGTTATTAATATAGTTGTTGACATTACTCCATCTTCTACTCCACTTGCACCTAGTATACCCTTATGGGCTCCAATAGTTGTTGAGGACATTGGTTCTCTTGCAGGTGATCTCACAACCACTCGTCGCACTCATTCCCAAACTTCAATTATCATTCTTTTGAGTCATGTAGTCTCTACTGATCCTCATAAGTTTTTGGATGCTTCAGTTATACAAGAATGGGATGGTGCTATGACTAAGGATTATTGTTCTTTTATGAAGAATCATACTTTGGATTTGGTTCCTCTTCCTAAGGGAAGAAAGTTGGTTTAGTGCAAATGGGTGTATCATACCAAATTTGTAGTTGATGGTTCTTTTGATAAGTATAAGGCTCATCTAGTCACTGAGGAGTTTTCTCAGGTTGAAGGTATTGACTATTCTAAGACCTTTTCTCTAGTTGCCAAAATGAATTCCATTCATCTTGTACTTTCTAATGTTGCATCAAAGGTTTGGTCAGTGTATTAGATGGATGTGAAGAGTGCTTTCTTGCATGGTGGTCTTTAAGAGGAGATCTATATGGAGAAGCCCAGGGTTTTGTGCATGATTCTTCACTTTTTGTAGGCCTCAACATTCATTATATGGTATCAAGCAAGCTTCTAGAGCTTGGTATGAGAAGACGGATTTTTTTTTGTTTGCTTCTAGACTCACTAGATGTCATTCTGATCCTAGAGTTTATATTCAGTAGTATGAGGGGGATCTTCTCATTCTTGTTCTTTATGTGCGTGACTTGATACTCACAGGGAGCTCTAATTCCATGATTGGGAAAACTCAAAGATCCTTAATGAAGTGTTTTTATATGACTGACGTTGGTTTGTTGCAGGGTATGTGCAAGATCATGAGGGGCCAAACTATGCCCTTAAGTGGCAATGAAAAATAAGAAAATCAGGGTTAGTAAAATTGACGTGAAAATTTGAACTAGCTATCAACCTAATATCAAAAATTTGTAATAATAGAATCTGTAGGAAATTGAATTTAGTTTCTAAACTACTAGGCCTTTTCTAAAAAAATTAATATGATTGGTGAAAAGTATAGATTTCAATGCAGTAGTACAAAAATTTCAGGAAAAAAATAAGAAGTAGGTGTATGTCTGACCACCTTAATCATAATCAAATGATAATATTTTTTTATAAGATTTTATATATAAGTAGTAGACTCATGCCCAAATGTGATGCATATTTTTGTGTAATTTTATTCCAAAAAAATAATTAATTATGAATTATCTGCTGCAACATTTTCAGAATAAAAAAACTCCCGTGTCTGACCACCTTAACTCATTGAAAACTTTACCAAATTCAAAAAAATAAAAATTTCTTATAGTAGGCGAAGCATAGAATGTGACACATTTTTTGGATTTCAAAAATGTTATACTGTTTGAAAGTTATAGCCATTTTTCAATCAGTATATAAATCAACACTTTGGAGGTAATTCAATTGGAAAATAACTAATAATTACTTACCGAATTCAAAATTTGACAGAAATTATATCGATAGAAAGTTGATAATCTCCTTAAGATACCCTTTTCGTTTCATCAAATTTGGGTGAAAAAAAAGTCGTCAGCTACATGGTCGAAGTCTGGAACTCAAAAAAAAGGGGAAAAACACGCTTTTGAGACATTTGAAGAGTTGACCAGGTAGGTATGGTGCACAAAGCAATACCGAGCCTAATTGGGTACCCGATATTTTCAGGTACCCAAAAATCTTGGCAGAATTTTGAATTTTCCCTCCCCTTTCTCCCTCTTAATGTATTTTCAACCCTTCTCCCTCATATTTCTCCATACTAGATTATATATCAAAAATTTTATATTAGATTATATATTATATATATTAAATATTATATAATATCTATTATATATTAAATATTATATAATATATATTTATATTAAATATTACATTATATATCATATATTATATATTAATATGTATTTTATAATATATCACATAATATCTTCATACTTAAATTGTATGTAATATATATTTTATATTATAATATATATATTTTATATTATATTATATATATATATATATATATATAATTTTATTATTATTATTATTATTATATAGATGTTACAATATAATATATATTCAATATGATGTGTATTATTTATTATATATAAAATATTGTTGTATATATAATAAAATCAAGTATAGTATATATATAATATATATTATATAGGACATATTAATATATAGGTTAATTACACTGGTATAAGGCATCGAAAAAGTTGCCAAAGGGGTCAGAGGGTTCCTAGGGGTCCTAACGCTTGAGAAAGTGTACTAGGACCCCTTAGGTCCCTCTGTAACACCAGACAACACATTAGAACAATCAAGTGTGTCCCAAGGGGTCGTACGACCCCTTGCGACACACTTTAGTGTTCTAATGTTTTGAAAGGGGTCATGGGGACTTCCTAGGGGTCCTAACACATAAGAAGGTGTACTATAGCCCCTTAGGTCCCTCTGTGACCACTGAGGACACAATTGAGTATTCCAATGTGTTCTCAAGGGTCATAGAGGGACTTAAGGGGCCCTAGTACACATTATCACACGTTAGGACCCCTAGGATTTGCAAGGCCTGATGTATGAAGAAGTTTTGTGGACATGTCTGCAGGAAGGTCTATCATGCAACTTCCCATGACCCCTTTTGACACATTTCAACACTCAAGAGTGTCCCAAGGGGTCGTATGACCCCTTAGGACACACTTGAGTGTTCTAATGTGTCAAAAGGGGTCATGGCGACTTCCTA